>CM056377.1:120748837-121129402 GCA_029718625.1 Synaphobranchus kaupii
AAGCCACAGATACAACAGAGAATTGTATATTTTTTTATATAATCAATGTCATATAGTAGCAGAATGACATATATTATTATGTAAAGTGGGAAGGGGGAGGAATAATTATGAGGACATTTATTTAATGAAATTAATCAGGACCATTTTACAATCAATATACAATAAAACGTGGGAACTGTGCAATGATGTCTCTTGACAAACAAATGTGTGGGGCAGACAACAAATAACGACAGCTACTCTACAAAAGGTGAGCAATCCTCACAATCCTAAGGAAATCACACCAATGAGACAGAGCTTCAAGAGTGAGTGGGAGGGAAATGCCAGGAGACAGATCGGAATTGGAGAAAGAGCCATAGACGTCCTTGTGGTTGCAGACTTGATTCCTGGACGATTCACTGTTGTTGCACTCTTTTGAGCAACGCAGTCACCCTAGATTTCTCCAAATAGCAAGCTGTATAAGTTAGTCTTTATAAAAACATAAATGCTAGCTACACAACTTTCTCTGGAGAATGAGTGTCTGTAAAGCAAATAAATACTGTATCCTGGCAAATGCTTACGCAAACATGAAACGGTTCCTTTTAAAAGTGCCCGTGAATAATGAGACCACAATATCGTTCCGTTATGGAATAGGTTTGCATTTACGCCAGAACTATCATTGAACAATTACAGTACATTTCCTGCGTCTCTGAAAACAGGATACAAATGTAATAGGTAATGTGGGGGGTGGGGGGCGGCCGGACGGTTAGAAGGGGGGGGGGGGGGTGGGGGGGGGGGGTGTAATTGACAAGACTCTTGTCTTTGTCACCTGTTGAGAGACCTGCCTTCCTTTGTGCCAGTCTGTGCTGCCCCTCTCTCGATTTGGAGTTCTTAATCTGGTCCCCAAGGAGCCATGCTATGTGTACAGTACATCAAAATATCCCAGCGTGTGTGGCGATCTTTCAGCATGGAGAATGGGGGTGGGGGAGGAGGGGGAGGAAGGGGAGTTTTACCAAGACTAAAATAACCACACGCTGATTCTGAGGCTGCAATAACTTTTGGGGGCCGTGCCAAAATCGCGGCGGCGGTTTTTTACCTCACTGGATAAGCATGTGCATAGGCAATAGGCAGACGATTGCACAACAAAAAGAACCAATAGTAAAGCATAGAGCCAGTAAAGAGAAACAATGTCAGGGTACGGAATGAACTTTTTTTTACCCACTGGCCACAGTGGCTTGTGGACTCTAAAAATCTCAACACCCAATCTTTCAACATTTTACCAGCCACATTACGTTTTACAACATAACACAATCTGGTTGGTTACCAGCCAAAGTGGCGGCTAGAGTAAGAATCTTACCAGCCACAATCAAAATTTTACCAGCATTTGGCTGGTGGCGGGTGTTAATTTCACACCCTGCAGTCCGCAGAGGGCTTCTGGGATTACAGATTAAGGTTTGTATGTGGGAGCGGAGGGGCTGTGTCCATCTTATGTAGGAGACCATGAGTGGACCGGGTTTTAGCAGGCCCAGGATGCAACCACACTCTCAGAAAAAAAGGGTTCTTTGGCTTGTCTCCATAGGGGAACCATTTTTAGTTATTTATAGAACCATCAACAGTACACTCTCAAAAAAAAAGGTTTGAAAGGTACCTAAAAAGGTAGAAACACATGTCACTGGGGTGGTAGCTACATAAAATTGTACCCCTAGCCAGCAATACATAATTAATTTGTACCTTTTTTGTTTGAAAGGGTACTTATTAGTACCCAAATACATTATTGTACTTTTGGGGTACATTTGGTAAATTTGTTCCATAGAGAAGAAAAATGTACCTTTATTTCTGAGAGTGTAGGTGTGAAATTTTGCCGGACAAAGAACCCTTGAACTAGATAGGGTTCCTCTGTGGAGACACAGAGGAGCCGAGCCTTTTGGAGCCCTTTCTTCTGAGTGCAACACACTTCAGGACTAAATGAACTGCACCAGGTGCACGTTGATCAGTGTGTGGATTCTCCTACTTCTGATGAGCTTTTAATGAACACAATTCCAAGTCAGAACATGAGCATTATTATTATCTCTCTCAGTGATCTGTTAGCCGGGGCACGACAGCACTCGGGTCATGACTAGCTTTGAAAAATTATAATTAGCAGTCATTAATTGGACATCCTTAGAGGGCGATAAAGTGACACAGAACACTGCTTTTGGTTAAACTCATTTAAAGCCTGTGCCAAAAATAAAAGCGAATAAATGATATCTATCAAAAGTATTCTTTTTCTATTCGCTAATGTAATTACCATTTGTCCATTTCTTATTGTTATTTTTATTTTAATGCAAAAGGTAGAAGTAGAAACTTCAGTTGGCTTGTCTCAGGCTAAATTTCAGCACTTTTAATTGTAAGGAGAAAGTACAAAGTAAAAAAAAAACTGAGTAAAAATCTCTCTCTCACACACACACACACACACACACACACACACACACACACACACACACACACACACACACACACACACACATTTCCCCAGTTACTATATCTGCACAGCCTTTAACCCATTCCAAGCCATAATCAACAATAGTTTGATTTTGCATTCAATGTATTAGCTGGCTGACTTCCCCATAATACTTACCAGCCAAGAGTATTGCTAGGAAGCAGATGTGTGATGTATGGTAACCACCATTAGCTACATGTTAGGTAGACAGTCTGTTCGTTATGTAGTGAGTCTAACAGCTGTTTTTGGAGTTTGTCTTATGATACTTTAGCAGGTTGCTTCTAGCTACCTAACTAGTATTTTAGCTGTAGTTAGGAGTTGGCGCACTGCCAAATTTTACAAACAACTTGAGTTTGTAGCAACTAGCAAGCCGTTAGTAGCCTATTACTTACAACTACAAAGTCTGGCAGTACAGGTGGCTCTTCTCCGACAGTCCATTTAGTCAAGACAGTAAAGGCTGTGAGACATTAGCTCAATAGCAACCCAGCTAGTGAATATTAGGCTTAGGGCCAATCTTCTCAGCCACCATAGTAATGGTTGCTGAAGCAGACACAGAATTCTTCTAACGTTAAGTCAATGCAGACATTTAAAAAAGCATTATTGTTTCAAAAGTATAAATAGCTCAGCCTTTTACCATTCTATTACTGGCATTGGAGTAGGCTACATGGAAGCAACTTAACACAAGGCTTTTGCATGTTGAAAGTTAGTATTTCTCATGGAGCTACAATATAGATGGTGGAATTAGTCAGTGAAGCCTATCTGCAAAAGAGACGTATTTCACTTTATTTTAAGTTCTGAATTACCTGCTACTGTTGCTTTGTTTCTTCAACATCTCATTCCTGCTAAGTATGACTTTACCAAATGCAGGCCACTAGCTGACCAACTAAACCTGCCAACTTCTAATAATTATCAGCAAAAAAAATTTAATAAAAATAGTAAATAACTAGTGTGCAGGTCTCAGTGCAGGTCTAAAACACCCTCTCTCCCAATCCGCCCGCCTGTCGCCAGCTGTTTCTGCTTTTGATGCCGGGATTGCCTTTCATATAGCAAACATAAAATGGGATACAGTGTGTTCTGACAGCTGACGATCTAGAAGTGTGCCCACATCAAGGGTTCTGAAATGGAGGCCTGTGTCTGTCTCACTGCTGTTGCACTGATGAGGAGTGGAAAACAACATGCTTCTCAAACATCCAACTAGCATAAAAACTAGCACTGCTAAATCCCAGGCTCATACATCAACCTGAGGATAGTTATCTAATTATCATAATTAAATGAAGGCAAAAATCACAGCTTGTTCTGCTATACCTAGAGGTGTGCAAAACATGTACAGCTACATATAGGCTTAATTCCTAACTTTCATTAATTATCTTCTACAGTTAAATCTTGTGAGCTTTCCACTGTAGAGTAATACATAATTATATATTACACTGTACTGATAAAATATCTAATAAACTGAAGAGTATGGGTCATTGTTTCAAAGGTGACTGCAGGCAAATTATTGTTGCCATTCCATTTCAAACAAGAATCCATCTGCAGTCTCTGAACTCTCCACCACTCCTTGCCATTGAATTAAAAAAAAAAAAACACATCAGAAGCATAATTATTTTGTTCTTTCTAAGATTTATATCTCTGATATCTCATAGTCATGGCTCAGGTTCACACAGTAATGTTTTTTTATTTATCTTATTTTATAGATTGAAGCTAATGAGATGTGGGCAACAAACAGGTTAGTGCATGCTAGGAATGTTCCTTTTCCCCTAATATGCTGGTGATAGTTTCATCACTAATACATTCTATTTGTCCTGAAGTAGTTGTACATTTGCTAAGTCCAAGCCATATTCTGAAGTGTGTGAGTTGTTAGAATGGCATTGCTATGCTTGTACAGTACCAGTCAAAAGTTTGGACACACCTACTCATAGAAAGTTTTATTTTCGTTATTTTTACTGTTTTCCACATTTTAGAATAGTGAAGACATCAAAACTATCAGATAACACAAATGGAATTATGCAAAGACCTAAAAAAAAGTGTAAAACAAATAAAAAAAGGTCTTATATTTTAGATTCTTCAAAGTAGCCACCCTTTGCCTTGATAACAGCTTTGCACATTCTACCTGGAAATAAGGTATCAAGAGTCTTTTGATATCCTTTTATACAGAGTCATGATAGCATCACCTGTTTACCTGTGGAATACCTGTTTACCACAGAAGTTGGTTGAGAGAATGGCAAGAATGTGCAAAGCCGTTATCAAGGCAAAGGGTGGCTACTTTGAAGAATCTAAAATATAACACTTTTTTTAAATTTGTTTGCATAATTTAATGTGTTATCTCATTGTTTTGATGTCTTTACTATTCTAAAATGTGGAAAACAGTAAAAAAAACTTCTTTAAAAAAACCTATGAGTAGGTGTGTCCAAACTTTTGACTGGTACTGTATATTAAATAAAGGCCATGGCGTAGGCCCTGCAGTCTGGGCAGGCAGGGGCAGCATGTCTTTGCACTCTCACAGTGATTCAGTCTCTATCTATCCACCCCTCTCTGCTCTTCTCATGTCTGGAATAAAGTGAGTAAAATAATAGATAAGGAGTGTCTACTGTCCATTCTACTTTAAAATAAGCCATGGGAACAGCTCAAGAAGAACATTCTATCGTTTTCACCGATTGCTGAACTTCTTTGTTCGTACATTCCTAATGGATTAAAACTCACGTGCCAAAGGGTCAATATATAAAGCCTAACCAAGGTTCACCTGCTAAACTGAGTAATGTAACAAGGAATTTGTCACTTATTATGGCTTTCCACTAGTTTCTCAATTAATAATTGTCATCATTGTCGTTGTTTAAAAAATAAATAATTAAAACGTACCATGGTGTAGTTACACTTTACCAGAAAGCGTGACTTACTAAAAGCACAATATATAGAGTACAGAGGGAATTATTTTGTATCCCATTAATCTTCTCCAGCACCTTGTCATAAAGCAGCGGTGGTCTTTGGCCTGCTCTTTGGGAAATACAACACCCTCTGACCTTTCCTCCAGGCCTTGCTGAAAAGCCCCCTGCCATCAACTCCTCAACAAGTAAGCAAACAGGACACAAAATCTAAGAGCCTGAAAAAAAAAATCAATAGCTTGCTTTGCTTGGCATTTGATCTAAGATTGCAGCAGAATATACCCCCCACCCACCCACCCACCCACTGCACCCCCTTCCCCCAACCCCATTATCCAGAGCTTTGAACAGGGGGTTTACCCAAGAAGCAGAGAAACTATCAAGCAAGAGTAACACTGATTATGATAAATTAGCAGGCAGCTGGTCATGCCCCACCAGCTCCAATACTACGTAGGGAGAAAAGAAGGCAAGTGATGACGTTTGCTGCTGATCAGATGGAAGCGACGGGAAGGAAAGGGTGCGCGTCCCAATCTTCTTCTCCTCCTTTCATCCACTCCCCCACTACCACACGTCTCCTACCCGGAAGTATGCAATTTTGAGTACAAGTAGTTGCATGTACATATAGAATGTACCTGACATTGCGGTGAGTCGAGACATTCATCGATTTGTAACCATTTGCAATTAATATGTAGCCTAATCAGCAACATTAGATTAAGACACAAAGATCGGTTTCCGGGCACAGAGGAGAGGAGGTGGTAGTGGAGGAAAGGAGGATGCATTTTTCGAGTATTAGGAAAATAATAGGAAAATAACCGCCTTGGTTTAACTCCAGATCGGTGGAAGTTGAGCTGTAGTCCGGAGTCAGACGAGCCTACATACGCGTGCGTTATGCATTTCTAAAGACTGGTGTGCTTTAGTTAGGCCTACGTGTGGTGTTCCTGCCCTGTGGATAATTTGTTGACAGATCACAGAGGAAAACGGGCATAGCACCTACTATCCAGCAAAGCTGCAATACAGTGACTGTCCATATAGGCCTAATCGTAAATCCTAGGTAGGTGACTGCAGAACGGCGTGCTCACAGAGGGGCCGAATAAACAAAAAAGTGCTCTAAAACAGCAAGAGACTGGGGGTGCGTCCCAATATTCTTCACTCTCCACCTCCTTTCCTCCACTCCCCCACTAACACTCCTCTCCTACCCGGAAGTATGCAAAACTGCCTGAACGTTTCGAGTACAAGTATTTGCATGTACAATATACACTGCCCGGCCAAAAAAAAAGTTGCACACTGTAATATTTTGTTGGACCGCCTTTAGCTTTGATTATGGCGTGCATTCGTCGTGGCATTGTTTCAACAACCTTATGCAACGTCACAACATTTATTTCCGTCCAGACTTGCATTCATTTTTGGCCGAGATCTTGTATTGACGACGGGAGAGTCGAACCACTCCGTGAAGTCTTCTCCAGCACATCCCAAAGACTTTCAATGGGGTTAAGGTCAGGACTCTGGTGGCCAATTCATGTGTGAAAATGATTCCTCATGCTCCCTGAACCACTCTTTCACAATTTGAGCCAGTGGAATCTTGGCATTGTCATCCTGGATTATGCCCATTGATGGGATAACCTGGTCATTCAGTACATTCAGGTACTCAGCTGACTTCATTTTATTGCTGCATAACGTTGCTGAGCCTAGACCTGACCAATTGAAGCAACCCCAGATCATAACACTGCCTCCAGAGGCTTGTACAGTGGCCACTATGCATGACTGGTGCAACTGCGACTTTTTTTTTGGCCGGGCAGTGTACAATGCACCTGACATTGCGGTTTGCGTCGAGACATTAATTAATATGTAACCACATAATTAAGATGTAGGTAATCAGCAACATTAGATTAAAACACAAAGATCGGTTTCCGGGGCACGGAGGAGAGGAGGTGGTCGTGGAGGAAATGAGGATACATTTTTCTAGTATTGGGACGCACCACAGAACTCTATAAGAACTATATTAGTTCTGTGGGACGCACCCTTGGAAACCGTCATCCCACGTAGGTTTTGTATTTATATGATTGGTAGGCCTATGTGCACCCAAAGCTTACGGCCAATAACCTACTAATCTAAAAGTTACGCAATTCACCACAGTGCTAAATTCCAGAAGAACGTGAACAAGACGTAGCTACTGGAAACAACCGAGTCCAGCATTAGCTCGGTCCGTTCAAGTTATAGCCTTAAAAATGCTTACCTTAAATCAGTCACCCATGCCCATATGAAAATAAGAGTCTGTGTAGGCTAGCCAGTCAGGTTGTGCCGTTTGGCTATTATTGTTGGCTGCTAGCTGAATTCGTGGTCTCGACATCATATTAACTCCATTTTATCACAATGCAATGTATCGGCTATTAAGAGCGTGTGGTTGTAAATATTTTCTGAGGTCACAGCATATCATTTTAATGCCATACAGTAGCTCGCGCTCAGCGCCGAGTCACGTGGTGGCACAGGAGACCTGCCTGAGCTTTCCTGACGCCGGCTTTCATAAATATAACGCAATTCACGTTTGCTTAAAAAAAAATAAAAAACGTGGTAAAAACTCGTGAACCCCCCTCCACACACACTTACACACACAAAGAGCGAAGATTATACTATACAAATCCATTGTTTACAAATAAAATTGTATTAGGCTATAGTTTGTAAATGTAGCCTTGGCTAAAAATTATTATGCTGTAGCCTATGCACACACACAAGCTCCCACTTTCACTGAAAGCTGTCTCACGATATCTAAGATATTTAAATAACCTTAGACGTTTGGAATATTTTGTCTAAGTTTAAGAAAATGTTACATTCATTACCTAAATTACTAGGCAAATAGATAATGCCTCAATACGCGCACATTGTCTACAAGTAACAGAGTAGCCTAATCCTTAGTATCGATTTAAAACTCACCTGTTCCAGCTGTTTCAGGTACCCATTTCAACGGGCCAATCTGACGCATCTGAAAAGCAGTTTTGACTTCATGACAGCTATGGGTTTTTACGCCATAAACTTTTACCAGCATTACAACAGTTGCCAAAATCCACCAAAGTTTAACGCGTGGGAATATTCCTCGGGACATTGCACCATCTCAATGCACAGATATCCAGGCGGGAGGTGTAATGATATGTAAAAACGTTTCAGTCTGTTAAAATGCAAAAGTTATCCGAATTATTTTTTTTTTGCAATAACTACAAGAAATTGTGGAGTTATCGCCTTCCTGAGACACGTCCAATGTACTTTCACATTGTCGTGTTTGTCAAGACAGCGTGGTAGCTCTCAGAAGTTAATGATAAAAAAAATATGTATAAAAAAATCCGGACAGGAGGCTGAATTCCCTCGCGATCCAACTAGCTCCCTTCTGTTCAGTCCGAGCTAGTTCGCTTGTCTGTGTTCATGCTTCCTTTCTCTCCCGGGCTTTCACTCTTTGCGCTCTTACGCTCTCTTGCCTCGCGCGCTGTCCCCTGAAGTTATTTGTATAGTAGGAGATGGATTATTAGGTTCCCCTATAATTAGATTGACTCGCCGTAACACAGGTTTTAAGTGTACTTTTGAATGGCTTGAAACCGTGACATATTTGTTATTGCATCTCCATTTTCCATGGAGATGGAAAAATCTATTGTTTTTGTTTTATCTGTCCATCTATTTTCTTTAATTAGCATACTGCTGATAACAGAGGAGGGAAACCTGCAGGCTTGCACCACCAAAATGGTTGATCAATCAATAATCATTTATTCCAATCAATAATGCAAAAGCAATTAGCAATCTTGATCTTTTAAAGTAGAGAACCCCAATCTAGCTTCTTAATTAACAGCAACATCACCATCAGTTCATTTTTTTTATGTGACAGTATAGGAACTGCATCTGGAGATGCGGTGTACTTTTACCCTTCCATTTGCCTTAATTAGTAAAAAAAAAAAAAATAATTGTAGCCAGAATCTATATTCACCCATACTGACCTGAACCAGGTTTAAGGGGTTACATTTTCACATTGTGCCAGTGAAACAAACACGAAGAAGAATCACAACAACTGTGTGAGAATGCTACGAGTGGATGATATGGAAAGCCTAGGCTACACCGAATATTTTTTGCATGGGTTATTGTATTTGTATGCATCAAACAATGCCTCAAAAACATACCTTACGAAAGCTTAAAATGCACAGACCGGAACGAAAGCTACGCAATTAGCCACCTTTGTTTATTGACATAGGAAATACAAACAGTATATTTGGGACAGTATGTAAAATGCACATAAAAGCATAAATCAGTGATTTGTAAATTCTCTTTTACATATATTTAATTGAAATCAAAGAAAAAATACAATGTTCTACCTTATCAACTTTGTTGATTTTTGTAAATATAGCTATTTCCGAATTTGATGCCTGCAACCATCTCACGTGATGGATGGGTCACTTTAAGGGTTGTTTCTCCTGACTCATTTTCCTATTGAACTCTATGGAAAAATAAGTCAGGAAAGACAACCCTTCAGGTGATCCATCCTTATCTACTGCGCAGCAGAGTGATGGTTTGAAGCTCGTTTGATACTTCCGACCCTTGATGATTTACAGCCATTTAGCCAACCATGGGTTCCATACTATTCCTGTGTAATTTGCAGCTTAATCTAGTCCCACTCTCCAATTCCCAATAGAGATCCATTCAAATGCAGAGAGGTTATAGTATCGCTTATAAGAGTACCTGAAAATAAGATATCAAGTCTTTTGATATCCTTTAATACCCAGTCATGATAGCATCAGCTGTTTACCTGTGGAATGTTCCAAACAGGTGTTTTTTGAACTTCCCAGTCTTTTTTTTTTGCCCCTGTCCCAACTTTTTGGAACGTGTTACAGGCATCAAATTCGGAATTAGCCTATATTTGCAAAAATCAATAAAGTTGATAAGATAAAACATTAAATATATTTTCTTTGTACTGTTTTAATTAAATATATGTAAAAGAGAATTTAGAAATAACTGCTTTCTGCTTTTATGTGCATTTTAGCCTACATACTGTCCAAACTTTTTTGGAATTGGGGTTTGTAAGCCTAACTGATGTGTATTTATCGCCTTGGAGACACAAATGGTTGAAACTTTTTTTTTTCTCCAGCAAATTGAGCCTATCCAAGAAGGGTCACGTGTTTCTGACGTTTTATCAGCCAAAAGCTATCGAAAACGCTCGAGCTAACAGTTAAAACATGATTTTCACATAAGTTTGTAACAATTAACAATGTTAGACAGTTAGCATACTAGTCAACAATTGTTCCTAATTTGACATTGCTATTAAAACAGAAAAAGAAACACTATTTGCTGGCTAGTATGGAGGCCTCGGTGCCCTAAATGAAATTACGCGCGGCGCGATTTGGACAATAGGTTTATTAGTCAACGTTAGGTCTATGTCTTAAATTAATAAAAGGAGTAGCCTACACTTTATTAACGTTTGACAAGAAGAAACGTAACCTAATAAATCTAGCACTTTTGAGCCATGTTTTCTTGTGGGTTTTAGTGTGCAAGATGAGTGCTATCTGAAGCAGGAATACGCTCAAATGAAACTAAGCGAGGAGCAGCATGCCGCTGACCGGGTAAGTTAAGAGTTTCAAAAATAATGTAGGCTACGTGGATTCAACATTAGGCCAATATAAGTTAATAATTTAGGGCCTAATACAAAACTTCGTTGTTTTACATGCATTTTTTGCTACGTTGTAGCATAGGCCTACACGACGTGTAAGGCGCCTAGACTTGCTTTGAAATAAGGCTGTTGGCCTAGTTTTGTGGGCTACTCGTGGTAGGCTATAGCCTATGTTTAGCAGGGCCCAGTCATCTGCACGTCAGATGGTTTGTAGCACGCCGTCTGTCGAACAATAAACGTGTAATTAACATTTTGGTTATTTAGCAGACACCCAATATAATTTTTTTTCGTACAAGATGTTGAGTGAAGTAGGCCCTAGTTCACGTTATATAGGCTGTCTTGTTGAAGGGTAACGTTAGCCTAGATAACGTCAATCGAACTGGGAACGTAGGCTATTACCACAGAACTATATTCAGTGGCTATAACCATGGGTTTAGGATCATAGTTATCTAACGTTAACCATTTACACTGCCATTCTATGC
Source organism: Synaphobranchus kaupii (assembly GCA_029718625.1). Taxonomy (NCBI): domain Eukaryota; kingdom Metazoa; phylum Chordata; class Actinopteri; order Anguilliformes; family Synaphobranchidae; genus Synaphobranchus; species Synaphobranchus kaupii. The sequence goes on from CM056377.1 coordinate 120,760,286, forward strand.
TTAAAGCAAATTTTCTCTTGCACATGGGCTTCCAAAAGTGACATTTCCTATTAGGCTACTGCCACATTCAAGGCAGTTGAACTTGATGAACCAGCAGCATTCAAACGGTCTGACAGTAGCCTAGGCTAAAGTCTCTGCTGTCATCTGACATGATGCAAGTTAATTACAATGTGTCTGAACTGTAGTGAGCTCACATTTAATAAAAAAAATAACAAAATGTTGAGAACGCATGGTCCGTAAATTAAATGTAGAGGTTTCAGTGTCCCTCATGCCGGTTTGGGCAAGACTTGCGTTGACAGGGACCAGACTTCTTGATTTGGAAAGTCAGTGGAAATAAACGGGCATTCCTGAGTGTGGGGTGTAGGTCCCATTCCCGTTCTTCAGTTCCCTTATTCCACAATGCCCAGCGTGGAAATCCTGCCTCTCTGTCTGCTTGCTTTTGTACACGAGCATGACTAGTTGTGTGAGTAGGCTACGAAACAGTGTTGCCAAAAATTCCGAAAACCCCCACCTTCAATTGAGTCCCATACAATTTTTTCACAGTTTCCCCCCATACTTAATTTTAAAATCCCCCATCTATCATTGACTCCCATACATTTTTTATTTTAAAATTCCCCCATTAATTTTTTTAAAACCCCTACATTTAGGGGAAAATCCCCCAGTCTGGCAACCCTGCTACGAAAACCCCGAGTAAGTCTCGCATCTAGATCCAGTAACCATTGGAAAAGACCGAGAAAGTCTCACATCTCGATCCAGTAACCTTTGGAAAAAACCGAGAAAGCTTCCGGTCAGTCTTTGTCATGCTACCAAACAAACGGCAAGACCGGAAAAGTGCGCCACGAAAACAAATTAAGCGTGTTCAGTGCATTAGCAATTTATCGTATTTCTATTATCGTGTGTATATAGGTTAATAGCCCATATTTTGTTTTCGTTTTCAATTACTTCATTCATTTGCAATGTTTGCACAACAGCGTACCCTATATATATAGCCTATATATATATATGTATATATATATATATATATATAGATTGCTTGATGTCAAAAAATAGTTTGCGCAGCGAACCTGTTTTAAAACAGTGGGTGAAGGCACTTTCCACAATGGCAGGAACCCGTGCTTGTGCCAGTGTTAAGAGTGTGAACAATTTGAAAAATCTGGGACATTTCTGCATTCACACGTGCCATCACATTCGTACTAGTAGGAATATTTCCACATATAAACAAAAACATTTGCCCCGTGTGAGGATCGAACTCACGACCTTCAGATTATGAGACTGACGCGCTGCCTACTGCGCTAACGAGGCCTTGGAGCTATGTGGTATCATAGGCGGACAAAAAATTGTTTGTGATAGTTATGTATAAGATGTTTGAAGGTATGAAGGCAAATGAATAAATGAAACTCAACAATTACGGTATTCCAATGGATTGGTATGACCCCAGTACATGCAGCCATATACATTTTTAATAGGGTTTTTATTTGATTTGATCTGATTTCGTTTTAAACAAACAATTGAACGAATTACATTTGCGGTATTGTATAAGACGGAAATTTCCGGTGGTGCTTGCTTATCTTTCATTTAACTATGTTTAGTTTGCATTGACAATATTCATTAATCTATCACTTTATACAAACGAATACGAAGAAAGCAGATAAGAGATTATTCGCCTAAACAAACGTTCAGATGTTGTTACAGCAAAGAGAAATGTACTGAATAAATGGCACCACCTTGTGGATAAAGGGTACTACTACACACGTAAAGTACAGTTGTGAGAATACTAATGGCCAAGTCGGCAAGCTTTTTAGTGATAAAATGGCTCCATCTACTGGACATGGGCTACTATCCATCTGAAAGGATACATCTTCAAGCTAAAGTATTAAATCAAGGGATTAGTCAAGACAAATTATGAAATTAGAGCAGTGTTTCCTACATTTCCTGAGCTCACAACTCACTTGATCAGCAAATACATTTTCGGTGGTGGGCTTGTTGACACGGTGTCGAGTTTTCAAATCACTGCAGTTTCGAAGTAGTGCTCCGAGGCTTGTTTCAAATCACGTGATCACAGAAACCGAAGCTTCAGACGTCACGGTGACGCCTGTCATTTTGGGAGGTGTCTCAAACCAATACATGCTGAACCAATAGCCTACCTGTTGAGATGTGTCAGCGGTAGGCTACGGATCTGGGATTAGAGGCTCTTTTCATGCACATATGAACCTCCATTCGGGTGTACGTGGAAAGACACGGGATTTCTGTGTATCTGTGCAAAACCTCTGATTCCAGATCAGCTCATTCCTTTCCACCCACAAACTTCCAAAATATAAAAATGGTTCAAACATATGGACAAAATTAAATAAAAAAGCAATGAAATCGATAATGTAATAAATAAATAAGCAATTAAATAAATAAATATCTATTCATTATTTTACGCTTCTTTTATTTATTTAATTGCGTATTTATTTCAAAACGAATCGGCCTGTCAAACATGAAAGGGACAGGAGGGAGGGTCTGCTGTGATCACTGGTTGCTCATTCCATCGATATAAAAACTTAGAAACCGCTCAGATTTCTATGCAGCCTTCGCATTAGTCGGTCTATATAAGCATATTTTGGTAGTATATTGACTGGTGCAGACTTTCCCTGATAAAATATAACTCGCTTAATTCTCGACTCATTTTCGTAAAATTTGGCTTGTAAACGTGAGAAATATATAGCACAGGTTAACTTATTTCCAAATTTCCCAGAACAGCTAGCCTATTTGTAAAATGCCCTATTATAGACTACAGGAGTTGTCAAAATGTAGGGTTTTTTAAAGTTGTAAATTAATTTATAATTTCAGAGAAATCTCAATAGGCTCCTATAATTAGGACATCAACGACAACCACTAGGGGGCAGCCGTGGATAGGGCAAGCGTAATAAAACAAGGTAATAATGAACGCAAACCTATAGTTTACCTATTCCAGGACATTGCATTCTGCAGAAATAAAGAAATGTAGCCATTTGGTCTTCCATACCCAAGTTCTGGGGTTTTGTCAGAGGAGGGAGAGATCCACTTATGCCAGGAAGCCCTGAAAACATAAAAAAAACATAAAAAGCCCACAAAACAAGAAAAGAACTCTCATAGAATGACTACTAATAAGAACAACAATAACATGAATAAAAATATGGCTACCTATCTGTGTGCTATTTAATATACATTTCCTCTCCACGATGCTATGAGCTGGGGGAAGGCTGATACGCTTTAAATTTGATTTCAACAACGTTTCGGCAGCAGACTGCCTTCGTCAGGGTTTTTGCAGGCTAGGTATGATTGTGTCACATATATATAGCAGGAACAGACAATGAGACAAGTGTGCGACCTTTTCTTAACAATTAAGATTATATGTCCTGAGGTCAGCATCTCATTTATAAAGGTATGCGTTTTCTTTTCTTTTCAATTTGATGCTTTAAATATGAACCAGTAAATGGCGAAAATTGTTTTTCAAATAATTGAAATTTATTGTTGCAATGTACTCTCCTTAACAAACATGCAAGAGGAAATAGAAGGGCATTGGTCAATATGATGGCATTATGTTCATGAAACACACATTTTCATTTCACTTTAATAATAATTATCGTCCTCTCATCATGAGAATATATTTAATTTGTACAACACTTTTAATGAATATAGACTCAGTTGGAGAGGGTTTTGAGAATACATGGCATTATTCAAAGTCTGAATTTTACAAGAGTCAAGAATGTTTCATTAATTTAATTTCATCGCTGTTGTGAAGCGTAATTTAGACCAGGAGGTGTCACTAGAGAGGCAGGTGTCAAATCGCTGTCAATGTTTCAGAAAGCTTCGCTCTGCCCATCACTAGTAAAATGTAGCCTGCAATAAGTTTAAAGATACCATTAAACCTTTTTTTATGTCAGTACAACTGCACATATGAGCTCGTGGAGCTCCTCCAACAAGTGCCATATTTAATATAAGTGTTATTAATGTCTATGGAAAGTGTGTAATATGCAGCAAATTACTTTGAAAATGTATCTCGGAACCATTACATCAGAATTGTGTTGTGCATTTCAGCAAATGTTCTTAGAGAGATGTTGTAGACACTGGTAACGGGACCTCAGAATATGCAGAAGATTGTGGTTGTGTCAAGAAATGTATTTTTCAAGTAGATTCTATTCTTTTCCAGGCATTCAGCATCGGCAGTGAAAATGGTTCTTAGTTTTGCTTCTATACACACCAAACTTAAGGAAGAAGAGGTTTTAAGTTTGTATTTTTTCTTTTTAAAGATGTGCATATATTGTGTTTGGTGCCTCAATGTTCCACACAGGTTACAATTAAAGGTCCCTCAAATGCTCAAATAAATAAAACAACACAAGTAGGTAATTGACCAACTCACTTCTCCTGAAATAGCATTTGCACGTGGTTGCTTTGTGTTGTAACCAGATGGCCCTTCCTCAGGCAAGAGACCAGCTAACAGAACCTCTCTTTCATTGACGGTTCAGGTCTAGATTGCTTATATCAGTGGCATACGTCGGCCTTGCTGAAACGTCCTTGACAGCCCGTGTGTGTTTTGGCCGGAGGCGCGAGATGAAACGAGAGCGTTTCTGATAGGACCGTGCCTCACGGTCTGCCACGTTTGCAGTAGACGCTTGCATTCACCGGACGCCCCCTCCCCACCTACCGTCCAAACAGCACGGCCCCGCAGAAAGTGCAGAAAGTGCAGAAAGGCAACATGTCCGGGCTGAACGTCTCCTTGGGTTACGCGCTGGCCGTGGTGGCGCTCAGCGTGACCAGCAGGCTCCTGACGCGGCGGCTCCCGCTGCGGAGCTTCTCGGCGGAGTTCCTGGCGGCCCTGGCCCTGGTGGCCTGCTGGATGGAGGTGCAGACCCTGATGGAGATGGGCCAGTGGGCCGGCGGGTTCGGGCCGGACGTGGCGTTCACGCTCCTGTTCCTCACCCTGGTGGTCCACGGCGCCGTCTCCCAGGGCGCCACGGGCAACCCCGCCGTCACCGCCACGGACTTCCTGACGCGCGACTGCACCGCGTCGAGCGCCCTCCTCGGGTTCGCCGGTCAGTTCCTGGGCGCGTTCCTGGCCCACCACCTCACCTCTTACTACTGGTCCCTGGAGCTGACCGACATGCACATGATCAGGAACATGATGTCGCAGGAGTGCAGCCCCGCCCTGCGCTCGTCCGTGCTCCAGGGCGCGCTCACCGAGGGAGCGTGCGCCCTCAGCTTCCACCTCCTGTACGCCAGCCTGCGCCACCGCACCGCGCTGCTCAGGGTCCCGCTCGTAGCGGCCGTACTCACGTTCCTCAATTACGCAGGTGAGTGGGCAACTCTCGCATCCTGAAATCAGTAATGTGTGGAGAAATGCATTTAAGTGAACGCAGGCCACCTGATAAAGTGAAGGGTATTGTCCCAATACTCGAAAAACGCATCCTCCTCTCCTCCATGCTCCAGAAACCGATCTTTGTGTCCTAATCTAATGTTGCTGATTTCATGTTAATTACATATTTTGTTACATATCAATGTCTCGATGCGAACCGCAATGTCAGGTACATTGTATACTGTAAATGCAACTACTTTTACTTGAAACGTACAGGCAGTTTTGCATACTTCCGGGTAGGGGACGAGTGGAGGAAAGGAGGTGTAAAGTGAAGAATATTGGGACACAGCCATACAGTACATAGTCTTGCAAAAAAATTCCCTTTTAATTCAGCAAAGCAGCCAAGTTAATACTGCACATTCCGGACACAGGCTACTCTGAGTTTTATCCATGCTACCATTTGAATATTTTGTTGGAAGCTGGGACAATGTTTTAGAGACTGACTGCACTGTTGCTGGGTTGTTCACATGATCCTCTGCACTCTTGCAGCACGTGGCTATACCTCTGGCTTTCTGAACCCCTCCCTGGCTTATGCCCTTACCTTCCATTGCCCCGGCTTTACACTGGTGGAGTACATGACTGTGTACTGGTTTGGGCCACTAGCTGGTAAGTTAAAATAAACAAACATAAATAAGCAATCACATGTGCATGATTATTTGGTCTTAAGTTGGCGTGATCACATAACGGCCACATCATTACATTACATTACAGTCATTTAGCAGACGCTTTTATCCAAAGCGACGTACAATAAGTGCAGACAAGGAACAAGACCTGTGATTCGTAGCTGTAATCTTAATAAACCATGAAATGTTTTTAAAGGTTGTTCATTACATGGAAATTAAGCTTTCACAAAAATACATATTCAGTGTGTAGTTTTAGAAGCATTACTTTACGCCGTTCCCCTTGTGTGTAGTTGGCAGAACGATGGTCATTGCTGACTCCCTTTTTTCAGGAATGACCCTGGCTGCGTTCCTGAACCTGGGGCACATCCCGCGGCTTTTCGCCCGTAACCTGCTCTACTCCCAAAAGACCCGTTTCAGAGTTCCTAAGGGGAAGGGGCCTCAGGGGCAGGCAGAGACGAAGGCACCGGGGGAGAAGAAAGGTGCCTGACAGCCGGTGCTTCAGTTATTCACCGAAAAAAAAGCAGGGGTACACCTGTACTGTACATTCCCAAACATGAAAATAAATCCTTGCACTTTTATAGAAATTGTAAACAAGAGGAATCTTCCTTTTTCAATTGTAAAGGCGTGTTTGATTAGAACAACAATGAAATTGCATATGTTGACATTCCTTTCCTTGAGAAAACAGTGCACTTCTACTGCGCAAGTCCACCGTTTATAAATGCAAGTGAAACTTTACTCATGGGCACAAATATTTAATGGTGTTTGTGTGTTGAATAAACAGTGAATCTTGTACATCATGAATTTTATACATTGCAACAAAAAAAAAAGACGACATTCCAGAGGCTCCTTTGTTTAGGAAAATTGTTGGGAACATTGAGCTAACTGCTAAGGAGCACAAGCTAAGAATAACAAACACCTAATAAATAATCAAAACCAAACCTTACATTATGGGCGTCTTTAGAACTGACACAGCAGTGCTGGTGCCAGTGATGTGTGTACAGATAATCGGAGGCGAAAGCCAAGAAAACCATGCATCCACCATCGGACTGAGTGTTAAAGACCAAACGCCCAGCACACACGTCCCTTCAGCTGTGCATCATTCATGCCAACCCACAGCACTGTAAACAAACACAACTAAAACATTTGTTCTCACATCGAATAAAATGTCACACTGACTTATGGTACATTCCTTATTTGTACTCTATTTCTCTCGGTTAAAAGATGCCAAACAAAATACAATTTTCTCTCCACTCTCACAAACATACTGCTATATTTACAGGCTGGCTTTTTAAGAACACTCATTTGGATGAGGGTGCACCTCATTCAGTCCTTGCCTAAAAAAACATGAGGGGGGGAACAAAAAAAAAACAAAGTGAAAGCAGGATCACCCTTGTGTCTCGCAGACAATGACATGTGTATATAAGGACACGTGTATATTATCCTATAAACAGGCTTCCTGTACCAGCATCTGCCTTTTAGTAGCAGTGTTTTACATGCAAAAGCACCTACGGGTTTGTTAGAACGTTCATGGATTCTTGGAATCTTTTTTGTGCAAGATTCTTGGAATCTTCTGAGAAGGTGCAGTTGAGTGGCACAAGGGACATTTTGTGCACAAGTCCCGTTTTCTTGTGGTTCTGGAAGAATGCGGGGAGGCAACAAGGATCAGATCTTGGGTTTGGAGGTGTGGCAGTGTTTCTGTGAGGGGGTGGGCCCAGTGGATACTGTCCCTTTTTGTGTCGCTGTTGAAGAGGACCTTTGTTCTGCCGACACACAAAATGCACACTTAACACCACTACTGAGCATGCACATACAGAGCAAAGCCAGACGCCACTGCACAGATCAAAGAATAAAAATCCCTCCTTTAATCAAAGATCTGTGTTTGCCCAAGGCACATGGAGACACCACATGGCCGTGGCACTATTGCTGTGGCAACAGTCCGAGTGACAAAGGCAGCCAACCCAGTCAGTCTGACCTGACCGGGAAACAAACCGACGACCTTTGACCAGTCACTATACCCACTTTGCCAGGATATCTGCATGTGTGGCAAAGGACTCTGTGACTTGCTCCAAGCTGGGACAAGACCTAGGTATCAGATTCAGGTTTGTTATACAAGAGTAAGAATGTAAGAATTTATAATGACAAGGCCAGTCAATGCAGCCCATCTAGGTTTGTCATTTACCTACATTCTAAAGTACTCAGAACTGCATTAAGCCTGGTCGCTGCTACACAGTTTGGAAAGCTGTTCTGTAAACTGACCGTGCTCTCTGCAAATAAGATATGCGTGGAATTTACCCTGAACTAAATTTCAAACACAAGGAAGTTGCCATTTTTGCCATAATTTTAATCAATGTAATATTTGTTCTGAACTTTTAGAAACAATCGGTGTGTAATTTGTTGTGAAAAATCATCGCTCTCCTTCATATTGTCCTGTGCAGTAAACAAAATAGAACCTTCTATTCAAAACTGTTCAATGGGAACCGTTACAAGAAAACTTACCAATCACAAGTGATGTTAGTGAGGTGGAATTTGTTACAGGTTGTAATGATTTAGCTGCTCTAAATTCTTTTTTACCAGCAGGTGTCATTGGTGTACACTGTGTTGAATGAGGCTTTGAGTAATTAATCTATTTGCGATACATTTGGCTGCAAAGCCTCAGTGCTTCAGGAAGACTAATTTTGCCATCACTACCAATCACAAAACACAATCACAAGTTTTAAAATACTGGTTTAATTGTGAACGTGAAAACCATACAACCTGTTGTTATTTTCAGTGATGGCATCAAACTACACATTTAGCCACAGTCAATCACCTCTGCGACTTAGGACAGGTAAGTGGGACCTAGGACAGGTAAGTGGTGTCTCACCTGGCTGTGACTGGTTCTCCAGCTGGGCCTCAGGCTGGTCCACCCAGAGCCGGTGATGTGGGTCATTACGGAACCTCTTAGTCTGGCCACAGCTGACACACCTCACCAGCGTCACACGCTCCCGGTTTCTGCCCCCTGTGAGGATGCAGGAGATGTTAGAGAACTTCCAGATTCCAGGGGACTGCGCTTCCCTCACTCCCACATCATGAGCAAGTTCAAATTATTCCTCACCATAAAGTAATCCACTAAACTGAGCCTCAACCTTTGAACTCCTGCAGAAACTCAGGCCTGCATTAATCAGTTGATTCATTTGAAAAATGTGAATAGGCCAAATTCCAATCTACTACGTATTCCTTCCCCCATTTACCTTCATCCAGGTACAAGAACTAGACATGTTCTAGAGCCTTACAGACTTGTTAAATATTACATAAATTATGCATGTTATAATTTAGGATTAACTACTTAAGGCTGTTTTTTTGCTTAATGCTTCACTTACCAAATATCACTGCATCAAGAATCAAATAACTTTCCCCACTTAGTACTTACTTCTCTGTCTTACACTTGCCGTCACTCCAGGTACCAGCACAGAGCAGCATTTCTTGCACATTGTTCTTTTTACTGAGGGATCCCTGCCAAAAACATCATTGTAACACTATCAAAATTTAGCCTGCGTCAAATTTAAATGGCTTAACTCTCCATTTATCACAATGTAACCACATTTTCCAAACTCAAGACATGCCACTTGAAATGACAGTGTTATCCAAACAGCGTTCATCAATGGTGGTGCTGAAAAGGGTAGGATAAAAATGAAACCATATTCATTTCTTTCAGGTGTACACAAGTTAATGAACTTAGTATACCCAACAGTTTTTGTAACACTTGCGTGGTCGGTGAAGCGGTCCCTTCAATAGTTTAGAATGGCAAAGAATACAACTCACTGCCTCAACACCAGACGCTTGGAAATAGTCCTCTGGGTAAAGCAATAGAAACGCGCGAGCTCCACGTTCTCCGGGTTCTGAGCCAAAACGCAGTGCGCCGCCTGAAAAGACCCCAAAGTTGAATTAGACCTCTATCCAGGTAACTTGGTGTAACGTTATCTCAATTTCACGGCAAACAAACGGTTTTTAAAGGTGTATGTATGATAGCAACAGAAAACAAATGACTAAATTTACCTGATAAAGAAAGTTTAGCCTCTGAAAAGCTTCTTTATCTTTAATATTTCCAGACATCGTTGGTTGTATTTTGTTGAGTATCACCACGATGAGCCTGAAATATACAAAGGTGGCGGTTTGTGGCAGATTACAAGTACCACGGCGTTTAATTTAACTAAATACTTAACGTTAGCTACAAATAAACTTTTCGTTAGCGTGTTTCTTTTATCTTTAACGTTACAGTAATTGAGCAGTTCAACAAATTGTCACCAGCACAGTATCCTATATTATTAGGTAGTAACTAGTAAGTTACTAACGCTAACAGTTGACTTAACGCTACCACAATTTGACTTGTCACAACTTAGCTGACGTTACCAGAAACATGAATTTATAACATTAGCCGGCTGCTAACTCACTGGATGAAAAACAGACGAGCTGACTGAAATCAACCGAAACGTTACTGTGGCGTTAACCAGCAAAAATGAATAATTTTAATTCATTTGGCTAGCCATCTCGCATGCCGTTTCTCGATGGCAACTTCCTCTCACCAGAATGGCTAACCAATCTGACCTGGTAATACATACTGACGTAATAACCACTGGGTATGGGTTCCGAAATGGGACAATCCTCAACATGCGTTGCGTTGTACCACACAACCTCGATGACTTGTATATTCCTGAAAAGAGTATTCTGGAAACTTTACATTTAGAAAAGGTTGTGGCCCGTACGGGGATCGAACCCGCGACCTTGGCGTTATTAGCACCACGCTCTAACCAACTGAGCTAACCGGCCATGTTTCCGGGAATCTGAAATGCTGTAATTCTAGGTAACTAAGTAAATAAAACAATATAGAGATGTATGATGACCATCGCATAAGTAGCCAGCATTCAACCATGCCTTTGTAACGCTCACCGGTGGCCCATACTCAAATTTTCCAATAATTTTTAACAGGTAGCAGAGAATACCCTGGGACATGCCGGGCTTCTGGTGGTCTCCATCAATAAGGACAGTGGCTTGGGAGCCAAGGATTTCAGGAACTAGAGGAAAACAAGCCAACTTTCAAGGAATACCTTGAACTTTTTCCAGAAGGAAAAATTGGCTATTAAAATGAAAGCAGTTCCATTCCAAAGAGTACTCCCAGTACCTCTCAGACTCCAGCTGCAGACCTTGTTGTTTGGAAAGATCCCACATCCTCAGGTCTTGGGACAGGAACACCAGGGAGGTTTCCTAACCGATTGGTATAGGCTAAAGGTTTTAGTCTGCTCTACAAACTTGCAGCATCTAATATGTAAAGCAAAATAATTGCACAATTATTTTTGTCTGGACCTTTCTGATTAACGAAATTATATAATTTTCCTTAGATAAATGTGTCTCCCAGAGGCAGACTTTGCTCGAAGCTGACCAGTAGTGGGAGTCAACGGCCCTATTCAAGTGGTCAAAGACTTGGGTAGTACTTGAACATGGCCAAGTCAACAAACTTCGGTGGCACCCTCCCCCTGCACCTCTTGACATGCAGCGCTGTGCTTGGTCTAGAGTGACACTATTGATCCTCTACTGATCTGGATGCCCAGGAAACTGTGGAGGGATAAAGCTCTCCTGGCCTCAACCCGACTGCACCCAGGAAGAGTTTTCCTCAGCAGGAGTCCACCAGAAAGCACAGCAAGTTTTATAAGTGGCTGGCTCAAACAATGACCGCTGTAGAGTATCTGGGGTGCAAGCTATACAGAAGAAAGATTACCAACTGGAGCCACCATCCACGCTCAGCTAGATATTCGGAGGTCTGGTTACAGAAGACTATCCAGTACCTGTGGGACTGCAGAGGCACAGCCACTGGGCTATTCCCTCATTGGTCTAGCTGCGCGGGATTTACAACATCATAGCCTTAAACCATCACTCTGCTGCCAGATATGCAGTAGATATGGATGGTTGACTTGAAGGACCTATCTCTTTAATAATAAAACTACTCCCAAAGCTAAATCGGATTGGGAAGAGGAAATGGGTGTTGAGCTTTCAGAAGATTGCTGGGCTGGGGCAATCGATAGGATTAACTCTACTACTTCATGCGCACGACTGGGTCTCATACAATTTAAGGTTCTACACAGGCTCCATTATTCCAAAGCCAGACCAGCAGAAATTTACCCCAATGTAGACAATGGATGTGATCAGTGTATGCAGGCCCCAGGTAACCTTAGTCATACGTTTTATTTCTGTCCCAAATTATGTTCATTCTGGGGCACCTTTTTTAGAGCCCTATCTGGCATCTTAGAAACTGAGCTGCAACGTGTCCCAAGATCGCAATTTTTGGAGTTCCTGAATTTATTCCAAATTTGCGCACTAAGCAATTAGACATAAATGCATTATCTTCTCTCCTTGCGCAAAGGAGGATCGTGTTCTCTTGGAAAGTCATCTAGTCCCCCATCAGCAGCATCTTGGTTAGAAAACATGATTTTTTTTCTTAAATTAAAGAAAATCAAGTTCTCTCTCAGAGGCTCTGCTGAAAAATGTACTGCCAGATGGCAACCTTTTCTGTCCCACGTAAATAGCCTCCAAAGGCTCCCACCAGTGGAGCAGACATAACTCCTTTTTTTTTATTTTTAAGCATAGTAGGGAGGGGGGTTGTCATGGTAACCTCCTACAAGGCCTTCGCTTTACTGCACCTCACTGTGCTTACTAGCGAACTAGCCGAGCTACACCCGCTACATATATGTGGGGGGGGGGGGGGGGCTGAGCTGACCTGAGCTGAGGGTGATGGGGTGGGGGATGGGAGTGTTTGGGTGTTCTTGCTGTGTGCTGTCTGTTTGTACATGGTAGAACACTATGGGCTTCCTAGACATGGATTAAGGCTAGTCCTAGACTAAAAACTTTTTTCAATGGAGATCTTCATAGATTTTTTTCTTTTTAGGACTTGGCTTAATCCATGTATGGGAACCCGTCCCAATATTCCAAAGTGTGCAAAAGAGTAATTTACAATGACATTAAAAGAACAGCTGCATTGGCCGGGAATCGAACCCGGGCCTCCCGCGTGGCAGGCGAGAATTCTACCACTGAACCACCAATGCTCACATAAAGCTGAGTTTCCAGACTGGGGGATTTATCCCTAAATGTGGGGGATTTTTTAACAAGATTCATTGGGGAGTTTTACAGTCACAATGTATGGGAGTCAATGACAGATAGGGGATTTTAAAAGGAGGTATTGGGGGACAAATTGTGAGAACAATATATGGGAGTCAATTGAAGATGGGGGGTTTTGGGGGTAGGGGAATTAATGTAGCATCTGGCAACATTGCCTTGGACACATGAGGTTTCATGAAAAAGATGAAAATGAACATACTGTAATTCTAAAGAAGTTTATCCACCCAAAGAAAAAACTGTCACAAAAGACAATTTCAATGAATAAAGGGGAGATATTTAAGGGGATATTTCACTTTGGTATAACATCAGTAATTTTGTGAATTGCATGAAATGGGGTAGAGTCGGTTAGGGAGGGAAGCATGAAGGGATATATATTACTTACCCTTTTCAGCTGTCCATCTAATTTTTTCACTCTCACAGAAGTCATTGAGCTGGAACTCCCCTCAGCTATAATCTCTCTGACCATCACCTGGGCCACGTTCAATCTGAAAACGGCGTGCACCGTTTTGCTACGGTTTCCGGGTTGAACGACAGGTTTCCTCGAAACGGTGTGCAACGGGCTTTGAGGTACGTTTTCTCTCGTTTGTTGGGTGTGTCAGAGGTGTTACCCAATCAGCAGCGACGTGTATATAAACCCCGCCGTATTAAAAAGGCAACGGTTGCGTAACACAACAGGGTGTTCAATGCACCACCGTTTCCGTTTAAATAAACGTTTTGCTACGTTTTGTCGGGGCTGAACGCAGCCCTGTCCTTGGTACAAAGATAGTAAGTATCTTCGCACCATGATGACTAATTAATTTTAATTTTTTACTGGCGAAAAATATGACAAGACGAAAATGTCTTGTAAAATCATTTGCTAGTTGCAATTTTGAAATAGCCTAGGCTAAATTTGCCAAAATTAGCTTTCTGTAGTTTTTCGGTGTTCCCATAGTAAGAATGCACGAAGCTGCAGAAAATGTTGTCTGTGTATCACTCACGTAACAATACTAAACGATCAACTAATACAAAATGTGTGCGCAAATGTGATAGAGAGAGATAGTAGGTTGCATAACGTTTAAGACAGACATTTTTTTGTAGTTCTGTTCGTGAAGTCTTCTGGCAAAAGGCTTAACTGGCATCCACGCCTGCCTCCTGAAGAGGATGACAATTCAACTGAAAATATAGTGGGAAAACCTCGACACCATTAATATCATAGTTAAACATTAGTAGTTAAATAAATCTAGAGAAAAGACTTACCGAAATGTAGGTGACGACAAGTCAACGAAATGATTCGCGAGCATTAGGCCACTTGAACTTATACTGTGTGATAGTTCGGTGGTAGAGAGTCGAGACGAGACATGAATTCATGTAGGAACAGCGCCACACTATCAACGTGTGGCCAAAAACATATTACATCCGTAGTGTTAAGAACTACCATAGAGAATGAATGGTGAAAACATTAAGAGAAGTTAGGCTTAACTATTCACGAATCCCACGCGCGAAGTACTTCCTGCGTGGTATAGAGAACTACAAATCGGCGATATTAGCAGTCTCTCTGACACAAAAAACCTATACAAAAGGCAAAATGAATGAAGGGGACATGACCACAACTTAACCTGTTGTTTTCGTTTTAAGCAGAGAGTTCTCCTGATATACTCACTCCTCGTTAGTATAGTGGAGAGTATCCCCGCCTGTCACGCGGGAGACCGGGGTTCGATTCCCCGACGGGGAGATACATTTTTCCCTACTTGTTAGTTGTATACTAGCCTACATACCGTATCATTGAGCTGCCTACAATAAATTCCCATTCATTTTCAAAAATATCCTACTGCTAAACCACTACGTGCAATACCATTTACACCCTATATGGCGCTGTTGTTCAACCTTTCTACGGTCAAATCAAAGGCTTTTCCAGAAATACAGTCAAACTATTTCCCCCTTCGCAGCCGTGAGTCTCAGTAATTTTTGGTCATCCAGTCGAATTATAATTTTTTTAAATTAATAAGTAAGTTTTCTTACCGTTTAATGCTCACTTTTTCTGCAAACAGAAATAGAGCGATGTGGTAATATCGAAGCTAAACGTTACATTACAGCGAATTACACTAGGCTATATATTTAATAGGCCTACTAATTATGCGTAGGCTGCACGACAGAGCATTTATGTATAGCCTACCAATATTTCTTGAGTTTTATTAACGAAGTAATATAAGGGTGTCATTTGCAGAATCACGATTAACTTACACATAGTCTGCTTAGCCCGGTGTTCGTTATTCAAATTCACATAGCAAAGCAAAACAGAACAAAATACAAAATGCTCTCTGGGCGCTGGAAGGTGTAGCCCACGCGGATGAAACGAATGGCTTTTATGTGGCCACTCGCTCGGCTGTCGGCTCGTGCACTCGAGCTTGGTCTGCAACTTTTTACGGCTCTGCAGGCAACTATGTTCTTCGAAGAGCAAGTCAGAGATATTTAGCCAAAATTTGGCCGCACAATATGTAGCTACCTGCCACAGCCTGAGGGACAGTTGCGACCCTTAATAACAACATCTAATATTGTCAATTGGTTTTAATCATTATTATTTTTCATCTTATCATTGTTAGTTTATGTATTTGCATGTATTTGTCATGTTTAAAAAAAAAAAAAAAGGTACATTTATTTTATTTACATATTTCAGGACACATTATGGTGTATTTTATGTACGTTGTAATATGCTTCTGTCAAGCTTTGGCAACACATAATGCAATATGTCATGCCAATAAAGCATTTTGAATTGAATTGATATTAAATATTTCTCTTGACAACTTGTGTGGTAGGTTACTGTGTAGCTAGCTAACGTTGGTTCATACATTTTAAAACGGATTCTAGTTATGTAGCAAGCTAGCTGGTAAGCTACGTTAAATGCAATATAAAGTTTATGTTCACAATTGCGTCGTCGTTACTTAGCTTCTTACCGTGCTTCCTGTCTTCCTCAGACAAAATGTACAGCAAGCCAGCAAAGAGGCAAAGAATTACATACATAGCTACTTCAAACCAAGCAGTGTCAGTTGCGTTATACTGTGTTCTCCCTCCATATAATATTTGTGTTCTTTACGAAAATACAGTTCATATAGAACGACGTTCACAAAGTTCACAGCACCCAAAAAAATCAAAAGTCGAGTAAGACAAAAACTAACTTGAAGCTGAACAATAAGTTATGCTGTGCATTAATATCTAAATTGTGTTTTAAAAATAACGTTAGATTAGCCGCCCTTTTGTATAGCCTATACCTCGTAGCCTAACGTGACTTATAGCGAGCTAATGTTAGCTAACATCGGCTAGCTAGCGAGCTAATGTTAGCTAACATCGGCTAGCTAGCGAGCTAATGTTAGCTAACATCGGCTAGTTAGCGAGCTAAAGTTAGCCATGTTATAACTTCTTCATAAGGACAGCTGTCATACGGCGTGACTAAGAGTATGCGTGAAACAGTACACTAGCATACTAAAGTTACTCACTGGCTGTAAGTCATTATTAACGTTAAAGCTTGCAAAAACTAGGCCTGCAGTTACAATTATTGATATAAAAATGAGGCCAGGTTACAACAAAGCATATCACCTGTCTAGCGCACACTACAAACTCTATTCCAAAGCAATGCGACGCAATCGTTCCTAAATAATTTAATGAAATTTTTTTTTTCCATCTTACCACCATACTGCACCTCTAACCACAAAAATGTTTCGCTAGATTAAAGTTGTAACTTTTTACGTAGGCTAGTGATGTGCGGCCTACTTGTAATGAGGTAGAGTAGCCTACCCAAATTACCGTGCCTATATATTCAAAATAATGCATGGCTGTCAATCAATTAGAATTGCGTAGTATCCTATCTTATATTTATTTATCTTTTTTTTTTTCTGTTTCATTTTTTTCAGGAACAGTGAGCATTGGTGGTTCAGTGGTAGAATTCTCGCCTGCCACGCCGCGTGGGAGGCCTGGGTTCGATTCCCGGCCAATGCAACCGTACTTTTAACATCTTGTAGATTAATCTGCTGCACACTTTAGTACGTATTATATTATATTATACAGTCATATGAAAAAGTAAGTACACGCCCCAGATAAGTAGTTTTTTTAGACATACTTGGACACATGGATATTTGATCCTTATTCCAATGCTTTTTACTGTTAAAGGTTGTCTAATTTAACAAAGGACACAAAGAAATTATGCTTTTAAATGATTTATTTATCAGAAATCAACAGAAGCGCAATTATCCTGTGAGGAAAAAGTAAGTATACCCCTGGGTTCAATAACTGGTGTTGCCCCCTTTGGCAGCAATAACCTCTTCTAGGCGTTTCTTGTAATTGACTATAAGTCTCTTACATCGACTAGGAGGAATTTTCTGCCATTCTTCTTTGCAGTACTGATTTAATTGTGTGATGTTAGAGGGCTTCCTTGAATGCACAGGCCGCTTCGAGTCCCCCCAAAGCATTTTGATAGGATTGAGGTCTGGACTTTGACTTGGCCATTCCATAATCCTCAATTTTTTCTTTCTGAGCCATTCTGTAGTAGATTTGCTTGTATGTTTAGGATCATTATCCTGTTGGAGGATCCAGGACCTTTTCAGCTTCAGCATCTGAACTGATCGCTTCACATTCTCCTCAAGAATGGTGTGGTATAAAGTTGAATTCATGGTGAATCTATTATGGTAAGTTTACCAGGACCAGAGGCAACAAAGTAGCTCCAAACCATAACGCCCCCTCCGCCACGTTTCACCGTTGGAGTGAGGCAGTGTTGCATCTTCGCCAAATACAACGTTTTGCATTGTGCCCAAATAACTCCGAAACTCCAAAAATCGGTGATATTAGCAGTCACTCCAACCCAAAAAAACCTATACAAAAGGCAAAATGACTGAAGGGGTCAGGGCCACAACTTAACTTGTTGTTTTCATTTTAAGCAGAGAGTTCCTCGTTAGTATAGTGGAGAGTATCCCCGCCTGTCACGCGGGAGACCGGGGTTCGATTCCCCGACGGGGAGATACATTTTTCCCTACTTGTTATTTGTATACTAGCCTACATACCGTATCATTGAGCTGCCTACAATAAATTCCCATTCATTTTCAAAAATATCCTACTGCTAAACCACTACGTGCAATACCATTCACACCCTATATGGCGCTGTTGTTCAACCTTTCTACGGTCAAATCAAAGGCTTTTCCAGAGATACAGTCAAACTATTTCCCCCTTCGCAGCCGTGAGTCTCAGTAATTTTTGGTAATCCAGTCGAATTATTATTTTTTAAATTAATAAGTACGTTTTCTTACCGTTTAATGCTCACTTTTTCTGCAAACAGAAATAGAGCGATATGGTAATATCGAAGCTAAACTTTACATTACAGCGAATTACACTAGGCTATATATTTAATAGGCCTACTAATTATGCGTAGGCTGCACAACAGAGCATTTATAAATATAGCCTACCTATATTTCTTGAGAGTTTTATTAGCGAAGTAATATAAGGGTGTCATTTGCAGAAACACAATTCACTTACACATAGTCTGCTTAGCCCGGTGTTTGTTATTTAAATTCACATAGCAAAGCAAAACAGAACAAAATACAAAATGCTCTCTGGGCGCTGGAAGGTGTCGCCCACACGGATGAAACGAAGGGCTTTTATGTGGCCACTCGCTCGGCAGTCGGCTCGTGCACTCGAGCTTGGTCTGCAACTTTCTACGGCTCTGCAGGCAACTGTTCTTCGAAGAGCAAGTCAGAGATATTAAATATTTCTCTTGACAACTTACTGACTTTTGTGTGGTAGGTTACTGTGTAGCTAGCTAATGTTGGTTCATACATTTTAAAACGGATTCTAGTTATGTAGCAAGCTAGCTGGTAAGCTATGTTAAATGCAATAGAAAGTTTATGTTCACAATTGCGTCGTTGTTACTTAGCTTCTTACCGTGCTTCCTGTCTTCCTCAGACAAAATGTACAGCAAGCCAGCAAAGAGGCAAAAAATTACAAACATACTTCAAACCGAGCAGTGTAAGTTGCGTTATACTGTGTTCCCCCTCCATATAATATTTGTGTTCTTTACGGAAATACAGTTCATATAGAACGACGTTCACAAAGTTCACAGCAGCACCCAAAAAAATCTAAAGTCGAGTAAGACAAAAACCAACTTGAAGCTGAACAATATAAGTTATGCTGTCCATTAATATCTAAATTGTGTTTTAAGAATAATGTTAGATTAGCCGCCCTTTTGCTAGCTGAAGTATAGCCTATACCTCGTAGCCTAACGTTACTGATATAGCGAGCTAATGTTAGCTAACATCGGCTAGCTAGCGAGCTAATGTTAGCTAACATCGGCTAGCTAGCGAGCTAATGTTGGCTAACATCGGCTAGTTGGCGAGCTAAAGTTAGCCATGTTATAACTTCTTCATAAGGACAGCCAACCCAAATTACCGTGCCTATATATTCAAAATAATGCATGGCTGTCAATCAATTAGAATTACGTAGTATCCTATCCTATATTTATTTATTAACTTTTTCATTTTTTTCAGGAACAGTGAGCATTGGTGGTTCAGTGGTAGAATTCTCGCCTGCCACGCGGGAGGCCCGGGTTCGATTCCCGGCCAATGCAACTGTACTTTTAACATCTTGTAGATTAATCTGCTGCACACTTTAGTACGTATTATATTATATTATACAGTCATATGAAAAAGTAAGTACACGCCCCAGATAAGTAGTTTTTTTAGATATACTTGGACACATGGATATTTGATCCTTATTCCAATGTTTTTTACTGTTAAAGGTTGTCTAATTTAACAAATGACACAAAGAAATTATGCTTTTAAATGATTTATTTATCAGAAATCAACAGAAGCGCAAGTATCCTGTGAGGAAAAAGTAAGTATACCCCTGGCTTCTGTAACTGGTGTTGCCCCCTTTGGCAGCAATAACCTCTTCTAGGCGTTTCTTGTAATTGACTATAAGTCTCTTACATCGACTAGGAGGAATTTTCTGCCATTCTTCTTTGCAGTACTGCTTCAATTGTGCGATGTTAGAGGGCTTCCTTGAATGCACAGCCCGCTTCGAGTGCCCCCAAAGCATTTTGATAGGATTGAGGTCTGGACTTTGACTTGGCCATTCCATAATCCTCAATTTTTTCTTTCTGAGCCATTCTGTAGTAGATTTGCTTGTATGTTTAGGATCATTATCCTGTTGGAGGATCCAGGACCTTTTCAGCTTCAGCATCTGAACTGATCGCTTCACATTCTCCTCAAGAATGGTGTGGTATAAAGTTGAATTCATGGTGAATCTATTATGGTAAGTTTACCAGGACCAGAGGCAACAAAGTAGCTCCAAACCATAGGCGTTATGGTTTGGAGCTACTTTGTTGCCTCTGGTCCTGGTAAACTTACCATAATAGCTCCAAACCATAACGCCCCCTCCGCCACGTTTCACCGTTGGAGTGAGGCAGTGTTGCATCTTCGCCAAATACGACGTTTTGCATTGTGCCCAAACAACTCCGAAACTCCAAAAATCTGTGATATTAGCAGTCTCTCCAACCCAAAAAAACCTATACAAAAGGCAAAATGACTGAAGGGGTCAGGCCCACAACTTAACTTGTTGTTTTCGTTTTAAGTAGAGAGTTCTCCCGAGATACTCCTCGTTAGTATAGTGGAGAGTATCCCCGCCTGTCAGGATGTGGACATGCTGGATCCTCCACTCCTTCAGCATTGAGGGCTTGAACAGCAAGATGCCGTTGGGGTCCTTGGTCAGGTGGAAGTGGTGTAGGACATCCTCCACTCTCTTTACCAGCTCTTTCGGATGAGGCACCTTGGTCCTGCAGTGTTCCCTGATGTGCTGCTTGGTAGGATTAGCAGGCACAATCCCACAGAAGGTGTAGGCGTCCTTAAGCTTCTGCAGGTCATCTTGATCCACCACACTGAATGCCGCAGACAGGAACTTACAGAAGGTGCTGTAGAGTGGATGGTGCTCAGAAACACACTCCCTTGTGAACCTGCGCATGCAGTGGAACAAATCCAGCTTCACAGTGATGTCCTGGTTGAACTTGATGCGTGATGCACACAAGTTGGCCAACTTCCCAGAGGTGGCCTCAGCCACGATGGCATCAGTGGTCTTCCAGGCATCCCACTGAAGGTGCTCGTGAGGCTCAGAGTCCGGGACTCGGAAAGGAGCACAGCAGTCTCTAATTATAGAAAAAAGCAAAGAGAAATTGTATTGAAAAATGTGATGTGAAATGGGCTGATATACATTTTCATTAAAGGTAACACTATAAAATTATGTAAATAATGGTGTGTGAAATGTGTCACTTTTTTTCTATTTATTCTATGTATGAAATGATTTAATCTAAACTCAATAAAGATGTAATCTGACCACATTAATTTGTTCAGGTTTTGATTCATACCTGTCCACCCACTGGTACTTGGCCTTCTCTACCCCAGCAGAGTTGTAGCGGTGGGCCAGCCCATCATACATTGGCTCCAAGGACTTGTCACACTCCGACTGAAGCATCACCCAGGACAGGATCATCCAGTTTTCATTCATAATGGCATATGATGACATGGTGCCAGATGATAAAGTGACCTTCCTGGCCAGTCGACGTGTGTGGTCTGATCTGAAGACCTGTCCAAATGTTCCTTGTAGGAGCAAATTCAGGACTGGCTCCTGCCGTTTATACTCCTGGAGGAGGCACTCAGTCAGGTAGTGTGAGGAGACAGAGACTCCATACCAGCCATCAGTATCCTCATAGTTGCCAAATGGTGCAGGGGAGTCCTCATGGCATAGGAAACCAGTGATGGTTTTCTGTCCATACAGCCCTGCCTCTGCATCCCTGACATTCTGCACAGCAAGCAGGTAGGCCAGGTTGGCACGCTCATATTTGAGGTGGAGCAACTCATTCACCTGGTTGGCCATGTCATTTGGAGACTTGCCTGTTCTCCTTAGCTCATCCATCACTGTCTTGCATAT
Source organism: Synaphobranchus kaupii (assembly GCA_029718625.1). NCBI lineage: Eukaryota > Metazoa > Chordata > Actinopteri > Anguilliformes > Synaphobranchidae > Synaphobranchus > Synaphobranchus kaupii. Next base: position 120,782,369 of record CM056377.1, read on the forward strand.
GGCCTTCTTGTGGGTGAGGAAGGCTGGGAGAATGTTGGACAACCTATATGGGAGCATTTCCAGCCACTGAGGCTTGTCAGCAAACCAGTACCTTTTACACATCTTGCAGTTGAGACGGGAGGCAAAGATGTAATACTGGCCACTGGTACCAACAATCACCCGAGGCCTTCCTACACCTGCAGAGAGAACCTGGGGAGAAGGACAGCCATAGAGACAAGGCAGGATGTAGTTGTTCCTGAGTCGCTCCATTATGGCATGCTCAGGCTTCCAGATGAAGAAAGGATGGAGCTGGAAGTATTTGGGTGATGGCAGCTCAGAAATTGAGTCAATGAGTTCAGGCTGAGGTGGATGACGCCACAAGGACACCATATTCATAAGATGCCGGACCGGTCGGGACCCTGGCCATAGACCCAAGGCCTCCAGCTCAGTCTTCATCCAGATGCGCTGATGGAGAGAGCAGTTCCATTTGCTGACCTCCTGGTCATAACTGGGGACAGAGGCAAGCTGGGCAGGTGCAGAGGAGACTGTAGGTAGAGGTACAGAGGTGGCTGCTGCAGATGGACGTGCAGGGGAGGCTGCAGGTAGAGGTGAAGAAGCGGCTGCAGGCAGAGGAGCAGAGAAGGCTGCAGGCAGAGGAGCAGAGAAGGCTGCAGGCACTCGTGCAGGGGAGGCTGCAAGTAGAGATGCAGAGGAGGCTTTAAAGATGTGATTAGTCAGACATTTCAGAAACAGTAGTTAGTAAAGAATTGTGAGTAATATTATTGGCAAAACTTAGCCTGAGGTAGATAATTAGGTCGCTGTTTATCATATGAAGCTAAATACTCTGCTCTCACATTGTAGGTTCCTGAGGGTTTGTCCTAGACTGTAGATCAAAGGATAATGCCAAGGCTAACAGCTTAAGAAAAATTGGAAGTGGGACCCTGACTGGAGATGATGGGACTCATAAATTAGAGGATGAATAATGACATAACCTGAAGTATTCTAAAAACGTTCATTATGTCTGCTGTAGTTAATCAGACTTCTTTTTCTTTTATCCCAGACAAGTTAAGGTTTGTTATTTTACCTTTACATGTTTCGACGGTCGTCTTCCGTCTTCCTCGGAAGAGTCACCACACTACAACTGGTGACTCTTCTGAGGAAGACGGAAGACGACCGTCTGGGATAACTTGTCTGGGATAAAAGAAAAAGAAGTCTGGATAACCTGAAGGAAATTTAACATTACAGACATGCAGAGTCTAAATATATGTATTTACCAGGAGAGGCAGTCCCACAGGAACCATCATCAACTGGACTTGAACATGTAGCAGTCGCAGATGGTTTACTCCTCACTGTCAAAGGAAAGGTTATTATAATCCTAAGCCTGTTAATTATGTTTTGATTGAGCACAATAGTTTTATTAACGATAATACTTCCTTTACCTGTTTTTATAGTCAATTATAACCGACTTTCAGGAAGAGGTAAACTGTTTTGGTAACAGGTAAAGCAAGTCAACTAACCATCATGTTTACATGCTTACTGTGAATTTCAAAGAGTGCAGCATGATTTACTTGTGAGCCAAAAATGCACATTTGGACTGATATTAAACATATTGATCCAAGACTACAGTTTATAACAGTCCATTTTAACAGCTCTCTATTACTTTTGGCTTTTGCTCACAAATAATTAATACCAACCCTTGTTCCACAGATTCATCAAGAATGATAAAAAGGAATTCATGGAAATACTCACCCACATCACTGATATGTTAAGACCTTGGGATATTGGTTAGTAGAACAAAAGAACACAAGTATCAGAACAGGCTAGAACACAGCCAAAATAATAAAAGAACACACGTCATAACAAGCCAGAACATGGCTAAAACAAAACAAAGTTGTTGAATCCCAGTTTTGAATTAACCTCTCTCTGCACACAAGGCTGGAGGCTGGACAGCGGATGGTGAATCTGAAAGCATGGATAACAGTTTGGAATGTATTGTTAATGAACCTCAGAGCACTATGCAGAACCTGATTGACAAAACATGATAACATTAAATCCTGTGAAAAAAATATAGCCTGTAAATTCACTCACTCGATGGGGTCTGAAATTTGGATGGAGACAGATCCAACATCATCCTGACCAAATCCTCATCCTCGTCCATTTCTGTCGAATGAAACAAGATAACTTGATCAATGACAAGTTGAAAACTATATCATGCAATCCGTGAATATGTATGCTGATCACTAACCTGGAGGGTTGGAAGTGGTGGTTGAAGTGGCTGTCTGGGTTGTTGGCACAGAGTGGGAATTGGAGACAGGGGAGCTGAGCTGGCTCTGCTGCTTCATCAGGTACTGCTGCAGCCGGTGCATTTTGCTGTTGGGAACACACCTTTGCCGCAGGATGAAAGCAGCAAAGCCATCAGCCCTGCTTTTCCAAATTTCCCCCCATGTTGCTTTGGCCCTGGCCCCGAAGCCCACCAAATTGTCAACCTCTGTTTCCACAGCAGCTGGAGCTGGCCTCTCTGCCAGGTACCTACGGAGGTCTTTGAGCTCTTTAAACCCCCTGCAGTACTGCAGGAAGGACAAAAGGCTGTCCTTGCTGTGGCCCACAGGGTTGAACTGGTCTGCCTCCTCCTCCTTTTCAACCTTGTTGATGAGGTACAAGCTGTAGCCCACATCATTTTCAAGGAGCCACCGGAAAGACTTGCCCTTGTATTTTCCAAACTGGAGGGTGTATTCCCCCAACACCTCCAGTTTGTCAGAGACGTCCCCCCCTCGCTGAAGGACCACCTTACGGGCATTAGCCATCACCACCTCCTCCTTCAGTGCTGCAGACTTGTCTTGCAAGGAGGGATTGTCTTTGATCCTCCTTGCCTCCTCAGAGGGGTCCTGTCGTAGATGGCCCGATGGACCCTTCCTGAAAGACACCTCCATCCTTCCAGGGAAGAAGTTGAACTTCTTCATTATTTCCTGTACACAGCAAAACACCATGCATATTACACAGTAATAATTCAAGTGACAGAATTACATTCATAATAACTAGGGTAATATCATTTTATATGACATATCTTTATATTACACAGACAGGCATACAGATAGATAGATAGATAGATAGATAGATGGGAGGACACAATGTATTAATGTAACAGCAAATAACTAAAAAAATTAAACTTTGCAAACTCCCATCTTACATGTAACGTTATGGGCTACATCTTCTGTAGCATATACTGTCTGTTCATTCATTATAAATGTACACTATGGACAAAGAAATAAACTACGACAGGATGTTTATAGTGGTAGTGTCAGCAAGAGAGAAATTGACAGCACTTCCAGTTGTAAAGTTATTTTATTTATTTATTTAACCAGGTAAGTCATTAAGAACAATTTGTTATTTACAATGGCGGTCTGGCAAAAGGCAAAGCCTCTTGAGGGAAGGGGAAAGGGGCAAGTTAGGCCTACAAGGCAATTATTAGCGATGATAATACATTTTATTTATGAAGCACTTTTTGATAATACGCTTTTTCAAAGACGCTATATAGGTGTAGATTTCAGGGGGATGCAGGGGATATGTCCCCCCCAATATTTAGAACACATGCAATTGATGTAACTGTTAACAACAAATCGAGTTACAACCTGTCAAGGCTAAGAAAACATTAAAATGAACATCTCGTTGAATCAGTTTAGGTTGAATTAACGTTATGTGGTAACGGGCCCGACTTACGTTTGATAAACTTGACGTTTAGTTGTTGTCTTTGTTGTTGTTGATGTCGTGCTAAAATGTATGGGAAAAAACACTTGTTCGATACTGCCGCTGCTCCGTCACTCTCTTCACTCTGTAAGCAGGGTCTCTCACTCTTTTCCAAAATGTGGAAACAGCGCCACCACAAACCCGCTTGTGGCCAAAAATATATTACATCGGTAGTGTAAGGCACTACCATAGAGAATGAATGGTAAAAGTTAAGGGAGTTAAGCTTAACTATACACGGGTCCCGCGCGGCGACCGGGGTTCGATTCCCCGACGGGGAGATCCATTTTTCCCTACTTGTTATTTGTATACTAGCCTACATACCGTATCATTGAAATTATTTAGATCTGCCTACAATAAATTCCCATTCATTTTCAAAAATATCCTACTGCTAAACCACTACGTGCAATACCATTTACACCCTATATGGCGCTGTTGTTCAGCCCTTCTACGGTCAAATCAAAGGCTTTGCCAGAGCTACAGTCAAACTATTTCCCCTTCGCAGCCGTGAGTCTCAGTCATTTTTGGTAATCCAGTCGAATTAATTTTTTTAAATTAATAAGTGAGTTTTCTTACCGTTTAATGCTCACTTTTTCTGCAAACAGAAATAGAACGATATGGTAATATCGAAGCTAAACTTTACATTACAGCGAATTACACTAGGCTATATGTTTAATAGGCCTACTAATTATGCGTAGGCTGCACGAGAGCATTTACGTATATAGCCTACCTATATTTCTTGAGAGTTTTATTAGCGATGTAATATAAGGGTGTCATTTGCAGAATCACGATTAACTTACATATAGTCTGCTTAGCCCGGTGTTCGTTATTAAAATTCACATAGCAAAGCAAAACAGAACAAAATACAAAATGCTCTCTGGGCGCTGGAAGGTGTAGCCCACGCGGATGAAACGAAGGGCTTTTATGTGGCCACTCGCTCGGCTGTCGGCTCGTGCACTCGAGCTTGGTCTGCAACTTTCTACGGCTCTGCAGGCAACTATGTTCTTCGAAGAGCAAGTCAGAGATATTAAATATTTCTCTTGACAACTTACTGACTTTTGTGTGGTAGGTTACTGTGTAGCTAGCTAACGTTGGTTCATACATTTTAAAATGGATTCTAATTATGTAGCAAGCTAGCTGGTAAGCTACGTTAAATGCAATAGAAAGTTTATGCTCACAGTTGCGTCGTCGTTACTTAGCTTCTTACCGTGCTTCCTGTCTTCCTCGGACAAAATGTACAGCAAGCCAGCAAAGAGGCCAAAAATTACATACTTCAAACCAAGCAGTGTAAGTTGCGTTATACTGTGTTCTCCCTCAATATAATCTTTGTGTTCTTTACGGAGTTCACAGCACCCAAAAAAATCTAAAGTCGAGTAAGACAAAAACTAACTTGCAGCTGAACAATAGAAGTTATGCTGTGCATTAATATTTAAATTGTGTTTTAAAAATAATGTTAGATTAGCCGCCCTTTTGCTAGCTGAAGTATAGCCTATACCTCGTAGCCTAACGTTACTGATATAGCGAGCTAATGTTAGCTAACATCGGCTACCTAGCGAGCTAAAGTTAGCCATGTTATAACTTCTTCATAAGGACAGCTGTCATACGGCGTGACTAAGAGTATGCGAGAAACAGTACACTAGCATACTAAAGTTACTCACTGGCTGTAAGTCATTATTAACGTTAAAGCTTGCAAAAACTAGGCCTGCAGTTACAATTATTGATATCAAAATGAGGCCAGGTTAAAGAATATCGCCTATCTAGCTCACACTGCGAACTCTATTCCAAAGCAATGCGACGCAATCGTTCCTAAATAATTTAATTAAACTTTTTTTTTCATCTTACCACCATACTGCACCTTTAACCACAAAAATGTTTCGCTAGATTAAAGTTGTAACTTTTTACGTAGGCTAGTGATGTGCGGCCTACTTGTAATGAGGTAGAGTAGCCTACCCAAATTACCGTGCCTATATATTCAAAATAATTCATGGCTGTCAATCAATTAGAATTGCGTAGTATCCTATCTTATATTTATTTATCTTTTTTTTTTTTTTCTGTTTCATTTTTTTCAGGAACAGTGAGCATTGGTGGTTCAGTGGTAGAATTCTCGCCTGCCACGCGGGCCAATACACACCTATGTATACCCCAATCCAGTACCCATATATATATATAAGCAGCCGCTCTGTAAAACAACCAAGTGTTACAACAGCACAAAAATACACTCACACCAAATTGTAAAGGGACAGAACTAAATGTTTAAACTGCAAAATCAACGAATGAATGAAGTGGCTATTTTCGTCCTGACGATGGAAGTCAACAAAATCAACCTTAAACTCGCTTGGTTTTAAAAGGTAATGAAATGTAGTGACGTGTGATTAAAAAACTAAATCGATTCTCCTCAGAAACTTCAGTGCTTCGCTTCGCGCTCTCTCCGACCTCTCTCTCTCTCGCGCTCCGGGAGGACTCAACTGCTCGCAGTCTCATTGCGTCCAGTGTAAAGCGCGAAACAGCGCCACAGCTCCATCGCAACCTACGTTGCGGCCAGAAATATATTGCATCGGTAGTGGTTTAGAATTACCATTGAGAATGAATGGGTTTTGGTTTAGGGGAGTTTAGCTAAACAATTGTGGGCCGGGTTCGATTCCCGGCCAATGCAACCATACTTTTAACATCTTGTAGATTAATCTACTTTACACTTTAGTACGTATTATATTATAATATACAGTCATATGAAAAAGTAAGTACACGCCCCAGATAAGTTGTTTTTTTTAGACATACTTGGACACATGGATATTTGATCCTTATTCCACTGCTTTTTACTGTTAAAGGTTGTCTAATTTAGAGGCAACAAAGTAGCTCCAAACCATAACGCCCCCTCCGCCACGTTTCACCGTTGGAGTGAGGCAGTGTTGCATCTTCGCCAAATACGACATTTTGCATTGTGCCCAAACAACTCCGAAACTCCAAAAATCGGTGATATTAGCAGTCTCTCCAACCCAAAAAAAACCTATACAAAAGGCAAAATGACTGAAGGGGTCAGGCCCACAACTTAACTTGTTGTTTTCGTTTTAAGCAGAGAGTTCTCCTGAGATACTCACTCCTCGTTAGTATAGTGGAGAGTATCCCCGCCTGTCACGCGGGAGACCGGGGTTCGATTCCCCGACGGGGAGATCCATTTTTCCCTACTTGTTATTTGTATACTAGCCTACATGCCGTATCATTGAAATTATTTAGAGCTGCCAAAAATAAATTCCCATTCATTTTCAAAAGTAGCCTACTGCTAAACCACTGAGTGCAATACCATTTACACCCTATATGGCGCTGTTGTTCAGCCTTTCTACGGTCACATCAAAGGCTGCCAGAGCTACAGTCAAACTATTTCCCCTTCGCAGCCGTGAGTCTCAGTCATTTTTGGTAATCCAGTCAAATTAATTTTTTTTAAATTAATAAGTGAGTTTTCTTACCGTTTAATGCTCACTTTTTCTGCAAACAGAAATAGAGCGATATGGTAATATCGAAGCTAAACTTTACATTACAGCGAATTACACTAGGCTATATATTTAATAGGCCTACTAATTATGCATAGGCTGCACAACAGAGCATTTATAAATATAGCCTACCTATATTTCTTGAGAGTTTTATTAGCGAAGTAATATAAGGGTGTCATTTGCAGAAACACAATTCACTTACACATAGTCTGCTTAGCCCGGTGTTTGTTATTTAAATTCACATAGCAAAGCAAAACAGAACAAAATACAAAATGCTCTCTGGGCGCTGGAAGGTGTAGCCCACGCGGATGAAACGAAGGGCTTTTATGTGGCCACTCGCTCGGCTGTCGGCTCGTGCACTCGAGCTTGGTCTGCAACTTTCTACGGCTCTGCAGGCAACTGTTCTTCGAAGAGCAAGTCAGAGATATTAAATATTTCTCTTGACAACTTACTGACTTTTGTGTGGTAGGTTACTGTGTAGCTAGCTAATGTTGGTTCATACATTTTAAAACGGATTCTAGTTATGTAGCAAGCTAGCTGGTAAGCTATGTTAAATGCAATAGAAAGTTTATGTTCACAATTGCGTCGTTGTTACTTAGCTTCTTACCGTGCTTCCTGTCTTCCTCAGACAAAATGTACAGCAAGCCAGCAAAGAGGCAAAAAATTACAAACATACTTCAAACCGAGCAGTGTAAATTGCGTTATACTGTGTTCCCCCTTCATATAATATTTGTGTTCTTTACGGAAATACAGTTCATATAGAACAACGTTCACAAAGTTCACAGCACCCAAAAAAATCAAAAGTCGAGTAAGACAAAAACCAACTTGAAGCTGAACAATATAAGTTATGCTGTGCATTAATATCTAAATTGTGTTTTAAGAATAATGTTAGATTAGCCGCCCTTTTGCTAGCTGAAGTATAGCCTATACCTCGTAGCCTAACGTTACTGATATAGCGAGCTAATGTTAGCTAACATCGGCTAGCTAGCGAGCTAATGTTAGCTAACATCGGCTAGCTAGCGAGCTAATGTTGGCTAACATCGGCTAGTTAGCGAGCTAAAGTTAGCCATGTTATAACTTCTTCATAAGGACAGCTGTCATACGGCGTGACTAAGAGTATGCGCGAAACAGTACACTAGCATACTAAAGTTACTCACTGGCTGTAAGTCATTATTAACGTTAAAGCTTGCAAAAACTAGGCCTGCAGTTACAATTATTGATATCAAAATGAGGCCAGGTTAAAGAATATCGCCTATCTAGCTCACACTGCGAACTCTATTCCAAAGCAATGCGACGCAATCGTTCCTAAATAATTTAATTAAACTTTTTTTTTCATCTTACCACCATACTGCACCTTTAACCACAAAAATGTTTCGCTAGATTAAAGTTGTAACTTTTTACGTAGGCTAGTGATGTGAGGCCTACTTGTAACGAGGTAGAGTAGCCAACCCAAATTACCGTGCCTATATATTCAAAATAATGCATGGCTGTCAATAAATTAGAATTACGTAGTATCCTATCCTATATTTATTTATTTACTTTTTCATTTTTTTCAGGAACAGTGAGCATTGGTGGTTCAGTGGTAGAATTCTCGCCTGCCACGCGGGAGGCCCGGGTTCGATTCCCGGCCAATGCAACCGTACTTTTAACATCTTGTAGATTAATCTGCTGCACACATTAGTACGTATTATATTATATTATACAGTCATATGAAAAAGTAAGTACACGCCCCAGATAAGTTGTTTTTTTAGATATACTTGGACACATGGATATTTGATCCTTATTCCAATGTTTTTTACTGTTAAAGGTTTCTAATTTAACAAATGACACAAATAAATTATGCTTTTAAATGATTTATTTATCAGAAATCAACAGAAGCGCAAGTATCCTGTGAGGAAAAAGTAAGTATACCCCTGGCTTCTGTAACTGGTGTTGCCCCCTTTGGCAGCAATAACCTCTTCTAGGCGTTTCTTGTAATTGACTATAAGTCTCTTACATCGACTAGGAGGAATTTTCTGCCATTCTTCTTTGCAGTACTGCTTCAATTGTGCGATGTTAGAGGGCTTCCTTGAATGCACAGCCCGCTTCGAGTGCCCCCAAAGCATTTTGATAGGATTGAGGTCTGGACTTTGACTTAGCCATTCCATAATCCTCAATTTTTTCTTTCTGAGCCATTCTGTAGTAGATTTGCTTGTATGTTTAGGATCATTATCCTGTTGGAGGATCCAGGACCTTTTCAGCTTCAGCATCTGAACTGATCGCTTCACATTCTCCTCAAGAATGGTGTGGTATAAAGTTGAATTCATGGTGAATCTATTATGGTAAGTTTACCAGGACCAGAGGCAACAAAGTAGCTCCAAACCATAACACCCCCTCCGCCACGTTTCACCGTTGGAGTGAGGCAGTGTTGCATCTTCGCCAAATACGACGTTTTGCATTGTGCCCAAACAACTCCGAAACTCCAAAAATCGGTGATATTAGCAGTCTCTCCAACCCAAAAAAACCTATACAAAAGGCAAAATGACTGAAGGGGTCAGGCCCACAACTTAACTTGTTGTTTTCGTTTTAAGTAGAGAGTTCTCCCGAGATACTCACTCCTCGTTAGTATAGTGGAGAGTATCCCCGCCTGTCACGCGGGAGACCGGGGTTCGATTCCCCGACGGGGAGATCCATTTTTCCCTACTTGTTATTTGTATACTAGCCTACATACCGTATCATTGAAATTATTTAGATCTGCCTACAATAAATTCCCATTCATTTTCAAAAATATCCTACTGCTAAACCACTACGTGCAATACCATTTACACCCTATATGGCGCTGTTGTTCAGCCTTTCTACGGTCAAATCAAAGGCTTTGCCAGAGATACAGTCAAACTATTTCCCCTTCGCAGCCGTGAGTGTCATTTTTGGTAATCCAGTCGAATTAATTTTTTTAAATTAATAAGTGAGTTTTCTTACCGTTTAATGCTCACTTTTTCTGCAAACAGAAATAGAACGATATGGTAATATCGAAGCTAAACTTTACATTACAGCGAATTACACTAGGCTATATATTTAATAGGCCTACTAATTATGCGTAGGCTGCACGAGAGCATTTACGTATATAGCCTACCTATATTTCTTGATTGTTTTATTAGCGATGTAATATAAGGGTGTCATTTGCAGAATCACAATTAACTTACACATAGTCTGCTTAGCCCGGTGTTCGTTATTCAAATTCACATAGCAAAGCAAAGCAAAACAGAACAAAATACAAAATGCTCTCTGGGCGCTGGAAGGTGTAGCCTACGCGGATGAAACGAAGGGCTTTTATGTGGCCACTCGCTCGGCTGTCGGCTCGTGCACTCGAGCTTGGTCTGCAACTTTCTACGGCTCTGCAGGCAACTATGTTCTTCGAAGAGCAAGTCAGAGATATTAAATATTTCTCTTGACAACTTACTGACTTTTGTGTGGTAGGTTACTGTGTAGCTAGCTAACGTTGGTTCATACATTTTAAAATGGATTCTAATTATGTAGCAAGCTAGCTGGTAAGCTACGTTAAATGCAATAGAAAGTTTATGTTCACAGTTGCGTCGTCGTTACTTAGCTTCTTACCGTGCTTCCTGTCTTCCTCGGACAAAATGTACAGCAAGCCAGCAAAGAGGCCACAAATTACATACTTCAAACCAAGCAGTGTAAGTTGCGTTATACTGTGTTCTCCCTCAATATAATCTTTGTGTTCTTTACGGAGTTCACAGCACCCAAAAAAATCTAAAGTCGAGTAAGACAAAAACTAACTTGCAGCTGAACAATAGAAGTTATGCTGTGCATTAATATTTAAATTGTGTTTTAAAAATAATGTTAGATTAGCCGCCCTTTTGCTAGCTGAAGTATAGCCTATACCTCGTAGCCTAACGTTACTGATATAGCGAGCTAATGTTAGCTAACATCGGCTACCTAGCGAGCTAAAGTTAGCCATGTTATAACTTCTTCATAAGGACAGCTGTCATACGGCGTGACTAAGAGTATGCGAGAAACAGTGCACTAGCATACTAAAGTTACTCACTGGCTGTAAGTCATTATTAACGTTAAAGCTTGCAAAAACTAGGCCTGCAGTTACAATTATTGATATCAAAATGAGGCCAGGTTAAAGAATATCGCCTATCTAGCTCACACTGCGAACTCTATTCCAAAGCAATGCGACGCAATCGTTCCTAAATAATTTAATTAAACTTTTTTTTTCATCTTACCACCATACTGCACCTTTAACCACAAAAATGTTTCGCTAGATTAAAGTTGTAACTTTTTACGTAGGCTAGTGATGTGCGGCCTACTTGTAATGAGGTAGAGTAGCCTACCCAAATTACCGTGCCTATATATTCAAAATAATTCATGGCTGTCAATCAATTAGAATTGCGTAGTATCCTATCTTATATTTATTTATCTTTTTCTTTTTTTTCTGTTTCATTTTTTTCAGGAACAGTGAGCATTGGTGGTTCAGTGGTAGAATTCTCGCCTGCCACGCGGGCCAATACACACCTATGTATACCCCAATCCAGTACCCATATATATATATATATATATATATATAAGCAGCCGCTCTGTAAAACAACCAAGTGTTACAACAGCACAAAAATACACTCACACCAAATTGTAAAGGGACAGAACTAAATGTTTAAACTGCAAAATCAACGAATGAATGAAGTGGCTATTTTCGTCCTGACGATGGAAGTCAACAAAATCAACCTTAAACTCGCTTGGTTTTAAAAGGTAATGAAATGTAGTGACGTGTGATTAAAAAACTAAATCGATTCTCCTCAGAAACTTCAGTGCTTCGCTTCGCGCTCTCTCCGACCTCTCTCTCTCTCGCGCTCCGGGAGGACTCAACTGCTCGCAGTCTCATTGCGTCCAGTGTAAAGCGCGAAACAGCGCCACAGCTCCATCGCAACCTACGTTGCGGCCAGAAATATATTGCATCGGTAGTGGTTTAGAATTACCATTGAGAATGAATGGGTTTTGGTTTAGGGGAGTTTAGCTAAACAATTGTGGGTCGGGTTCGATTCCCGGCCAATGCAACCATACTTTTAACATCTTGTAGATTAATCTACTTTACACTTTAGTACGTATTATATTATAATATACAGTCATATGAAAAAGTAAGTACACGCCCCAGATAAGTTGTTTTTTTAGACATACTTGGACACATGGATATTTGATCCTTATTCCACTGCTTTTTACTGTTAAAGGTTGTCTAATTTAGAGGCAACAAAGTAGCTCCAAACCATAACGCCCCCTCCGCCACGTTTCACCGTTGGAGTGAGGCAGTGTTGCATCTTCGCCAAATACGACATTTTGCATTGTGCCCAAACAACTCCGAAACTCCAAAAATCGGTGATATTAGCAGTCTCTCCAACCCAAAAAAACCTATACAAAAGGCAAAATGACTGAAGGGGTCAGGCCCACAACTTAACTTGTTGTTTTCGTTTTAAGCAGAGAGTTCTCCTGAGATACTCACTCCTCGTTAGTATAGTGGAGAGTATCCCCGCCTGTCACGCGGGAGACCGGGGTTCGATTCCCCGACGGGGAGATCCATTTTTCCCTACTTGTTATTTGTATACGAGCCTACATGCCGTATCATTGAAATTATTTAGAGCTGCCAAAAATAAATTCCCATTCATTTTCAAAAGTAGCCTACTGCTAAACCACTGAGTGCAATACCATTTACACCCTATATGGCGCTGTTGTTCAGCCTTTCTACGGTCACATCAAAGGCTGCCAGAGATAGTCAAACTATTTCCCCTTCGCAGCCGTGAGTCTCAGTCATTTTTGGTAATCCAGTCGAATTAATTTTTTTAAATTAATAAGTGAGTTTTCTTACCGTTTAATGCTCACTTTTTCTGCAAACAGAAATAGAACGATATGGTAATACCGAAGCTAAACTTTACATTACCGCGAATTACACTAGGCTATGTATTTAATAGGCCTACTAATTATGCGTAGGCTGCACGACAGAGCATTTATGTATATAGCCTACCTATATTTATTGAGTGTTTTATTAGCAAAGTAATATAAGGGAGTCATTTGCAGAATCACAATTAACTTACACATAGTCTGCTTAGCCCGGTGTTCGTTATTCAAATTCACATAGCAAAGCAAAGCAAAACAGAACAAAATACAAAATGCTCTCTGGGCGCTGGAAGGTGTAGCCTACGCGGATGAAACGAAGGGCTTTTATGTGGCCACTCGCTCGGCTGTCGGCTCTTGCACTCGAGCTTGGTCTGCAACTTTCTACGGCTCTGCAGGCAACTATGTTCTTCGAAGAGCAAGTCAGAGATATTAAATATTTCTCTTGACAACTTACTGACTTTTGTGTGGTAGGTTACTGTGTAGCTAGCTAACGTTGGTTCATACATTTTAAAACGGATTCTAGTTATGTAGCAAGCTAGCTGGTAAGCTACGTTAAATGCAATAGAAAGTTTATGTTCACAGTTGCGTCGTCGTTACTTAGCTTCTTACCGTGCTTCCTTGACTTGGCCATTCCATAATCCTCAATTTTTTCTTTCTGAGCCATTCTGTAGTAGATTTGCTTGTATGTTTAGGATCATTATCCTGTTGGAGGATCCAGGACCTTTTCAGCTTCAGCATCTGAACTGATCGCTTCACATTCTCCTCAAGAATGGTCTGGTATAAAGTTGAATTCCTGGTGAATCTATTGTGGTAAGTTTACCAGGCCCTGAGGCAGCAAAGTAGCTCCAAACCATAACGCCCCCTCCACCATGTTTCACCGTTGGAATGAGGCAGAGTTGCATCTTCGCCAAAATTACGTTTTGCATTGTGCCCAAACAACTCCAACTTTGACTCATCTGTCCAGAGTATATATTTCCCAGTAGTTTTGAACTTTATCCAGATGTTGTTTGGCAAAGTTCAGTCGTGCTTTTATATTCTTTTTGGAGAGCAGGGGCTTCTTCCTTCCTATCCTCCCATGTAGGCCAAGTTTGTGCAATCTTTCTGATTGTTGACTCATGCACTTTCATGTTAACTGTGGCATGTGAAGTCTGTAGGTCCTTAGATGTTACCCTTGTATTCTTGGAGACTTCTTGGAGCATCTTTCGGTCCGCTCTTGTGGTGAATTTGGTGGGACGGCCTGTCCTACATAGATTCCCGGTGATGTGACATTTTCTCCATTTGGATATGATGCGTCGAACAGTTGAATGATGTACTTCAAACTGCTTAGAAATGGCTTTGTAACCCCTCCCTGTCTCATGAGAATCAATAATCTTTTTTCTCTGGGCTCCGGCTAGCTCTTTTGACCTAGGCATGATATGTTAGCACACCCTTGATAGTTAGGTCCAAACCAGACCAATTGTCTTTTTTTATGTAAGCAACTTATTATCTAATAATTGGGCAATCATTTACACCTGTTTTGTCAGTTGTACTCAATATATTTGATAGTAAAGGTAGGGGTGTACTTACTTTTTTCTCATGAGGAATTTGCATTTATTTCATTTCAATTGCTGACGTGTCTACTTTTTTAGCATCATTTCTTGAATTACTTTACCTTAATCAATCAATATGGTTGAAATTAAAATAAAATAACTTGTGTCCAGATATGTCAAAAAAAACTGACTACCGTTTGAGGGTGTAGCCTACTTACTTTTTCACATGACTGTATATCATTATATTGTTACTTGAAAACGTGAACATGTGTAATCTAATTGGTTCAATAACAAATAACAAATGTCATATTTTGCACGTTTATTAACCGCCAAACATCACAAATCATCTGTAATTATACTGTTACATGAAAACATATCATACAATACTATGTGTAAAATAAATATTTTCAGTGTAACTACTCGTCTGGTTATTAAGCAGGATGTTTGTGAGCATACAAAGGTTATACACAGTCAGTTTATAGGATTCAGTGTAAATATATGGAACATTTTTAAGTTTTATTATTAAAACTAAGTGCTTTGTAATAAACATAGACCGTAAAAAAACAAGTAATAACCTGTCCATCAATTACCAAGGTTCCCAACAAATAAATTTCAGACAACTGCGCCACAAAGGATACACATGGCATTACATATAGGTTGAATTCAATTAAATTTTATTTGTTTATTCATTTATTATTATTGTTTATTATTTATTTGTTTATTATTTATTTGTTTATTAATTTATTTGTTTATTAATTTTATTTGTTTATTTGTTTCGCACTTTTCATGGAGTCTCTGTACGCACGTCGCTTTGGATAAAAGCGTCTGCTAAATAAATGTAATGTAATGTAACTGTTTCAAAGACGCTGTCGCCTACAGAGAAACGGAATGAAAATGCACAAAAAACCAGGTCTAAACACCACAAAAGCAAATGAGGTAAAAAAAAAAAAAAAAGAAGCCCAACGTGGAGAAAAACACTCAAACAGTGGCGAGAAAGAACTCCCCAATGCGAACTTGGGAAGAAATATCGGGAGGAATCTGGCTCGGGAAAAACGCCTTGCTGCCCCGAGTTTTTCAGGAGTAACATTCAGTATGTATAGTGTCTTGTGATAGGTCCAAAAGGTGAGGTTTTTAACCAACAGTCACTTCCTTTCCTCGTTAGTATAGTGGTGAGTATCCCCGCCTGTCACGCGGGAGACCGGGGTTCGATTCCCCGACGGGGAGGAGTAACATTTTGGAGATGTTATATGCTACGTGAACTGCTAGTCAATTGACATTGCTTCTTCAGAGATCTTTGTGTTCAAATGTCCGCCTTTGCCCAAAAATTTACATAAATTTGCTTTTGATTCTGATCTGTATTCTGCGCGTAAATAAACCAATGTAATCACAATATATTTTTTACTTGGATCGTGATATCTGTAGCACTATATATTTACAAAACTGACGGATAAAACCAATCGCTGTCGTTTTTTTTGGGATACAGAGATATTTACCACAAGTGTAATTGGAGTTTATATGCCAATGGTAATTAAGTTCTGATTGCTGTTGTGGGTACTGAAAAAAGGTTTAGCCTACATTTTCGGCTTTTGGCAGAGCTAATTCTCTCTCACCATGCGGTAGCCTAGCCGACTTGGAAAGTTTAACCTACAGAAAAATTAAAATGACTGGATAAGAGAAACGTGAATAAAGAAGAGCAAGTAAAGGTAGAATGAGTTGACTTTGTTAGGCCGACATCTTAACAGTTAAATTATAATTCTTCCAGTAGATGCATTTGTTTTATTTTGTTGGGTCACATTTAAAAAAATGATTGTACAAGTTATTACATTCATAGGGGTGATGCCAACAAATTTAAGGGGATATTTTACTTTGATATAACATAAGTAATTTTTTGAATTGCATGAAATGGGGTTGGGTCAGGGAGGGAAGCATGAAGGGATATATATTACTTACCCAGAATAAGTTGACGTTGTTAGGCCGACATCTTAACAATTAAATTATAATTCTAGTAGATGCATTTCTTTTCATATTTTCTTTTGTAGGGTCACATTAAAAAAAATATTGTACAAGTTATTACATTTATATTTGAAGCAGTGGTACATTTCTTAAAGTAGGCCTTACACAAAATTTCTAGGAATAGAACATAAGGTATCCCATCTTTCAGATTTGATCTGTTTCATGCTCAGTTTTTAATGAGTCTGATTCGTATTACCGTATTTACGTTACGTCACGTTCTTATTCTTATTTACGGTAACTATAAACAAGTATAAAATAGCATCCAGTTGTAAGTATTCCAAAGTGTGTATGTGTATACACACACTGTCCCAGGGTGAAACTGCAGTCGGCTCTTGGCATTGTATCAAAACAAATGCTCATTCCAATTATAACAACTATAAATTACACACACAAATAGCATGTAACAGTGTTTGTGGCCTAAATTACTTACAGCATGCTAATGAGGATACATTTTGCTATGGGCTATTTAGGGTCTCTTACATGTTTTCCTCAGGAAAATAAATAAATAAAAAATTTAATTCCCACTTTCAATTCAAGGACAAATTATTATAAAAATCCGTGTTTTTGCTCGTAGCCATTATTCTTAATTACAAAACAAATCCTAAAAATAAAAAACGTTAAACATGTAAACAAGTGGCTGGTGAATGAATTGAGCAGATGACTTTTCTCTGAATATAGTGCATTTCTGAAACACTGTCGAGTATTTATATCCTGCCATTTCATTTTTTACCAAAATAAAAAAAAGTGTTAAATGAGGGAGTTGAATGTCAAATGAGGAAGAAAAAAATGAAAACAATGAAAAGAATTAAGAAAGTGAGAAAACAAATGACAAAGTAGACCTATTTAAAGGAAAGTCAAGATGGGAAAAGATAAGGTTTGACATGGTTTTGTAGTTGAAATATTACATATGCTTCATACCCTATCAAGCCATTATCAGCAATAACTAAATAATGCCCCAGGTCACACTTTCATGACTGATGGGTTTGATTTATGCTATTTGGTTAATTGAAGCTTATGTATTTTAATTATTAAAAATGAATGCCAATTGCCACAAGTGATTACTGGCAGTGTGTCTCCAGCCATTATGGCCCACAAGTGTTCCCTGACAGTACATTTTGCTCCTCATTTCTTAGAGTTGTCAGTGCTCTTGGAAAACTCAGAGCAAGTCACAGATCATGTGACAGTGGATGTGTCACCCACAAAGCCCTGTATTTATTTTCAGGATGTCCCACACACAAGAGCTACAGAGGGCAAACAGACACAAATAGGATGTGAGCGAAAAAGGTATGAGTGTGTAATACGGGTGGAGGCATTTCCAATGCTGGTCTCTTAGGCCTTGCAACACACTGTCTGGTTATTTTATGTTCCAGTGTGAACCTTAATGGCTGGGTCACTCCCTCTAGTGCCCATCCCAATGAAGGCAGCATAGCGGGACCAAAAGCCAGAGAGAATCCAAAAGTTTAGCATGTCCAGTTTTAATCACCAAGACGACAAAGCTGTATGAAAAATCACAATAATTTATTTGACTTGTTTTATACTAAAATCCAGTGACATACAGCTTCACATCGTAACGCAAAACACAGTGGCGGACGTTGGCATGGTACCTACAAGAGCTGGTGGTCTTGGATACAACAGAATAATTACTCTTCAATCTTTCAGATCAAACTGTACATCTAAGAACAAACCATTACAGTTCACTCAAAAAAGGAAAAAAAAGTTCAAACCATTCTTAGGATCTCACCGTGTGTGCACTGCACTGAATAGATATAAATAAGTGTTATTGTTCAAGCCAACACAATGACTAGAATAGTCTGCAAAACACGACAGAGCTTTTAGTTCTTAATGGTTCCATTTCTGAGTATTAATTTGTAGACCGGTCTGAAATCACACGCTCGGGTCAGTTTCATTTTGTTCTACAGGGTTCTACATAATTCATATTTATGTTTTGTAATCAGAGTGAACTCATAACTTTGTTTATTGGTAAAGTGTTTTGCAGTGCAGTTAGAACAAAAACTTATGGTAGGCGGTCATATTTTCCTTCAGAAACTCAAAAATGTGTCTGTAAATTAAGTTTTCACTGAACTCAAAAAGTTTACATTTTTACAAGGACAGAGTCAATGGAAAAATTATCACTGAAAAAAGTAATACATCCAAAATAAGGACATGACAGTGCCGTTACTCAGGAAAGGTCAGGAAATTAATGAAAACAGTAAGCACTGCCTGGAGTCAGCTGTGTGCTCCAAAAACAGTCCCCAGCTTCTGAACATCATCATTTAACATTATATTAGCAACTTTTAGCTTTTTAGCAACTGAACTGAAACTCTTGGAGCATTTTTATATGTACAACCATAAAACGTATGGCTTTTCTACCCCAGCATTAATTCACATCATATAAGCCATTGCAGTTATTGAGCATACAGTCTGAACAACAAAAAAAAAACATAAAAATAAAAAGATTACACAGGGAAAAAAACAAAAAACAAAGGTCACAGCTCAAAATGGCTCTTTTTTGGAGAAAAAAAAGGGAGGGGGGGTTGTTTTCTCCCAATGAGAAAAAAACAAAAACAAAAGACCTAATCTATACAAGTTCAGTTCTACCTAAAAGCATAAAAATACATTTGTACATCCATTAATATTTCTGACCTTTATATTAATGACCATCTTATATAGAATGTAATGTATCATGATATATGACCCCCACATTCCTCTCATTTCATTATTGCTTTACAAAAACAACAAAATGAACATTGCACTACGATTAGTAGGGTCACCATTTCCTGATATTCAAAACAAAAAACAAAATGGATGCCACGTGTCTCAATCTGCAACGCAAGG
Source organism: Synaphobranchus kaupii (assembly GCA_029718625.1). Lineage (NCBI taxonomy): Eukaryota > Metazoa > Chordata > Actinopteri > Anguilliformes > Synaphobranchidae > Synaphobranchus > Synaphobranchus kaupii. The sequence continues at coordinate 120,801,837 of CM056377.1, forward strand.
AAGTAAGGCCGTTTGGTCTTTCGGACACATCTTCACATATTATTGTTTTTTAATAATTTATTTATTTGTGATGTTATAGGTTTAAGGCATCACTACTGTCAGAAGTCCAAACAGAGTCCAAAACCCAAGAATACTTTTACACATCTGAAGAGGCGGGAGGGTGACATCATGTTAGTTTCATTTTTACAAAGAAAAATATTTTTTACAGAGAACAAGACTTGCCTCACTGGGGTGACTGTGACAACCAGTCAAGCCTCTATGTTCTACTCTGCTCCTGTCCCAGAGAGGCCTGACCAAATACGTAGGCAGAATTTAGAATACACGGGCCTTGATATATGCAAAGTGTGTGTGTGGGAGAGAGAGAAAACCCAGTCATCTCTTAAATATATGGTCAAAATAAGACAATCAGCAGCAGCCGATTATGCCAAAATGGAAGAGAAAAGGGCAGATGAGTGAATCTCATTACTGGAATAACTCCAGCCCTGAGGGTAGGCTGCAGTTGTTTGGATACCTTGCGAATGGAACCTTTTGTACCTCACTGCTGGTAATTCCCATATTGACCCTGTAGTGGAGCAGAGGGGGAGGGGGGGAGAAAGTTAAGGTCACTTGTGGGATACTCCTCCTTCAAAAATAATCTTAAGAGAGCATTTCCTGTCTTTAAAACAAAAACCAAGATGCTTATAGGAATATCCGGAATGGCATGTTGATGTCATCGATGTAAAACCTAACCAGTTGGATTCATGTTAAAATTACACAAGTCACCAATACTGAAAAAGTCCAGCAGGTGGCAGCATGGCACTATGCAAGAGAAATCTACACATGAAAAATGGAAGTGAGCTTGTTTCAAATGTGTCACATGACTATAGGAATAACTCAGTTTGTCTGACTTGTAAACTTAACTGTTCACAATGCCATTTTCTATAATACTTGGCAAACTTCAGCGTTTTACATGTATATTTCTAAACAGGGGTCGAAAGCACATTATTTCCTGGGGTACCCAGGTGGTTTCGCAAGCTAAAACAAAACCAAAAAATAAATAAAAATGCAAAATTCAAAGCAATTATTCTGCGGCAATAGCTCTAACAGTTCTAAACTGCAAATTGCATTGGATAAAAGCACTACAATAACATTATACACCTAATTTTGCTCACATTTGGTCAAAAAAATAAAATGAAAAAAAGTATATCATGTCTGCCTACAATAGAACAAAAGTGAGTGAAATGCAGAGAATTATAGATATCCATTTGCTCGACAGATTTTAAAAAATGGAGGAATGTGTTGTGCTTCAGCTGACTTTGGTCTCTGTGGCAAAACATCAGTATGTTAAGGTTTTTTTTTTTAATTTCCTGCTCAGAACAACTATGCCTCTCATTCGTTTAGAGGACCTTTTCTTTTTCTTTTTTTTTTGGATTATTTCGACCCCTGATTACAAAACACTGTAAAATAAAGAGAGAATAACAGAAACACAAGGGGGAGGGGAAAATGAAATTTAAAAAAACAACAAAGAAAATCTAGCATAAGATGACTAGATTTGAATTCGGTGTCTTGCAACAGTAACCATTACCTTCGCGTCTTACAGATCTAGTCAGGGGGGGGGTGAAATAAGCGGTCCTTATTTCCTCATGAGAGCCTGAATTTCAAAAATAAAGACATGAAAGAGCGGCTGGGGCTCAGCCAAGGACCACACTGAGCAACAGGACAACACGTTCTTCTCTGGTCTCAACGCGCGGCCCGATACTTCCTCCCTGGCTACGGGGAGGCCAGTTTCTCTGCAGCGTGGCCCCCGAGAGTCCGCAAGCCCACAGTGGGCGTGTCCTCTCGGGCCCGCCCTGATCACATGACCTCCGTTTGTGTGCTGCGTCACTGCAGCACGCTCTGGCTCTATTTAAATAACAGTGCATTCTAAAAAAAAAAGGTAGGCAGCCACAGACCTAGGCCGACTGCTGCATGCACGACACAGCTGATGAATGCGCAAACACTATGAACAGCCCACTGCAGCACCGTCCTGAACAGTTAACTCGGAAAGGCAGGCAAACAAAACATCTCCGTCAATTTTCTAAGCACACACATATAACTGGCCTTCACTTATACACACTCCCCACCCACCCAAACTGCCTGCTCATACCTGCTCATAGCCATAAGAGCGCTGCTGCTGGCCCTGTGGGGGCCCGGGCTGGGGCGGCCTGTAGCCCGCGTACTGCTGCCCCTGCCCCTGGGGGTAGTTGGGGTACTGCCCTGGCCCACCCTGGGAAGGACCTGAGAGAGAGAGAACCAGCCAGAGGAGTGAAGAAGAGAAAGAAGAAAGGGAATATGAAAAAGGAGGGAAACAGAGGAGCGGATGAGAGTGACTGAAAAGGGAAGAATCCACAGTTCCCAGTCGGGAGTATTAAACGAAGCTTACAGGCGCATCTCACATCTTCCATGTACATTACATCTGTGATACAAGTCCACGTCCACATCACAGTGCAGTGAAAAGCAGCAGTGGCGTGCGTGTAATTGTTGAAATTGGCATGGGCACATTAACTAAAGTTAGGTGAGCTGAAGCTGATGGATGTAGTGCTGTCGTTTCAGACAGTTCTCGGCTGAGGTATTCTCATGGAGTAACGCAAGGTGCCTGGGTACACTCTGGGGCAACGTGTCTGGTCTTGACACTGCTCTACGCTCTGTTAAACTCCGCTCCGCAGAGACGAGCGGGCCGGGTCCAGCAGTGTGGAGAATAGCGCCTTTGGGTGTTCATTAAAAGCTGGATGGAGCCTTACGTTCGCTCACACGGGCACCTGCATTCTACGCCATGCCCAACCCGTTACTCGTCTCCCTCCACCCACATCACAAGATGATGAGGAAAAGCAGAATGTATACTTTAACCTTGTAGGTATTCCTGGTGCGTGCGCACACATCACACACACACTCACACACAGATGGTGCTGATTCCACAGTAGTCCCTCACTCTGAGAGCCCTAATTACTGAGATCTGAAGGGCCAGGGGCTGGTTGTGAGGGAAGCTGACAGGATTAAAAAACTAGATGAGTCCCACTCAGTCGCAGCCCCGGGCTTTACCCATCAACCGGCCCTCATATTTTTAAAAAGTGAAATCCTATCTTCGTCCTGCAGTGACCCTGCTGCAATCATTTCTCCATGTATCGCCAAAGCATCGCGGCTCTCTTCCGGAGAGAAAAAAGAAATAAAAAAATCTCTTCCAGGTGCCACAGCCGCTCCACGGAAACAGACAGGTAAACGTGTGGTACACCTGACAAATACATTTAGCCAGCTCTCCAGCTGTTCCCATGGATACACAATTGCACTAGAACCACCGCCACCCATCCATTCTGGGTTGTGTAAGAATTATTTGAAAATTTAAAATGATTAAGATTTGATAAATATACTTTCAAATTAAAGACAGGAGTACAGACAACATTTACAGATTGATTGTTATTGTTATTTATCAACGGCAGATATTAGCCATTCAGGATAAACAAGCCACTGTCTGCTCAGTGTAGGCACTCATCTCTGGATACAATGCCACAGCAGGTTTTTCCACCTGCAAATAAGCCCAATTTGGCCCAAGCGCTGTGTGCAGCATTTACACTATAATCCAACAGCCCTCAGCTCCCAGGGTCACCACCCTGTACGGACACAACGAATTGCTAACAAAAACACTTTCAGCCAAATATACCACCCAGCTCAAGCCATCTGGTGACATAACCATCCCAGCAAGTAGCAACCTGGCAGTCAGAAGAGATGCAGCAAACAGTGAGTTAAATGATGTTTGGGTGCCCACCGTATCCCTGTTGCCCGGGGTATCCCTGCTGCCCTGGATACTGCTGTTGCTGTGGGGGGGTACCCCTGTGGCTGGGGGGGCCTTGCTGGTAGGCGTCCTGCTGCTGTACGTACTGGGTGTTACCTGCGGGGAGCGGGGGGTGGGGGGGGCGTCAGGGGAGACACACAGGTGGAGGTGAGCCCCTCCGCACCGTCACGACCCTGTCCGTCTGTGTACGAATTGAGTGAATGAATCAACGGATGAATCCAGAGGCACACAACACAACGGTCTGCTCATACGGTTCACGTTACAAACCACAGCAAACAAAAAACAACCAAACAAAATAAACAAACAGAAAAACATACATGAAACACAACCTCAGTGGCACCAGACACAGAGAAAATGCCTTTTATGTTTCTCTCAACTACAGCATCTTGTTTTTTTGTTTTAAATAGCATCCCTGTTGACAAGCATTACAAAGAACTGTAACAACCACCACGTTACTGAAAAAGAAAAAGACAACAAAACAACGGGAGGAAAAAAAACAGAATAAATGCCAAAGATACATCTGCAATCACATACAGCAATTAAACATGAAAAGGTAACAAATAAATAAAAAGGACGTTAACAGTGAAGACAAACTAGCTACACATATTCAGCAAGCTGTTTCACCTTCCACTGTGCCTCACAGAGACCAGCGGAAATACTACTCAGTGTTCAGCTGTTAATGCACATGGCCCTATGGGGGAAATTTAAGCTTACGTACTGATTATCAGCTAGAAATGTTACTAATTTCTACTGTAAGCATGGCAGAGCAAATAAAATAAAAAGAAAGAAAGAAATGTGCTGTTAGGTTTGATGTGAAATTTGGGCAATTAGTGTTTTGTAACAGATCTGCTAAGAGTGGATAACTAAAAATAAAAATCCTAAAAGGCGGTTTTATGTAGCCAGCGTGTGTGTTCTGCATTGGTGCCTGCCTGTTTGGGGAAAAGCTGTCCTGTATGTGGATAATTGTGTGAAGGTATATAGATACCTCCTTCGTAGTAATGTTGTGAGGAATCCTCATAAGGCCTATCGTAGCCCTGTTCAGGATACGATGGTTGTTGAAAAACCGTAATCATTATGACCTACATCAATTTGACAAGAAGATAAGGAGAAATGTTAATGTTCTCGGCTAAAAAAAAAAAAAGTATTAAAGATAAAATTCAATGGAGGGGAAAAAAACGTACTCGTCAAAGAAAACAACAATGTATACATTAACATATGCATGATCTGTAATGTTTCCAAATACAAAAAATAGATATCAATGTGTGCACGTTATCACCAACATTGCTCTTAATACTCATTTTGAAAAGCACAAAAGTAGTACTTCTATCGTCTTCATTAAGATCGATAAAGCAGTTCTCATCAGTTCTTCCTGAAAGATTTTGATAAAGATTTTAAAATATAATCTGCTCTTTAGTTTTTCCATCAGATGCAACCATATGAACTTCTAGAAGGCTTCCTGAAAAATGTTATTATCTTAGATCCGTTAATAAACAGGTATATGTGTGGCAGGACTTGTCTTTGGACTTAAGTCACTCTGAATGAAAAAAAGTGAAGTTTCAAAGTATATTAATAAAAGGTAAATGTGACAAAAGAAATCTTGAGTTCATGAATTTGAAGGAGTTTCAAAAATCTACAGCCAGCACGGCAAGCAAAGAAAACACTAGTCAAACGGTTGAGGGGAAAACCACATAGGTGGTACGTATTGGTGTCCTGTATGGACTGTGGTTAACCAGGCCTTCAGAACATGCTTTTGAACACGCTGGACAAAATTAAGGCAAGAAGAGTTGAACGGTACTTGTGTAATAACTAAACTCAGCATAACTAATTTTACAGTAAAGCAATATTGTTTGATTTTCTACTACAGGCTAACTACACTGCCTGGTCAAAAAAAAAAGTCGCACTCTAATATTTCGTTGGACCGCTTTTGGCTTTGATTACAGCACACATTCGTCCTGGCATTGTTTCGACAACCTTATGCAACGTCACAACATTTATTTCAGTCCAGAGTTGCATAAATATTTGGCCGAGATCTTGTATAGACGGGAGAGTTAAACCACTCCATAAAGTCTTCTCCGGCACATCCAAAGACTTTCAATGGGGTTAAGGTAAGGACTCTGGTGGCCAATTCATGTGTGAAAATGATTCCTCATGCTCCCTGAACCACTCTTTCACAATCTGAGCCCGATGAATCTTGGCATTGTCATCCTGGAATATGCCCACTGATGGGATAACCATTCAGTACATTCAGGTACTCAGCTGACTTCATTTTATTGCTGCATAACGTTGCTGAGCCTAGACCTGACCAACTGAAACAACGCCAGATCATAACACTGCCTCCAGAGGCTTGTACAGTGGGGAACTATGCATGACGGGTGCAACGGCGACTTTTTTTTTGGCCAGGCAGTGCAGTATTACCCTTTTCACGCGTTGTTTCCAAAGAGCACCTCGTTAAACACAAATACATGCCTGTATTTGCTATTTCTTTAACTTAATTGAAGTTAAACTTAAAGCAATGTATGGCAGAATGTTGTAACTGAAATACATTCACTTGCAGTGCATTCAGTCTTTCTTGAAGTTTTCTACAAGACGACAATTAACCTGGTTTAGGAAACAGTCTCTGTGCACCCAGTGATATATTACGAGCGTAACCTGTGTTTGTGGAAATTCTCTATGTGTACCCTATCTATAATCATAGGGTCCTTTCAATGAGTGAATGAACATGTTACCATCAGGGTAATGGTCTGGATTCCCACCTTCTGGTGCTCCTTGTCCTCCATGACTGTACTGTTCCCCATAGTAGTCTTCCTGGCCTGGGTACTGCTGAGGGGGTCCTGCACACGCACACACAGGTACACCCACACACACATACGTACATGCACGCACACACACATATATGGACACACACACACGAGCACACACAATAACATTTAAGGAGACACACACAGATACACAGACAAAGAGAAACACACAAACACACATATGGACATGCATACAAAGGAATACACGCACATGAAAGCAGACAAGGCAGATGTGCGCACACGTACAAGACAACACGTATACGGACAGACGTGTGCACATAAACACACGCGCACAGACACACACACACACACACACACACACACACACACACACACACATTCATACAGAGAGGGAGAGAGGAGAGCACAGTCCACACGTGTGTCCAACTGAATCTCATATGGCACAGAACTAGACTTGCTGGATGTTTGTGATGTGAGATGTGCGAACCTCTCTGCAGACCTGTTACTCTGGGTAAATGAGGGACATACAGGCCCTCCCAGGCCTGTTACAGGGACACTTTACTCTGGGTAACCCCATTGACAGACTGGCTCTTTCAGGCCTGTTACAGGGGACACTTTACTCTGGGTAACCCCCATGGACAGACAGGCTCTTTCAGGCCTGTTACAGGGACACTTTACTCTGGGTAACCCCATTGACAGACTGGCTCTTTCAGGCCTGTTACAGGGGACACTTTACTCTGGGTAACCCCATGGAGAGACAGGCTCTTCCAGGCATGTTACACCACACACATATTAATTTCACTCATATGCACAACGCTACAGCTGCCAGCTACAATAGAGCAGATAATCCCAATTTCTGAAACTCCACTAAGGTCAAACGTTGCACATATATGGTGGTCTCACACTCACACACACACACACACACACACCTGTATCTGGTACTAATTTCCCCTGCCGTTTAAAAAAGCTGGAGAACATCCACTCCCCTTGTCCGAGGAACTGGGGGGGGTGGGGGTCATATGAAACTGGGTGTGGATCCCATGCAACAACAAACCAGAACTGGCTAAGTCTGCAGTCTCTGTTGCACCAAAAGATTAGATAACTCGTAAAAGACCAAAGACATTTAAAGAGAAGAGGGCCTCATTATGAAGCACTAGGTACTATACGACTTTTGGCTGAGTCAATAAGGACGAGGCATTTGGGAAAGAGAATGCATTATAGGGACAAAAAAGATTTTAGGATTTTCGCTAAAGAGCGTGTTCATGCTTTGTGATGACCTGTCCGTAAATGACATCCCACAAAACCTCATTCTGACCGCCACTCTGAATAGCCCCTGACCTGGGCAGCTCACCGCGGGCTTGAGATTTTGGGGGCAAACAAAGCCCTTGTGTACTGTGCGGATGCGTACTGTGGCTAATGTAATTAGCCCCCTGGGCCTGGATGATGCATTATCACCGCTGTAGTCCTGGAGCCGGGAGAAGAATGAGACTGAATGGGCTCTGTGCAGAGCAGCTGCTCTGAAATCATTGCCATGGGACACATAGTCAGCCCTCACAGAGGAGAGAGGAGGGGAGAGAAGGGGAGGTGAGAGATCAGAGGAGAGGATAGGTTAGAGAAGAAAGGAAAGGAGATTAGAGGAGGGGAGAGTAGAAAGGAGAGGAGAGAAGAAAGGAGTGGAGGGAAGGGGAGAGGAGAGGAGAGAAGATCTCCAGGAGGCCCGCCTCTGGCTTTACCTTGCTGTGGGGGTCTGTACGGAGGCATGGGCCTCTGTCCCATTACGTGGTTCCCTTGGCTGACCTGTCCCATCATGCCCATGGGGTTCTGCTGGCCCTGGTAGTGCTGTGCACCTCCCGGGGGCATGCTGTACTGCTGGGACGGAGGCTGCTGGTGCATCATGGGACCTGGGAGGCACAGAACCAACGAGAGACTTTCTCACAGTCTGGCAGAGACAACACAGACTGCCACAACCTGGTCATAAACAGTTAAAACGTAATACTAAATAAACACAACAGCGCAAAAATGGCCACTTACGAATGCATGATTTTATATTGTAGTTTAGAATATAGCAAGCTGTCGTGGTTAGTGGTAGCAGGTTCGTGTATGATGCAGGGCACTGCTGGTGAATGGTTCAGCAGGAACTCACAAACTCGCCTAAATGTACTGTAACTGTGTTGTACTGTAAAATGTAAGCTGAATTTTAATCAGCTGCAAAAAAAAAAGTAAGTTAAATCTAGAAAAAAAATACAATAAAATCAGATAAACACATTCATTTTAATAATTCTAACAGAAAAAGCTACATTTAAAAAGGCCAAGTGGGCTCCACCGCCTCAGCACACAAGCAGTGTTAAGGACTGGCAGACGGTGACCGAGGGGGAAGGGGAGACGGTACCTTGGTTGGGCTGCATGTTAATGTTGGGCCGCGGGCCATAGGTAGCCATGGGCTGCCCCGGCGTCATGTTCATCTGCCCCTGGGTTGGCATGCCCTGGGAGGAGGGCACGGCGTGGCTGTACCCGCCCATGGACCCGTGGCTGCTGGGGGGTACGCTCATCCCGCTGGCCTGCATGCTGGGGGGCTGGTTGGGCCCCGGGCCCTGCATGGGCATGTGGTTGGGCCCTTGGAACGGAACACACAGACGGTACCCCCTGTGAGTTTCTGAGCGCCCGCTGGGACTCAGCGGTACGGAGCCGCACGCCTGCAGAAAACTGGCCGTCAAACGCATGCCAGTCATTTTTTTAATTTTTAATTTTTAATTTTTTTATTTAAAGGAAATCGGATTGGTCACGCTGTGAATGTCACATCCTACACTGGGGTCAGCTCAATCTCAATTCCCAAAAATGTCAAAAGAATGTTAAATTTCAATTTCAATTAAAAAACGTAATGGTTTTCCCTCAATAATTGAATTGAATTACAATTGAAATTGGAACTGGCTCATCTCCCACCCCAGACCTCGAGGCACCCTCGCGCGTGAGCACGGTTCAGTATGGGGGGGAAAGGCGGAAAGCGCAGAGAAATCCACGGCGCTGCGCTCTGAGAGGCCAGGCTAATGTGCTGCTCTGCTGTCCTGGAGGCCTCTATCAGCATTCCCCTTAATGAGACGCCAGCAGCTCATTAAAGCCATCCTTTTAATCAAACGCAACACACAGGAATACATTAAAATAAATAAACGGCGGGGGGCGTGGCGTGGGTAGGGGGGTTTGGGCTGTACCTCCAGAGGCCCCAGTGCCCCACACCACTGCCGCGGCCCCGTGCAATCCCAGCAGTTTCCTCTCCATTATGGATACTGCAGCGCATGCATATTTAATCCCCAACAAGGACCCCTTAAATATTTCATTTACACTAGAAAGCCTTATTGGGTGGATTCTGTTTGTGTGTCGCCAAAGAAGAAAGATTTTTGATAACTGTTCTGCCCAGTGTCGCCAGACCAGTGTGTCAAAGACCCATTTTATTTTAAAATAAATACAATTGGTTCATCAACACCAGTCCAGTAATGAAAAAGGGCACGATTATTAAAATTCATCTCTCTACTGATTCATTCAAGGACAAACTGTTTGGGTGGCGGGGGATCAATCAACCAACTAAGATTGTACTACAGTACCTGTGTGCTTTCAATATACATCATGAGAGAGAGGAGAGAGAGGAGAGAGAGAGAGAGAGAGAGAGAGAGCGAGAGGAGAGAGAAAGAGAAGTGAGTGAGAGGAGAGAGAGAGAGAGAGTAGAGAAAGAGAAGTGAGTGAGAGGAGAGAGAGGAGAGAGAGGAGAGTGAGAGAGAGTAGGTGAACTTCATGCGCAACATGTTCCAGCCTACCCTTAAGCTGCCTGTCTGAGACTACAAATAAAGACCAGTTCAACTCAACCACTTTGGATGCTTCATGAGTCTCTTTAAACTTTAAACACACGCTTGTTCCGTTTACCCACGAGCTGCATCAACACTCCCATCATCTGGAACACCACTTACAGATGGCATTCCCAAAAACAGTTTGGCACATGTAACGAGCTGTGTTTGCCAGTAAAAGCACCCAAGTGGATTATGGGTCAATTTAAGCATCACACATTAAAGTTTTCCTCTCTAACCTGGGGTGAGCAATTCCATTCCTGGAGGGCCAATGAGTATGCAGGTTTTTATTTCCACCAATTACCCTTTACTCAATTAGCTGAGTAACCTAACACACCAATGCAGGTTCACTCATTAATGAGATAGCTCTTCACATAGGGACACAAACACAGTCATCAGCTGTGATTCATGAGCTTATCTATACATTTAGCCTCACGCACACACAGAGCGACCTGACAAATGAAATGTCCGTGAGCACAAGCTGGTCCTCCATCCTTACCCCTGCTGCGTACGGTCTACTTCAACGTGTGCCGTGCGTCTCTGCCCTTCCACAGTGATTAGATACGGATCGTCATTCAACTAATTGTAATACTTTGGCTCAAGAAATTCACTACAGTACGCAGCTGTAATTAGTGTACCCGCCACGCGATGACAACCGTCGTCTCATTAAATGAAACCATAACGGTTCAGAAGGCTTAGGAACTTGTCCTGTCCGTGCTCGTAAATGATATCAGAGGCCAGCTGTTGGCTGCAGTGCAAAACAAACGCACAGTAATTTGATTATGGTACAGACCCTGTGCAATGTGCTTGTGGGACTGGAGTGGTAGAAGGGCGGTTGTACAGGCCCGTGGGAACAGCGACACGGGCCCTCTGCCATCCTCTCACAGCGGTTCTGATGCCCTCTGATATTTTTAGGCAGCGGAACGAGGCGGATGAATATTCATTTTCTCAAGGACGCGTTGCGCCCCCGCCAAAGCGACTGTGGAGCCAATGGCACGGCGGGCCCGGGCGCAGACCGGTTCCAGCCGGTTTTTCCTCCTCTCTGCGCAGGAATGCGGCGGCTGAAAAGCGGAGCCCGGCGGCAGTCGGCGGAGCGGCGAGCAAAGCGTTCGTCGTGACGGAGCACGTACAGGCGCACTCGCCGTCTATTGCGCGCGCGCGCAAACGCACACACGCGCACACACACACACACACACGCAGGCACAAAGACAGACAAAGGGAGAGACAGCGAACCTCCCAAACAGAGCGGTTGAAAGAAAGAAAAGGAGAGAAGAGAAGGAAAAAAAAAAACAGTTATGTCACCAGTGGCGCAGATTCCCTCGGGTCATGCGATGTGACCGGGTTGCTAGGCGACGCCCCGCTGAGAGACGGTTGGAGGGGGAGGGGTCTTACCAGGCATCTGTCCGTTCATCTGGCTCTGCATGTGAGGGGCGGGGGGCCCACCACTGACCATCCCCTCAGAGGGCATGCTGTGCTGGGGGGCTCCACTCTGACTCATCCCGCCCGGGCCCATGGGCATGCTCTGTGTGGGCGGCTGCAGGAGGGGCACACAACACAGCCCGGTTACAGACGTTAGGAGAGGTCCCTGTGGCCTCCTGACAACCCACACGCAAAACAAGAAACAACATGAACTGAGGGAAAGAACAAAGGGGAGAGAGAGCGAGGGAGGGCTAGGAGTGTGTGTGTGTGTGTGTAAGGGAGTTGTGTGAGAGAGTGTGTGTGTGTGTATGTAAGGGAGTTGTGTGAGAGAGTGTGTGTGTATATGTGTATGTAAGGGAGTTGTGTGAGAGAGAGAGTGTGTGTGTGTATGTAAGGGAGTTGTGTGAGAGAGTGTGTGTGTATGTAAGGGAGTTGTGTGAGAGAGAGTGTGTGTGTATGTAAGGGAGTTGTGTGAGAGAGAGAGTGTGTGTGTATGTAAGGGAGTTGTGTGAGAGAGTGTGTGTGTGTATGTAAGGGAGTTGTGTGAGAGTGTGTGTGTGTGTGTGTGTGTGTAAGGGAGTTGTGTGAGAGAGTGTGTGTGTATGTAAGGGAGTTGTGTGAGAGAGTGTGTGTGTATGTAAGGGAGTTGTGTGAGAGTGTGTGTGTGTGTGTATGTAAGGGAGTTGTGTGAGAGAGTGTGTGTGTATGTAAGGGAGTTGTGTGAGAGTGTGTGTGTGTATATGTGTATGTAAGGGAGTTGTGTGAGAGAGAGAGTGTGTGTGTATGTAAGGGAGTTGTGTGAGAGAGTGTGTGAGAGTGTGTGTGTGTAAGGGAGTTGTGTGAGAGAGAGAGTGTGTGTGTGTGTAAGGGAGTTGTGTGAGAGAGTGTGTGTGTATGTTAGGGAGTTGAGAGGAGTGTGCGTGTGTGTAAGGGAGTTGAGAGGAGTGTGTGTGTGTGTAAGGGAGTTGAGAGGAGTGTGTGTGTGTAAGGGAGTTGAGAGGAGTGTGTGTGTGTAAGGGAGTTGAGAGGAGTGTGTGTGTGTGTAAGGGAGTTGAGAGGAGTGTGTGTGTGTGTAAGGGAGTTGAGAGGAGTGTGTGTGTGTAAGGGAGTTGAGAGGTGTGTGTGTGTGTGTAAGGGAGTTGAGATGAGTGTGTGTGTTTGGTGGGGGGGGGGGTGGGGGCTCTGAAACAAGAGGACACCTGCGCCAGAGCACAAGGGGGCTTTCCTGCCCCAGCACAGCCGCCGCCATGGAGACAGGCCGTGGGACAGGGAGCTCACGAAGTGGGTGTGTGGGTCAGGGACAGGGCCCCGCTAAAGTGGTGTGTGTGGTCCTCCCAAAATCCAGGAGAGATGTTTAAACCCTGCGACATGGGGTAAAAAAATAAAAAATAATAAAATACAAAAAAATAAAGCACCGAGAGAGAGAGAGAGAGCTGAACTTTAGTTCAGTTAAGAAATAGCAGCGTCCCGTTCTTGTTCTTATCAGCCAGTGACAGAATGCTCCAAATCCCCCTGGTACGGATTCCGCCATTCAGAAAGCCGCTGCGTTATTGGAGGGGAAGCTGCTCTCTCCGTGCGCCTCCCACGCTGAGCGCCAAGCTACGGGGGAAACAAATCGGATCCACCTCCTCGAGTAAATCTCAATAAATGTTTCTTCGGTAATCCCGACGCAGTGGGGCTGGCTCGGCGGTACGGAGCGTCTGTCATCCCGCTACCCCCACACCCCCACCCCGGGGGCGTGAGCCGTGACTGTGACGAGGACCGCGTTCGCGACGTGATGTCAGGAACAGGACAAAGCCGCAGACGTCCCCTCCCGTCCCACACAACCCTCGGATAGCCGAATTACGTTCTCCCCGCGCCCGGGGCTCTGTGTTCTCTTTTGTCCCCCTCCATTAAGGGCGGAGGAGTTTACAGCGCAGGCCGCCGTTCTGAGATCTCCCCCGCCGCTCAACATGAGAGGTGAACATGCTCATCTGCATCAATGTGTGCACGCTCAAATTATTCAGATTGCTTTTTATTACGGCGGCACCGGGGAAGGCATCACTTTCAGATCCACTGTTGGAAGTGGGCAGTGCCGTGCGTGAAAACAGCACGCATAGGATCAAATTTGCACACACACATCAAATTCTTTTTGTACCATACAAGCACTTCCAGTGAATCGCCTAAGCTTCACCTAAATTTCCATTCCGAGGCACCATTTACCGAACATTAAAACGCTTTGAGGACATTACGATCTTTCGGCTTTTTAAAAAATGGATCCCTTGATGTCCACAATGAATCCTCCATTATTCATCATGCTTAACAGGACACAAAGCCAGCACTTATATGCTCCGTTCCTATTGTTACATCACATGACATTTCAGCGCTTAGCAGACACTCTTATCCACAGCCAATTACATTCTTTACATATAATCCAGCCCTGTGATGGACTGGCAACCTGTCCAGGGTGTATTCCTGCCTCTCGCCCAATGCATGCTGGGATAGGCTCCAGGCCCCCGTGACCCTGACCAGGAATAAGCGGGTTAGATAATGATGGATGGACATATCATACATTTATAAACAGCTGGATTTTTTTTTTTTACTGAAACGATTCAGGTTAAGTGCATGGGTACAAACGGCAGGGCCCCAGCTAGGAACCGAACCCACAGCCTGTGATCACAGGCCCAGCTCCCAGCTTCACTGCCGGCCCACGTGCACGCACACGTGCTCAATTACCAAAATAAGAGTTTTGAAATAAGAGTTTTTTGTTTTTTTTAAAAACACCACAGCCTGTTCAATGTTTCAGCCGGTGCTGCGTTTTCATCCACCACAGGTCAAAACACTCATGTTGTGGTGAATGTTTTTTAATTTTTTTTATTCTTTGTTATTCTGGAACTACTAATGCTGTGTGTGCATTTTATTACCTTTACGTGCGCAGTTAGTGCATGTATTAGTGTATTTTATTTCCCAAACTCTTCCCGTCCCTCGCTTACACTGTAGTGCTACTCTTGAGAAAACAAATGGGTAGATTTTAATGCAAGACTTTCATTTGCAAATTATAAAAATAGCATGTTAATGTTTATGCACGACACAGCACACACAAACCGAAAAAAGGCGTGGGGGGGTGTGTCTTTTGCTCAGCAGTGATGAAAATCAGAGAGCCGACTTGCAGGCAGGTAAGTAGATCAATACTAATGCTGACACAGGCGTATCCCTGGGCGCTTTCTTTCAGACTCCTGAAAGGAACAGACATTAAAGCGAATAAACACAGCCCTGTGTGGTGCAGTGCTGCGAGATGTTTGCAAGCGTATGTGTTTTTTGTTTTTTTGCTGTGCTGTGCCGGGCTGGGCTGGGCTGAAAGGAAATTAATAAAATAAGAAAGTAAGCAGAGAAGCTCAAGGTCACAGCTTCCATTCGCAGACACTCACAGCGGGCAGCAGCGACTGCATGTTCTGGTTGGAGTCCGCTATCGTAGCCAGGTACACCAAATTTCTGTGCAGCATCTGCTGATACCTGTGGAGTCAAGCAGGCTAATTTAAAAATCAAGAAACGCATAACTGTAACCACTCCCTGTCTTTCAGATTTCAGAATATTTTATGTAACGTTTGTATATACTTATATATACTTCCCCCCCTCACTCACAACAAGCCCTCCTTTATGATTAGTATACTGTCAATAAGATTGTATTGGTTCATTAGATTTCAAAACTTGAAGTAGAAATGAACAAGAAAGCAAGCAAGCCATTCACCTTCACAGATACATATAGATACAGAAGGCACACATTAATTAGATGTAGATTTTACTGATTTTCTACATGGGTACCTTTTATCAAATCAAAAACAGTGGTAAATGAGGTTGCCTTTGTAGTGTAACAACATGTCAACAGTATTGAATTGGGCACTCAGATTTTACCCTCGGTGGTTATTCTATGTTAGTCACCATGGAACAATTATCAAACAAACATCAAAAAAAACAAAAGGTGTGTGTGAGTGTGTGCACGCGTGATTGTGCGTGTGTGTGGACATGTGCACAGACTGACTGTAACCGGTCTGCGTAGTGCAGGCCTGTCAAAGAGTGGAGCCAGGCAGCTGGCAAGATACTGCTCTGTATCTGCTACCATAGTTAGCCTGGCATTGTGGAGGAGAAGGTGCTTTTTGTACCCATAAAGTGTCCACATTTTTTTAACCTTGTATATATTTGAGCCCATTGCACTTTCAATGTAATTTGTGGACTCACATAAAGCATTTAAAGTGTGTGTGTGTGTGTGTGTGTGTGTGTGTGTGTGTGTGTGTGTGTGTAAACAGTACTTACTGTGAACATTCTGCCGTTTTCCCTTTACTTTGGAAGTCCATGATGCACTGTATTAACTGGTTGTTCTCATCTAGCAGCTGAAAGTACAAATTAATTTGTCAGCGAAGGGACAAATCAAAACCAAATTAAAGTATTCTTGTAATTAAGCTACCGATGCACTGGCATTAAAAAGAGTTAACTTTCTGGAGTTTTTTATCATTTCATTTTTTTCTGTGCGTTTTCAATTTCAGTGAACGAAGGTATTTTTAGATATTTACAGGAGTTTCTGATGTGTTCTACAACAGGAAAATACACTGCCTAGTAACTCCAAAGCAGCCGGTACAGTGATGATACGCCTCCAAAAGTTGTATGTGTATATTACCTGATTATTCTTCAAATAGTGACATTTAATATAATTTTGGATGGAAATATTTCCTATGGCCTTGCATCCTGAGACCGCAGCGCTCAAGGAAAGCCGGCATGATATTAAAACTGATATCTATGTTTATAACTCTGAATAAACACTATACATGTAATGTATACATGCAATGCCTCTGTAAACACAACCTCTTTGTACACTCTGTAATGGAGTTACTTGAAGTGTATTTTCGTGCTTTAGAGCAAAAACCCTGCCAATGCCCCTGTATCAGCCGTTATAAACGTGTCGACAACTGAAAATATCCTTCATTGCACACAAAAATGGTCTGGGCCAATCGAAAACATACAATAAAACTGAAATAATATTCATTTAAAAATCCAGAAAGTTAGCCGACCTTTAACCATCTTCGTCTCGCACATGTGCAATGTTTTTATTTTACTATACAGATAAACAAAATAAGTAAGTTAATTACGGTATTTCTGTGTTAAATTTAAAATCCTGAAACATTTCGAATTTGCAAGACAGGACACTTCACTTCGAGGTAAAACAACGCAGGCCTATTAATAACTATATCTAAGCTTTTGTTTAATGACAATAAGGCCAGTTCGGGGTTACTAAGTGTAGAACCTCACTATTACGCCAATGTCTGCCTTTACTGTATAAATGACCTACTAACGTTACTACAGTTCACACAAAGGCAAATAAACTGAGCGTCCAGTATGGAAGTAACTAACATTAGGCCTCCACTCCATCCTTTCTCTAGCGAGCTAGCTAACACTAAACAAACGCCTTTCCTGAGCTAGCAATCATTTTAATGTTTTGTCCATAGCTTCCCTCTCCGTTTGCGCGCCCATTCGGTAACACACGTGACGTTTATTTTCACCGCGGTTTACAACCAACTATTAAAGCTAGCTAGGATCAAACAAATTTGCCACCTAGCTAGTTAGCCTAGCCGTCGCTTCCATTCTCACGGAGACTTTGCATCATAGCTCAGGCGCTAGCCAGCCAGCTTGCTAAGCTCCTTGCGCTGTTCTGATTTAGAGTAAATTAATTACCTTCTGTATAGCCGCGGGTGTTATATCACCCTTTCCCCGTTGTCTGTGAGCTGCGAAAGCCACCGACATGGTAATTATCCCGAGTAAGAAGAAGCGTAAATCTATGTAGTCCAAAACGACAAATTTAGTTAGCTTAGCTCAGACCACACAGTGCAGAATGGGATGTATTTCTACAATGTAACGTTCCACGCAAGGGGAGGTGGCAACAAAATTCAAAAGAACATCTTCGAAACATTTCAGAATTTAAACTCTGTAACAAAGTGTTTATGTGTTCGATTTGCATAAATTTTTACTTGGTTATCAAAGCATGTGAGTGTAGATATAACTTGCATTGTTTTACTAATAATACAATTTTCGTACTTCCCCTGCGCGGAATGATTTGCTCTTGAGCTCAAATTTGAGACTAGACACAGCGCCACAAGAGAAAATGGGCGAGTGGTATGTTCTAACATGGGGGAGTCTGACCGTCTGTCAAAACAAGTTGTGTTTACAGTGTAGGCCTACTGAGAGTGAAAAGCACAAAAAACAAAACTTCACCGCACAAGACATGGAAAAATATTGACTCTCAGGAGATATGTATATTTTCCAAAAATCATTATCTTTCATGGCAAGTCACCCTTTGGAAGCGTGGCGTGACCTTCATCTTATATAACTATTAATTCTCCCAAAACAACAAATATATTGAAAACAGCTGGATCAAATAGAATATTAATTAAATATATTTACCTCAATTTAATTGAAAAGCTGAATGCAATAAAAGTTGTCCCCATGTTTACTTTTATTTATTTATCATCCGAGACAAGGCTAATTTTTAAATGACCAAATATCCCCAGTCTATCATTGACTCATTTTTTTTAAATCCCCTAAATGTTTTGATGCCCAATTAACACGAGTGAAAAGAAAATGTGAAACTGGAATTTATTCTAAATTATAACGTAACATGTTTAAAAATTACGTAAAAACAGCATGTTTTCACTCTTATGTAAACCACCCCCATTGCAGATGCAATTTGGTATCATCCCAGACAGTTCACGGTTCACACGCATGCGTACTAAGGGGTAGCAACCCGCACAATTAAATCGGTGGGTTTTAACATTAATTCGTTTTCGTAAATTTTGCTGAGTATTTAGGACAAAAGATGGCTTCAAGATATGACAGAGCTATCACAGTCTTTTCCCCGGACGGTCATCTCTTCCAAGTTGAATATGCACAAGAGGCCGTCAAAAAAGGCTCCACTGCTGTGAGTTTGTTGTAACCTCGCTAGCCGGCTTGGCTGTGATTCAGTATTAGCTACTTGTTTGCTGTAACGTTAGCTAGCTGCCAACTAATCTTCATTAATAATAATGTTCCTGGTTTACTGCTTAACTTACTTTGTAGATGATATCTGGTTGTAAAATAAGATGTTTCTCTGCACAGTATTTGCCTTGTTTATATCCTCAGAAGTCTGAGAAACCCTGTGGCAACTAAGGATGACTTGCATGTTATTAGCGAGTTAGCCATATAACGTTACAGTCAAGCCGGAAAGTCTGCACACCCCTTTCACCTTCTCCACATTTTATTACGTTACAGACATATTCTACAATAGATTGAGTTCATTTTTTGTCTCAAAATTCTACACAAAATAGCCCATAATGACAAAGTGAAAACAGGTTTTTAGACATTTGTGCTAATTTATTAAAAATCTAAATGTAAAATATCATGACACCCAAAGGTGAGCTGAGGTGCATTTTGTTTCCACTGATACTGCTTGAGATGTTTCTACAACTTAATTGGAGTCCACCTGTGATAAATTCAATTGATTGGACATGATTGGGGATTGCCAACACCTGCCTATATAAGGTCCCACAGTTGACGGTGCATGTCAGAGCAAACTCCAAGCCATGGGGTCAAAGGAATTATCTGCAGACCTCAGAAACAGGATTGTGTCAAGGTATAGATCTGGAGAAGGGTACGGAAAAATCTCTGCAGCTTTACAGGTCCCAAAGAGCACAGTGGCCACCATCATTCGTAAATGGAAGAAGTTTGGAACCACCAAGAATCTTCCTAGACCTGGCCGCCCGGCCAAACTGAGCAATCGGGGAAGACGGGCCTTAGCCAGGGAGGTGAGCAGGAACCCGTGGGTCACTCTGACAGAGCTCCAGCGTATCCTTGTGGAGATGGGAGAACCTTTCAGAAGATCAACCATCCAGGCAGCACTCCACCAATCAGGCCTTTATGGTAGAGTGGCCAGATGGAAGCCCCTCCTTAGTAAAAGGCACATCACAGCCCGCTTGGAGTTTGCCAAAAGGCACCTAGAGGACTCTCAAACCATGAGAATCAAGATTCTCTGGTCTGATGAAACCAAAATTGAACTTTTTGGCCTGAATACCAAGTGTCACATCTGGAGGAAACCAGGCACCGCTCATCACCTGGCCAATACCATCCCTACAGTGAAGTATGGCGGTGGCAGCATCATGATGTGGGGATGTTTTTCAGCAGCGGGAACGGGGCGACCAGTCCTGATAGAGGGAAAGATGAATGCAGCTAAGTATACCGAGATCCTTGAAGAAAACCTGCTCCAGAGCACTCTGGACCTCAGACTGGGGCGAAGGTTTACCTTCCAACATGACAACGACCCAAAGCACACAGCCAAGAGAACAAAGGAGTGGCTTCGGAGAAAGTCTGTGCATGTCCTTGAGTGGCCCAGCCAGAGCCCAGACCTGAATCCAATTGAACATCTGTGGAAAGAGCTGAAAATGGCTGTGTACCGACGCTCCCCATCCAACCTGACGGAGTTTGCAAGGATATGCCAAGAGGAATGGGCAAAAATGTCCAGAAACAAGTGTGCTAAGCTCGTAGCTTCTTTCCCAAGACGCCTTGAAGCTGTAATCGCTGCCAAAGGTGCAGCAACCAAGTATTAGGCTAAGGGTGTGTACAGATATGTAACCCCTAAATAACCTATTTTTGTCAGTAAAATAAAATTGCATATTTTTAAAAAACCTGTTTTCACTTCGTCATTATTGGCTATTGTGTGTAGATGTTTGAGGCAAAAAATGAACTCAATCTATTGTAGTATAAGTCTGTAATGTAATAAAACGTGGAGAAGGTGAAAGGGGTGTGCAGACTTTCCGGCTTGACTGTAGGTGACAAATTGAGTTGTGCTAGGACTACCAGTGTGCATAACATTACCGTTTGCTGACTACTGTTTTGTCAAGCACGTTAGTATCTAGCAAGCTCACCAATGATATAGTTGACATTTTACCTGCTGGGTCTTCCTATTGAATGGGCTGCTAGTATTTCGAGCAGTTAACTTACATAGACAAGTAGGCAATATTTAAAATAATAGTGAATTCATTGTCAAAATCAAAGATAATGGATGAAGATTCAAGGACTTTATTGCTTCTGTCAAGGAATATCTTAACTCTGTATCTGATTTTTCCTTTTTTCCAGGTTGGTATCCGAGGTAAAGATGTTGTAGTTCTTGGTGTTGAGAAGAAATCTGTTGCAAAGCTGCAAGAAGAAAGAACCGTGCGAAAGATTTGTGCACTGGACGAACACGTCTGCATGGCCTTTGCAGGTATGGTGTCTTTTATAATGAACATTCTTTGTTTCCACAGGAACACTTGTTATTAGTTTGCAACGCATTGTAATTTGGCATCTTTAAAGTTGGAATCCTGTTGCAGTTTATTCCTGCAATGGCATTGTTGCAAATTATAACACGAGCGTAGACTTTTTGTACTATAGTAAGGTGTGAAATTAACAGCCGCCACCAGCCATGTTGGCAAAATTTTTATTGTGGCTGCTAAGATTTTCTACTCTACAAGCCTCTATGGCAGGTAACCAACCAGGTTGAATAATTTTGTAAAAGGCAATGTGGCTTGTAAAATGTTGAAAATTGCTGGTGATTTTTAGAATCCACAAGCCACTCTGGCAGTGGGTGAAAATGTTAATTTGAAACCTATATTCTCTGTGGAAGTACGGCGGCGGAGCGTTACTTTACGTTACCTACGAATGTAGTGCCGGCACTGGTCGACTACAACAACAAAGAAGACCAACAAGTTGCAATGGCCACGTTCGCTCCGCCGCCGTACTTCCACAGCGAATATAGGTCAGCACAAAATAAAGGATTCAACGATAGTTTGACTTCAAAAATGATGGTATAAACACTCAAAATCCCCATAGACTGTCGTCGTATTTTATTTGCTTTGGGTGCAGTGTGGAGTGTTTAAGCGCGTTTGGTAGTGGATGCTAGCAGTTACCTTAGAGTTGCGCTAGCATTAGCAATGTGTGTATGTCCAAAAGAAGGGACAGCATGGAATTATCTGAAATGGTTTCCATCAATCAACTACATCATGGGTAAGTCATAATTGAGACATTATGTCCAAAATTCCTAACTATCCCTTTAAGTAACTTGACAAAATGCTCAACGGGGAACAAAAAATAAATAAAAGCCCTCATCTTTTCTCCCTGGGCACTTTGCATTCAAAAGCTGGAATTGATTGTTTTCAGAGTAACTGAATGGCGTCTGATTGGCATGATTCTATTCCCCTTCCCCAGGATTAACAGCAGATGCCCGTATAGTGATCAACAGAGCCAGGGTAGAGTGTCAGAGCCACAGGCTGACCGTGGAGGATCCAGTTACTGTCGAGTACATCACACGGTACATTGCAACCCTGAAACAGGTAGGCACCTGACACTTATTTCTTTTTTTCAGGCCACAAGGCTTCTCGGAAATAATGCTGAATGTGCTTAATGGATTGTGCTATGACTAAGTTGCCTTCCATTGTGATTCTTGAGTAATTAATGGTTTAAAACGGATGAGCTGGTGAGCTTATCAGTCTGGTCTCTGATGTATAATGAGTCAGGATACCCAGATTTACTGGCTTGCAGCCTTGTCTTACAAGCAAGATTTGCAAGACATAAACACAAGTGTACAAACAAAAGCTTGTTCTCTTGCCTTTCTCTCTGCTGCAGCGATACACTCAGAGCAACGGACGCAGACCGTTTGGCATCTCTGCGCTGATTGTGGGTTTTGACTTTGATGGAACTCCAAGGCTGTACCAGACTGACCCTTCAGGGACGTACCATGCGTGGAAGGTGTGTAATTAATTTATTTTAAATTCTTCATCCATGTTATTCTTATCTTAATGGAAGTGTACTGGTACTCTGATTGGTAAAGTTAATTTAGGTAGAGTATGCTGAGTGTATGTGTACTAAGACATAATATTTAGGATTTGTTGCAGTTATTTTGCTTCTGACCAAAAAAAGAGGGTGTCTTTGTGTTGTTACTGATGTAAGTAATTTCCCAATGTTTTGTCTCTTTCAGGCAAATGCAATCGGTCGCAGTGCAAAGACGGTGAGAGAATTTTTGGAAAAGAACTATACAGACGAAGCCATTGCAAGTGACAATGATGCAATCAAGCTTGTAATGAAAGCTTTGCTTGAGGTAAGGAAAGCTATTCTTTTATGAAGTCAATGCCATTGCCCCTTGACGTTTCCCATGTTTCACAGATGTCTCTTGTGTTACTTGCTGATATTTCTGTCCTGGCAGTGTAGGACTCCATTCACAGCCCAACCTAAGAACGTGCTCCAAAATCACACAATTTACATGATTACGGTGGAGAAGCAGCCCATCTGAGCTTTCACAACTCAATTGGGCCATTCAAATTTTGGTCTGGATAGACCTACACCTTCTGCAGATACTGTGGTATATTGGTGAGGCATGCTTTTTAGTTAGCGAAAAACGTGCTAACTACGTGACCCTTTGTTTACAGGTCGTGCAGTCTGGGGGAAAGAACATTGAGCTTGCTGTCATCAGAAGGAGTCAACCATTGAAGGTAGAGCATAACTTTCTTTCATGAGTTTGGAAATTGGTACATTCCGTAACAATGAACAGTGCAGATTGTCCAGTTTAATTTTCTTTTTTCAGTTGTTTTCCCCTTATGTATGGTAGCCATGAGTGGTGTTCAGATTCTTGTTTTATGTGTGATGATGTTACACACGTATTTCATATTGATAAGTAAGGTTATTATTTTATACTCCCCTGCATATATTTATCTGTGGTTTAGTGTTTAATGGCTGTAATTTTCTCTGTTTGGAGATGTATGATTCCCCAAGCTTTGTAAAGGCAAAGCTGCATTTATTTAAAAGTAGTGCAGTGCCCGTTCAAAATGTGCCTGTTTGGAACGGGCTGGACTTTATGGCGTGCATGACTTTATGGCGTCTTGCCTGACTCGTGTGGAGGTTTGCTAGCTCGAGACAATTTCATGCGCTTGGCGTCGCGATTTGCCGAGAGTGATTTCAGGAATGTATACGTTGAGCAATAGTTGTTCTTGTTCTTCTTGGGTTTCATGGCGGTCGGGCAGTTTGGGGCAGTTTCGGATGCCGCTTTCATGAGAGATGGTACGCTCTCAAGTAGTTCCCGGGAAGATTTTGCGCTGTGACATTAGTTCCGGATTCCGCATTCATAAGTGGACGGCAAATGGCGTAAAGGAAACAAAGCCACTTGTAGACGACTGCCGATTTTTTGACACTGCACTTCCTAGGGTCCTGAGCAATACACCTAGCGAATATCAACTTCATACAGTGCCCGGTTGTCAAGCAAATCGAAAAACAGACACACAGACAGCAGACAGCAGGCATACAGACACACAGCAGTCACACAGACACACAGCAGACACGATTCCTGCCTTTATAGTTAGATCGATGTTTATATTTGTTCTATATGCATGTAACAAAAATACCTTCAGATACAGTCTGTATTGGTTCATATTGAATGTAAGGGCACAGTGCACAAGCTAATATCTGTATTTCATGTGGTCCGCTTTAACTTCCTTGTCTTCATTTCAGATTTTGGAGTCCAAAGATATCGAAACGCTGGTAGCTGAAATAGAGAAAGAGAAAGAGGAGGAGGCTGAAAAGAAGAAGCAGAAGAAACCCACATAAAACTGTCCGTTACTAAAACTGAAACTTGGCGTGTAGGTCGATAGCAGCACTTAGTTTCGGCTAAACATGTTATACCAAGCCTTTCACAATGTTTTTTTTTTTTGTTTGTTTCTTAGACAAGCTATGAAAAGGTCAAGTAGCTCTCATTTTGGTCAGCTGCATGTTTTTCCGTTAGCCTTCCTTCCCTCTCTTGAACACTACAAAGGATGCCATTTATAATAAAAAACATTAATAAAATCTTTGATTTGTATAAGCTTTGTTTTATGTGATTTATTTATTTTCTGTTTTGTACAAAATTAATGTAAAACTAATGTGAAAGTAGCATGCAATCAGTTTTATATTTGCTATAGCTAACTTGTGTCAACAGCTGTTTGGGGCAAATTTGATCGCCATTTTAATTTCCTCTCAACTGGAAATAAACTGGAAAGTAAAAAAACAAACGAGTTTTCTGCCAAAAAAGCTCTCATTCTCACACGAGGGGTCACTGTCTATAGTTTGACAAAAGGTTTGCTTTGCGATGGGCCTGATGTTAAAGCGATGGGGTGTGGAATTCAGGAAGAATGCTGATCTTGAAGACCCAAGGGGAAGACCACATTCATCATACTTTGCTTAACCAGGCAGATCTTTTCTGAGGTACTTTATTTGTGGGCATGGCGATGGCCTAGATATGCCCATGTACAGTATTACAGGCTACCCTGAAATTTCTTAAATTAATGTTGAATATGAGGCATTTATCAACATTACATTAACAGGTTTTCTTTCTTGCACTCTGCTGTTGCCTTGACCTCTTGTTGGAACTTTGCATGCAGAACAAAACTGATCATTTATAAAAGCATTGGTTGGGTCTCAAAACAGGGTTAATCTTGAATAGGTGTGGATATGCATATCAAATTAATGTGTCGAGGTATAACACCTCGCATAAGCAAATCGACAGCCTCATAACAAAAGTGCCTAAGTCATTTTTTGGACATTTTGAGATTTTCTGCCTAAATCACTTGATTTATCATTCGTCAACAGTGTAAAAATGCTCAAGTCACTGCAGGTCGCTGTGCACTTCCTGAACCACTTTATGCTATGTTCAATGATTTGCAGTCAATGAAGCACGTCTTGCCTCAACACTGTCACCATTATTTTGACAGCTTACCCCATTTGGAAGCATAAATCTGCCTAGGAAGTGTCAAATTTGATACTTTCTCTGTACCAGTAGATACTTGACATTTGCCTAAGTCATCGGTGGATTCTCAACTTTTGCCTAAGTCATGTATATAAATGCCTAAGTCACACTCAGTTTTCAATATTTTTGCCTGTCATCATTAGCCATTATGTAATCATAATACAAAGTCACATGATCTGTATTTCATTTAGCAGCCATTGATATGTGTTTGTAAAAGAAAGAGCCTTTCCAAATGTTATCGGAATGAATGGATCAAATTCTGATAGTGAAACGAGTTATTTTGAGGGGGTTGTGACGCTCAAAAAAATGTATCCACCGTTTTACAGCCGCTCCTTTTCCAGTGATTGTGTGCGAGAAAACTGCTTTTCAGACCTGGAAGTTGTAATTACACGGTTTTACCACTAAATTGGCTTCAAAGCCCGGCGCTGTTCTGGGGGCTTGCTCAGGGCTGCTGTGGGGCCAATGGACGTAGTTCGCGCGTAAATTCAAAACGTTTTCAAGGAAGGTCGCAAAAACGAAACCGGGAAGTTATTATTTTATTTTTCTACCTTGAAATTGCTGTATTGAATTTAAAACCGGGACAGACAATCGAAAAATAATAAACGTGTTTGGTAGGGTCGGGTGGTTACCCCAACATCATGGACCCGGGGGAGAGCGGGGGTGTAATGAAGTGTGACGTGTGAGGTGGGAGGAGCCAAACGCAGCAAGGGGAATCATTAAGCCCTTAGGCCACTAAGGCGGGATACCCCGCAGATAAAGGAAGGAGACAAGACAAGGAACACACACACCACAGCTACAGACCGGCTCACTGTTACACGAGCCAGAATTAAAACGCCCAGTCTCGATAAGAGACGCAAGAACAGGCGAGTAGCACAATGGCACAAACACACACAGCAAATAAACAATGAAACTAATAACTACCTATTGGTATAGGAGGAGGCGAAGGAACAGATATTACATTCCGTGGCTACATCCCTTAGCTAGCAGTCACATGCAGCAAACAAACCTGGGTAAACACCCGATCTCCCAGGAGAGAGAAACATTTTACTGGTGAGCCGACGGAGACCCGTCGTCCCAATGCCTTACCAGCAAAATGACAGCTAAAAAATATAAAACCACGCCCAAACCTCAGTAAAATAATATATGACGAATGAAAGTAAGGAGGCGAAAAGGAACAGAGAGCTAATGTTCCGAGGCTATTATCAGAAACACGCAGTCAAAACACAACACGTCCACAACATCGCCCAAGCTCCACATAAGGAGACAACACACCCGGAGAACGAAACAGAACAGTTCACAACAAAATCGTCTCACAGGCAAAAAGGGCGAACAGGAGAGCTGCAACAAAAGACCTACGCCAACATAATAGCACGACAGCCTCTCAATACAAACAAAAACCCTGACTCACAACAAAGGGGAACGTATTCCACGAGAAGGAGACAACAGGGAATAAACGTAGCCTACCAAGCTACTAACTGGCTTTGGCTTACCGTAACCCAGAAATGAGGAGCTAAAACGCCAGGTCTCTCAATAAGAAAACCAATCTAAAGGCGAACAAATGGACCAGAGAAACTGCTACTCTATCGAATCCCCTATGGGAAGACGTGCCGAAGGGCGAATAGAACTAAAGTTCCCAACAGAATCGCACAAATCTCCATACACGGAGATAAGCACAACAACGCGAAATAGAGCAGAGATTTACGGTCCCAAACTCCTACGAGATAATCAACCACCTAAGCCAGCTAGAATTAAGCCCTGCCCCTACGAAGAGACGCTAAAATGGGCGAGTAGCCAAAATGGTACGAGCACTCACAGCCAACAATACAAAACAATTAACAATCAATGTAGAAGCCCCGAATGAAGAGAACGGTAGGCTTATATAGCTCTCAGTGACCACAAACAGGTGTAAACGCTAACAGAAACTCCACCCACTCAGCAGGGCGGAGCAAGCATCTACCAAAAGGGCAGCGCCCTCGCGTGGCCACTGAGGAAAACGACCGCAAATAGAAACAGGGTTCGGGGGGTTCAAAACCATGACAGGGGGTGGGTGGAAGCAACAGGGAAAGAGGAAGGATAGGAGTGAGAATGGATCAGGAAGAGAGCAAACTATGTCTCAGGAACAGACGGCTAGACCCAAGCTGCAAAAGGTGATGGCTACTTAAAAAGGGTTAAAAATAGGGTTCAAATAGGGAATGGAAGCCCCAACCCGCTGAAAATAGCAGCGGCTTTGCGGGATGAGATGGGTGACCTCCAGAGTGCTGAAATTTTAGCAAATGGTAATCTAGTTATAATGTGCAAAAACGCAGATCAGCGGGACAAAGCTATGGCTCTGCGGTCGTTGGGGGGAAAGGAGGTGATTGCGTATGATCCAGATGTGAACCTCAGTGCCAGGGGAAGAAAGGGGGTGATTTATGGAGTATCGGTGGAGATAACTGAGGCAGAATTGATTAATAATCTTAAAGGAGCTAAGATATTAACAGTCTCTAGATTTCGGAGCTTCAGGAATGGACAGAAAAGCGATAGCACGGCAGTGCTAATAGCCTTTGATGAGGAGGAGTTGCCAGCAAGGGTGAGTTTAGTTTTTAAGCTTCTCAGTGAAGGAGTATGAGCGACCACCACTAAGGTGCTATAAATGTCAGCGATATGGGCATGTGGCAGCGGTGTGTAGAGGTGAAAGGCGTTGTGGAAAGTGCGGGGGGGATCATGAGTTTTCGGAGTGCCGAGGGTCTGTACCAAAGTGCTGTAACTGTGGTGGAAGTCATGTCGCGGCGTACAGGGGTTGTGAGTTTCATATACGGGCGTTGCAAGTGCAGAAAATAAAAGAGACTGAGAAAATTACATTTGCGGAAGCGGTGAAGAGGGTACCTGTGGTGCCGGTGACAGGGCGTGTAGCAGCGGGAGAAGGGGGATCCAGGGGGAGTACAGCGGTGAGGGTGCCGGGGATACACGCCGGTCCCAGTGCCGGCGGGGTCAATAGTGGTTCAGAGGAAGGAGTTTCTGGGGTTCTTAATACAAATAATACACATGGTTAAAAAGGTGAAAGAAAATATTAGTAAGTCTGATATTACGTTGAATGTGGTTAAAGAGGCAGATAAGTTTTTTGGGAAAACAGGGATTCAGCCAGAGGAGTTGCATTCATATGTGGCATCGGTGGAGCGTAAATCACGGGAAGAGGCTTTGGAGGAGTGTTCATGACTTTTTACTTACTGCAATGGAACGCGAGAAGTTTAATAGCAAATGGGCAGGAATTTAAAAGGTTTTTAGGCACTTATAGGCACAAACCAGAAATAATTTGTGTTCAAGAAACATGGTTAAAGCCGGTTTTGGATTTTGTAATTCCAGGGTATGTTGCACTCAGGGAAGATCGGCTAAACATTAGGGACTTGAACGACATTATGGAAGCAGTGCGGGGTGCGGTGATTTGGGCGGGGGATTTTAATGCTCATAACACGTTGTGGGGTAGCACGCACAGGGATCGAAATGGCGAGGTGGTTGAGGAATTATTGGATTTATATGGATTGGTGTGTTTAAATGATGGGAGGCAGACTAGATTTCAGTTGAATAGTGGGACAGGTTCATGTATCGACCTGACGCTGGTCTCAGGGGAGCTGGCGAGGAGGGGGGGTTGGGACACTTTGGATAGGTATTCAATGGGGAGTGATCACTGTCCGATTCTGTGTAGGTTTGGTGTTCGGTTGCCTCTGGAGAAGGATGAAAGGCCTAGTAAAATTTGTCTTTATTGGTTTTTTAAGTTTCCTTTACAATAAAAACATTCCATTACATTATTAACAACTTTTCATTTCACATTTTAAAACCATGTTATATCGTGGGGGGGGGGGTTTATTCCCCGTCCCTTTAATTTTTTTAAATTAACATGCAACATTTAAGACGCCACAATAAAATACATCACATACATAAGTTCCACAGTACAAAAGAAAATCACAAGACACCGAAATGAAGAATAGTACATGCGTTCCCGGGTTAGTGGGTGGGCAAATGTTCTGTCTCTCTCTCTCTCTTCCTTGGGATGGAGGGGGGTGGACTAAATGATCAGTTCTTTCCAATGGTCCACCCCCCATTTCTCTCTCGCCAGACACTTGTCCTTCGCGTAATCGACCATAACGCCGTCTTGGAGGAGGTTTTGCGCCCTCCTCCTGAGAGTGACCAGGTCTACAGTTGTCTTTTGATAGACCTTGATGTTCCTCGCCTCCCACAGGACCTGCTTGATAGTATTAACGATCCTCCACTGACGCTGGAGCTCCGGTGTTCTGCATCCTCCACGTGGACCGTAGAGGACGCTCTCAGCAGTCAGGGAGGACCTAGGTAGCAACCTGTTATGGGAGACAGAGGAAACAACAAGGCCCCAGACCCGTCTGGCCACGGTGCACTCCCAGAACAGATGGTAGATGTGTTCTGAGTCAGTGCATCCGTGGGGGCAGCGCTCGGTCAGGGCTAAGTGCCGCTTGAACATGAATGACCTGGTGGGGAGACACATGTGGGCAGACATCCAGGCAATGTCCTTTTGCTTATTACTTAAACTTTTGTTTAGGACATTAGCCCAGATTATAGACGGGTCCAGGGTCGTGCTGCCCCTCGGGAGTGTCATGGTCTCCTTTGATCTTAAATGAGCCATGATTATTTTATAACTCCACGAGGTCAGCCCGGCCCTGGGCAATCCTGCCCCAATGGCAAAGTCCCTCAGGGCTCGATATACATATGGGAGGTCCCAGCTATACGGTATGGTGAGGTCCAGCGCGCACAGGCCCATCGTCCTCAGGAAGGGAGTGGCATAGTACCTAGCAAAGGCACCAGAGGCCTTCTCGACCTTCTGAGTATTCTGGACCAGTGTGGCCAGACCCTGCACCAACACGATGTTAACAATGTCTGGAACCCCCCTGCCCCCATTCCGCTCTTCCTTGAGGAGGGTAGCTCTTTATAACTTTTCCATGGTGCTCCCCCAGACAAAGCGGAAGGCCATTCTAGTAATAAGTTTACTAGTGGCCTTGTCTGGGGGAAACACCCTCCCCAAGTAGAGACAAATGGGAAGGACTATTGCCTTCAGGACCAGGATCTTGCCCATCTGAGTCAGAGGCCGCACGCTCCAGCTCCGGAGTTTAGCCTGGACGTGGCGGAGGGTTCCCTCCCAGCTCAGCCTTCCTTCACCGTCTGACTGGAAGGTCACCCCCAGGAGCTTGATTTTATCTCTGCGTACAGGGAAAGAAACGGTTAGTGGCTCACTCCAATGACGAGACAGAAACAGCTCACTCTTGTCCCTATTGACTAGGGCGCCAGTGGCTGCACAGAAGTCATCCAGCACCTTGTTGGCAACGGTGATGGAATGACTATCTGTGCCGACGATGGTGATGTCGTCCATGTACGCCATCACCCTAAGCCGCTCCTCCTGGGCCCCGGGCAGTGGATAACCAGCAATGCCCGGGTTGCCCCTGATGGCCTGAAGGAACGGCTCGAGGTAGATGACGTACAGGAGGGATGCTAGGGGGCATCCCTGCCTGACGCCAGACCTAATGGCAAACGGGGCGGATGGTTGCTTGTTCACAACCACCCTCCCCGAGATGTCAGTCAAGCACATTTTGGTCCAGCGCAGGAGGGAGCTAGGAAAATTAAACCTCTCTAGCACCCTCTCCAAGCACACATGACTTACCCTGTCAAAGGCCTTCTCCTGGTCTAAGCTGAGAAGGCCCAAGGGGGACCCGCGCTCCCCGGAGTGGATTATGACATCCCTCACGAGGAGCAGGTTGTCGTTTATGGACCTCCCTGGTATACTGCACGTTTGGTCAGGGCCGACCACCGATGTCATCAGGTGTTGGAACCTCCTCATCAGCGCCTTCGCCATGATCTTATAATCGGCTGAGAGGAGGTTAATCGGCCGCCAGTGCCGGAGGTCCTTCAGGTCCCTCTTCTTAGGGACAAGAGCAACCGCACTCTGCCTCAGTGAAGCCCCCAACCGCCCCTCCCTGTACGCCGCCCTGAAGACTTCCGCCACGTCCTCCTTCAGGAGATCCCAGAAGGCCTGATAAAATCCGGCCGGGATCCCATCAGGACCAGGAGCTTTGTGCTGATTAAGGGAGCGCACGGCCCGGGTGAGCTCCTCGGCGCTCAACTCTGGTTCCCTGCTCTCGTCCCCCAGGCGTCTGTCCAGGCATCCAAGGAAGGTGTCCATGAGAGCTCCGTCTGCGGGCCTTATGCTGTACTCCCTGCCCACCTCCCGGACCTCGGCCTCTTCAGACACCACCACCCCCCCGCTGTTATAGAGGGAAGAAATGTTATTGGTTTTTGACCGTGCCCTGCGGAAGAAGTACCTCGTACACTTCTCATCCTCCTCAAGGCCCTGGAGTTTGGAGCGGAAGGTGTATTTTCTCCGCTCCTCCCGATAGAGGGCGGAGAGGCTCTGTTTAGCGAGTGCAATCTCGCTGCTTACCTCCAGGCCTCGGGACTGGAGGAGGCTCAGTCTCTGGAGGGCAGCATTAGCGTGGTCAAAAGCCGCCCTCCTTTCCTTTGCCTTCCTCCGCCCGACTGCCCGGAAGTAGCCCTGCACCCGCTCCTTCACCATCTCCCACCACTCTATCGGGGAGTCAAAAAGATGTTTTAGACTCACCCACTCCAGGTACCGCCTCGAGAAGGAGAGGCACACTTTGGGGTCCTGGAGATGGCTGGTATTCATTCTCCAGAGACCCCTGCCGACGGTTATGGCCTTCTCCCAGACCAGGGACACGGTCACCATGTGGTGGTCCGAGTAGTGCACTGCCCGGATGGAAATGGCGTGCACTCTCAGGCCTGGGGAGAGCAGGAACATATCGATTCGTGAAGAGGAGACACCAGAGGAGCTCACCCATGTATGTTGTGGGGGAGAGGCGCCCCTGGCGTCGTGGAGGGAGAAGTCTTCTATGATAGACCGCAGCTCGTCGCTCGACCGATCTTTCCTTGGTCTGCTGCGGTCTTCATCCCTAAGGGCACAGTTGAAATCCCCCCCCACGACCACCGGCATATTGCAATGTATAATGGGCCTTAGCTTTGTAAATAGGGAGACCCTCTCGGCTACGCTGGTTGGGCCGTACACATTGACCAATCTGAGTGGGGAACCCCCGACACAAATGTCTGTGACGAGGATTCGCCCACTTTCCACAATGTTTTTCCCCGTTATTTTAACGTAGGGGTTTTTGGTCAATGTGCCGACCCCATCGGCTCGAGCGACGTTCGAGCCGGACCAGAGAGAGTCCCCCATTCTCCACTCCTCCCTCAGAATGTCATCCATAGTGCGGAAAGGGATTCCGCACTCCTGGAGCAGGATGACATCCGAGGGGGTTTGCTGCAGAGTGGAGAAAACTGTGTATCTTTTATTAGGTTCTTTGATACTACGGGTGTTGGATATGGTAATTGTGAATGTCATAAAAGTAGTTATTGTGTGTTTGTGTCATTTGAACCGGGTTTATTGTTAGCTATTTCCCTACAGATTTTATTGAGTCGTTCCATTACGGTGTCCTGGCTATTGAGGCGCCTACTCACCCCCTGACTCGGTCCACCCCCAGGTCTCCCCTCCACACTGCCTGGCAGGTTCCGTCTTGGAGAGGTGGGACGTGATGGTTTTGCCCCAGGGTCCCCCTTTGCTTCGGAGGGCCCTTGAGAGGGGAGCTGTTGAATACTCTTGTTGGGTGCGGGATCGAGGCCAGGAAGCGGCCGGTCATTAATGGGCCTACTTTGAAAGGTGATGGGTCGTGAGAGGGTTTCTCTTTGATGAAGAGGTGGTGGCGGGGATGGTTTCCTAGGGCGAGGTGGGGGGTCTGGCCTGACTGCTGGTGGACTAATGTTCCGAATATTGATATTTTTTTGCTGTATGTTATGACCTGGTTGTTTGTGATGGCGAACTATTGCTGGGTTTGGGGGTTGGCCGGGTGGTTCTATCCTGTTTGTTTTATTGTGTTTTCCCTTTCTTTTCCTATTCGCCAATTGCCATGTTGTTGAGATGTCCGAGTCTAAATCTGCACTAGAGGAGTCCGACTCCTCCACCGTGATGGGGGTGTCGGAGTCAGGCTCCTCTTTCACTGTGGTGACTGTCTGTGTGGGTAATATATCTTCAGAAGGGGCTGTGCGTAGGGGAGAGCCAGTGTCAATGGTGCTTGGGGGGCCTTGTGCAGTGTCTTGTGTGGGAATGGTTGTTGCAGGCTGTGGGGGAGGGGTTGTGGTTGGTGTTCTGGTTCTGGGTGCTGGGGTAGGGGTAGGTGGGCGGGGGGCAGTGGATGGTGGAGGAGGTGCGGTGTTCCTGGCCCTGTTCGCGTACGAGAGTGGGCAATCTCTATAGAAATGCCCACTCGCTCCGCAGAGATTACAGGGCTTTGGGTCCCGGCATGCCCTGGTCTCGTGCTCGCCTCCGCAGGTCTTGCACTTGACCACTGTGCAGGCTGCGGCTAAGTGACCTAACTCACCGCAGTTCCTGCACAGCTTGGGCATGCCGTTGTAGAACACCACACCCCTATCTCTCCCCAGCGTGATGGTGCTGGGGATATGACATACCCCCCCCACTACTGAGGGGTCGGGTTTTAGCTGGACCAGCCACTTCCTGGCCCCGGTCCACACTCCATCCTCATCAAGGACCCTCCTAACGTCGGATTTGACATTGCCATACCTGCCCAACCACGTTGAAACATTGTGGTCCTGCACAGTCTCGTTGTAGAACTGTACAGTGACCACTTTGTTCTCCGTGTCGGACAGGGGCTCGACTGCAAAGTTGTTAAGGGGACGCCTGTCTTTCCCCTCTCTGTAGAGGTTCCAGAACCTCTCCAGGACATTAGGGTTCTTAAAGCTTACCTCAAAAATGTCCCCTTGACCCGGAACCTTTACCAGGCAGTTGAGGTCAGCTGGCACGAAGCCCATACCTCTCTGTAGCACTGCCCTGCTAAACTCCAGACGGGTCAAACCTGTCACTCTCGTCTCGGGTTGAGTTGGGTTCGGGCCTGCAGCACGACCTGCCCCTCCTGCGGTTGCTGGCCCAGGGGCGCCCTCCGTGGCTGCGCCCTCGGCCCCCTGTCCCGCTGGGGGGCTCACACCGGTGCTGCCGCCTCCCTCCTCGACCCCCTGGATCCATGTCAGACGGACGGCGTTATGGCGTCGCGTCCCTGGTACAGGTCTGGCTGCCATCCCCCTTCCTCTCGACAAGGCCGGACTCCGCACTGTTGGTAAGCACAGAGACAGCACTCAGGAGATGGTGTTCCTTCCGGGCGGACCAGAAAACAGCAACGCAGTGCAGGTAGAAAAGGGACCAGCCGAGGGCTGGCCCCTCACACCGCTGCGTGAGGACCTCCCTTTCTGGTGCAGGTGGCAAGCATTGATCCTCAGGTGGTGTTGAGGTCTGGATCGCCGCCTACCGTCTCAGGGGGGTCTGCTGCTCCGGTCCTCCCAACTGCCTGCTCCTCAGCTTCGTCCTCCGGGTCTGGCCTGCTGGTTCTGCTGCGGGCCTAGGAGAAAAAGAGGGAGAGGCGGAAAACCAGGGCGAAGGCCTAGCTGGTAGCTGGTAAGGCCCGGAGAGAAAAGCAGCCCTTCCGGGCCTACTCTCCGGGCAAGGTCCGCACTCCCCTCGGGCCTCCTGGCGTCAAGCGTCCGCAGCAGTAGTGTCGATCCCGGAGCGCTGGAGTCCTACGGCAGGGGTCCTCCTGGTGCTGTCCTGGCTTCGACGCTGGGGTTTAGCAGGCCGCGGTCAAGCCACTGGTACCTGCCTCGCCCCAAACGCTGGTGACGGTCCGGCCTTGTCCGCCGGTCTGGTTTCGAACCACAGCCGCAGGCAAGCCACTGGTACTGTGATTCTCCACCAGACCTTCAGGGAACAGAAGGGGGCAGTAGAGAGAGAGAGAAGAGAGAAAGAGAAAGACACACCCACCCAAAGTTACAAAACAGCTGAAAAGGCCCTCTGTCTCCCACTAGTGGTAGTGTGAGGCAAAGGATCTGTTCGTGCTGAAGAGAAACCCAGGTACGCATGGATGAAAGGTCTAGGTCATTTGATTGGAGCAGGGCTAGGTGGGAGGAGTTTGAGGAAAGGTGTACTGAAGGAATGGGTAGGGTTGAGGATGGGTCTGTGGATGGTTGGAATGAGACATTATGTAGAGTGATTACCCAGGCAGCGAATCACAGTATTCCTAGGAAGGGGCCGGCTAAAGTGCGTTGCATAGTGCCATGGTGGAACAGGGAGTGAGATGAGGTGATCAGGGCTAGGAATAAAATGTATAAGAGACTGAGGCGGTACCCCGTAATGAATAATATAGTTGAATATAAAAGGTTGAGGGCGGTGGCGAGACGGGTCATAAAGGCAGCTAAGAGGGAGTGTTGGAGGAAGTATTGTGGGACGCTGGGTATGGACACACCTGTTGGTGAAGTATGGGGAGTGGTCAGGAAGATGACGGGGGTCTATAGGCGGGGGGGTATGCCTGTGCTTCAATCAGGTGGTAGGGTGGCTATAAGTGATAGGGAAAAGGCGGATATGTGCGTAGAGGCATTCCGTGTGGTGCACAGTGAGGCTAATGTGGGGGAGGAAGGCCTCAGGGCTCGGGCAAGGATGGTGGAGGAGATGACTGAGAAGCTGATGAAGAGTAGTGACAATGATGGAGCTGGAAATTTGTTTTTTAAATTGGAGGAGTTGCGTAGAGCTATACGAGGGGGAGGCAGCACAGCGCCAGGGCACGACAACATGTGTTATGAAATGCTAAAGCACATGGGGGATATGGGGTTGGAGGAAGTGCTAGCACTTATGAACACTGTTTGGGGGGAGGGGGTGTTGCCAACCTAATGGAAACACGCAGTAGTGGTGCCAATTTTAAAGCCAGGTAAAGATCCAGCCTGCCCGGAATCGTATAGACCTATTGCACTCACGTCTGTGCTTTGCAAAGTGATGGAACGGATGGTCACAGATAGGTTAGTGTACTACTTGGAGAGGAGAGGGTTTTTTGTTAACTATCAGAGTGGGTTTAGGGTGGGGCGGGGTACTATGGACTCGGTGAAGACATTGGAATATGACGTGGGGAGGGCATTGGCTAACAAGGAAGGAGTGGTGGCAGTGTTTCTGGATATTGAAAGGGCATATGATATGTTGTGGAGGGAGGGTCTGCTGCTGAAGCTATATGATGCTGGGGTAAGAGGAAGGATGTTAAACTGGATCCAGGAATTTTTAAGGGGTCGTACTATTCAGGTGAGGGTGGGTGGGGCGCTCTCCTCAAAGGTCGCCATAGAAAATGGGATGCCGCAGGGCAGTGTTATCAGCCCAGTGTTGTTCAATGTTATGGTGAATGATATGTTTCAGGAGGTTGGGGAGGGCCTCGGGTTGTCCCTCTTTGCTGATGATGGGGCATTGTGGAAAAGCGGTAGGAATATACCATTTGTCCTAAAGAAGGTCCAGGAAGCGATGGGCAAGGTGGAGATGTGGGCTGGTAAGTGGGGCTTCCGGCTGTCGGTGGAAAAAACTAAATATGTGGTGTTTGGCAGTAAGAGGAAAGGACTGGATGGGGGATTATTGTTGTATGGTGTGCCACTGGAGCGAGTTAGGATATTTAAATTTTTGGGGGTCTGGTTCGATGAGCGGCATATGTGGCGGGTACATGTGGAAAAAATGGTGGGAAAATGTGGAAAAGTGATTAACGTGATGAGAAGCTTGGCAGGAAGCGCTTGGGGGGCATCAAAGGCAACGCAGAAGATGATCTACCAGGCTATGGTGCGTTCAGTCCTGGACTATGGGTGTATGGCGTTTGGGGCAGCAGCGGAAACTACGCTGCGCAAGCTAGATGTAGTGCAGGCTAAGACACTGAGGGTTTGCAGTGGGGCATTTCGCACCACCCCGGTCCCGGCAATGCTGGTAGACATGGGGGAGTCCCCGCTGAGGCTGCGGCGGGCCAAACTAGGCCTAAATTATTTCTCTAAGGTACGTGGATGTCACCCATGGCATCCTGCAGGGAGGCTGTTGATGGAGGCGTGGGAGTGGGGAGGTAGGAGAGGAGGAGTGGGTAGGGGTAGCTATATAACTCAACTGGGTGGCTGGGGGAGAGAAGTAGGGTTGGAGGGTGTGGGGGTGGGGCCCCCGGTGTGCTGGCCATGTGTGCCTCCGTGGATATTACCCGAGCCGGAAGTAGACATGGAGGTTATGGTAGCATTACAGGCTGGGGACATGGGAGGGCCTGCAGGGGTGGTGGATAGGTGCCTGCAGCGGAAATGGGGAGCTCACCTGCACATATATACAGATGGGTCAAAAGATCCGGCCAGTGGGAGGGCGGGGTTTGCGATGCATATACCCAAATTGCAGATCATCCAAGGTAGGCGGCTAACAGACAGGGTTTCGGTTTTCACGACTGAGATAGTGGCGCTCTTGTGGGCATTAGAATGGGTGGGGGAGGTGGGAGTAGGCAAGGCAGTCCTGCGTTCGGACTCTGCCGCTGCATTAGCGGCCCTGCAGGGCGGGGAGAGGGGGGCGAGACCAGACCTGGTGGCAGAACTGCTAGTGGTTTTGTATAGGGTGGTTCAGGGGGGGTGTGAGGTGGGATTTTTGTGGGTACCGGCTCATGTGGGGGTGGGTGGGAATGAGGCCCCTGATGCAGCTGCTAAGGCTGCACTGAGGAGGGAAAACATTGATGTTGTGGTTTCCCTGGGGGTGTCCGAATGTAGGAATATAATTAGAGAGGGGATTACTCAGATATGGCAAAGGGAATGGGACCAGGAAAGGAGGGGTAGATTTTATTATAACATCCAACCATCTGTGAGAGGGAGCACAGGATGTCACTGGGCTATGAGGAGGGATGAGGTCATTATGACTAGGTTGAGGATGGGGCATTGTGGGTTGGCAGGGGGCTTAGCGAGGGTAGGAAAGCATGTGGATGGGATGTGTGGTGAGTGTGGGGTGGTGGAGGACGTCCAGCATGTGATAATGGACTGTGGGAAATATAGGGAGGAACGAAGGGTATTGTTCAGGGAATTACAGGATGTTGGGGTAACCACCTACTCAATAAGAACATTGTTGGGTCTGGAGGCATGTTGCAGAGAGGTGGGGAGGAGTGTCCTCAAATATATTTATTTAACGGGCCTGCACCTAAGGGTGTGAGGTGGGGAGTGAGACAAATGGTGGTGGTACTAATAAAGACCTGTGGAGGGCAGCAATACACCGGAAGGTGTTCAGTCTGCCGGAAAGAAAAAAGAAGAAGAAGAAGAAGGGGCTTGCTCAGTACTCTCACTCACGAGTTAGCGAATCAGTGAGTGCGAGTCAACTCGAGTTGACAACCACAGTCATTCACCCGCACCCGCTGAACCAACGAGTGCAAATATGAAGGCAAGTATATTGCGAATACTTTCTACGGGGTCGGTTTTTTTTTTGGTTTGCGCATGAGCGGAGGTAGTTTGAAATCGGACAGCGGGAAATCGGTAGCTGTGTTTTGCTTTAGTTTGTTTTGTTTTGTTTTGTTTTGTTTTGCTGTGCTTTGCGTTGATATATCTTTGGAGTGTCACCGCCGAATCGCAGTAGGGTTTGTAGTGAGTTTGGATATCGGGAGACTGAGGCGGGTTGACTACGCCTGTTGCGTGACTGGAGGGCGATGGCAGGGTCTTCGGACGGGTCTGAGCCATCAGACATGGAATGGCATATGCCCCGGAAAAAACGTGGGTTGTCGGATGGTTCGGGGGATGACAACCGGGAACACCGGAGCACGAAAACAGTGAAGTCGATGGAACAGGAATCGAGCATAAATAGCCGAGCAGGGGAAACAGAATTCAAGGTTATAATAACATTTAAAAAGAGTGAAAGGCAGCTGCCAAATCCGGTAAAAATGTCTAAGATATTGGCAAAGGACATTGGTGATATTGAGTCGGCGAGGTGGCTGAGAGACGAAAGGATTTTGGTGTTTTGCTCCAGTAAGGAACAGCAAGCTAAAGCGCTAGGCTGCCGTAAAATGGGGGGACATGAAGTAGAGAAAGTTGTGGTGCCCGGCGGGGCTCGAAATAGGGGGGTAATTACAGGCGTTCCCCTGTCTATGGAGATGGCCGAACTACGGAAATGCATCAAGGGTGGTAAACTTCTGGATTGTAGTAGGTTGCGGCGTACAAGGGAAGGACAAAAGGAGGACAGTTTGTCGGTATTGCTGGATTATGGGGGGGGTCCACTACCAGAGAAAGTTAAAATAGGATACATGTGCTATCCTGTGAGACGGTTTGTGCCACAGCCTTTGCGGTGCTTTAACTGTCAGCGTATGGGACATGTGGCAGCAGTATGTAAGGGGAAGAAGAGATGTGTGAGGTGTGGGGAGGGACATGGTTTTGGGGAATGTGAGGAGGGTAAAGGCTTGAAATGTTGTAATTGTGGGGGCGAGCATAGTGCGGCGTATGGGGGGTGCAGAGTGCAAAAACAGGCCCAGGAAGTGCAGAAAATTAAAGTTACCCAAAATGTCTCTTACTCCGAGGCTGTGAGGAGGCTTCCCAGAGAGGTAGCGCGGACGGGTGGTGCGGGTGTGGTTCCGGCTGGTGAATTAGCGGAAGGTGGTAAGGGGGGAGGATGTGAGCATAGCTGTGTTGCTGATCCAGATGTGCTTCATGTTAAGAAGTTTGATTTTATAGCATTTATTGCGACGGTGGTTAACTGTGCGTCGCAGGCGACAAGACGCACGGAGAAACTGAAGATAATTCTGGGGGCGGCTGAGATCTTTCTGGGAATTACAGATATGACATATGATAATCTATGTGATAAATTACGTGCTCGGGAAGGAGGTGTGCTGTCGCAGCCTCCTGGTTAGTATAATGGCAATTTTATTTCTCCAGTGGAATGCTCGCAGCCTGATTGCCAACGGGCAAGAGTTTAAGAGGTTCCTTGTGGAGGCTCCTGCTCTGCCGGAGGTTGTATGCGTCCAGGAGACGTGGCTGAAACCGCATCTGGATTTTGTTTTACCTGGGTATGAGTCAGTCAGAAAAGACAGGGTTTGGGGACAGGGAGGGGGGTGTGCTACATTTATAAAGGAGGGACTGGGGTACCGGGAAATACAGGTGAATACGGAATTGGAAGGTGTGGTAGTGGAAGTGTTTGGAATGGAGAGCAGTTTGCTGGTGATTAATTTTTATAACCCATGTGCTCCTCTGTCGTTAGAGGCCCTTAAAGGATTATGCCGCAATAGGGCTATACGTGCGATGTGGTGTGGTGATTTTAATGCGCATAGCACATTGTGGGGCAGTGAACATACGGATGCGAATGGGGAGATTGTTGAGGAGCTTATGGAAGATATGTCACTGGTCTGTGTGAACACGGGTAAGGGTACAAGGTTTGATGTTAGGACTGGTGCTACATCTTGTTTGGATCTCACATTAATTTCGAGTGACATGGCTGCTGTGTGTGATTGGAGGGTATGGGCGGAGTCAACAGTGGGGAGCGACCATTTCCCGATTTTTTGTGAGGTGGGTTATGGGGTTGACCAAAGGCCTGGAAGTGCTACGAGGGCTTGGTGTTTTAATAAAGCGGACTGGAATAAATTTAACGAGCTGTGTGAGGCGGCTGTACAGGGCGTCTCGGTTGAGGGGGATGTAGATATGTGTGTTGAGGGGCTGACTGACGTTTTTATTGGGGCTGCTAATCGAGCGATTCCGGTGCGTAGGGGTAAAGGGGTTAGGAGGGCGGTCCCATGGTGGACGGATGAGTGCTCAGAGGCAGTTCGGGCGAGAAACCAAGCTTTTAGGGCTCTGAGGGTGTCTATGACGCAGCAGGCTGTGCTGGAGTATCAGAGACTGAGGGCAATGGTTAGGCGCACCATTAAAAGGACTAAGAGGGCAGCGTGGCGACGACTCTGCTCCACTTTTGGGAGAGAGACTTGCATGAATGATGTGTGGAGGATAGTTAAGAAGATGAGGGGATGTGGTGGGATGAGGCGAGTGCCTGTTTTGGTGGATGGTGATCTGGTTGCCAGAACAGATGGGGAAAAGGCGAACATGTTGGCCAAGACGTTGTCAGGGGAAGCTGGTGGTGTGAGGTTGAGTGCAGAGTGCCTGAGGCAACGAAGGGAGGTGTTGGAGGAACGCAGGGATTTAGGTCATAAGAAGATGGTATTTGATAGTGTATTGGATGTGGAGTTTACTATGCTTGAGCTTACTTTGGCTGTGAAGAGGGCAGGTAATTCATCCCCGGGTCAGGATCTGGTGAGCTATGAGATGTTGAGGCATGTGTCAGAGAAGGTATTGATGGTTGTATTGAAGGTATTCAATAAAATTTGGGTGGAGGGCAGCCTCCCGGGGATGTGGAAGAAGGCAGTGATTTTGCCATTTGTGAAGCCGGGGAAGGACCCTGCTAGTGCTGCTAGCTACCGCCCAATAGCACTGACATCAAATTTTTGTAAACTGATGGAACGCATGGTGGTGGGGCGGTTGACTCATTTTTTGGAGGGGCGGGGTCTGCTATCGCAGGTGCAGAGTGGTTTCAGGAGAGGTCGCTCCACATTTGATGCCCTGGTGAGGTTGGAAACAGATATTAAGAAGGCGCAGGCTATAAAGGATGTGGTGGTGACCGTATTTTTTGATATAGAAAAGGCATATGACTCTATGTGGAGAGAAGGCCTTTTGCTAAAATTGGAAGGGTTGGGGGTGGCTGGACGGGTCTATAATTGGATTCTGTCCTTCTTTTTAAACAGGTCTATGCAAGTTAGGGTGGGGTCTGCTCTATCGGAACCTTGTGCAGTGAATATTGGTACGCCACAGGGTAGTGCAATTAGCCCACTATTGTTTAGCATCATGATTGATGATGTTTTTGCTAGGGTTGATAGGGATGTGGAGGTAGCATTGTACGCTGATGACGGTGCTTTATGGAAACGGGGGCGTAACATAGGCCACGTTAGGAGAAGGGTGCAGGAGGCCATTTTTAGGGTAGAGGAGTGGTCCATGAAATGGGGGTTTAGGTTTTCGATACAGAAAACTAAGAGCATGTTTTTTACAAGGAGGCGGATTCCGGATACGGAAGTGTTGAGCCTATATGGCCAGCCTGTGGAGAGGGTTTGTTCCTTTAAGTATTTGGGCCTGTGGTTTGATACTAATTTGACCTGGAAAATACATATAGAGCATGTAGTGACAAAATGTAAGAAGGTCCTTAACCTTATGAGGTGTGTGGCAGGTTGTGAGTGGGGGGCGGATAGATCGTCCCTTGTATCTATATATTATGCTCTCATAAGATCAGTCCTAGACTATGGGTGTATGGTGTTCCGCTCAGCTGCGCCGTCAACATTGAAGCGTCTAGATGTGGTCCAGGCAAAGGCATTGCGATTATGCTGTGGAGCATTTAAGACGACCCCAGTGTGTGCAATGTTGGTGGAAA
Source organism: Synaphobranchus kaupii (assembly GCA_029718625.1). NCBI lineage: Eukaryota > Metazoa > Chordata > Actinopteri > Anguilliformes > Synaphobranchidae > Synaphobranchus > Synaphobranchus kaupii. The sequence goes on from CM056377.1 coordinate 120,844,771, forward strand.
TGGGGGAATGGCCATTGGAGTTGAGGAGGATCAAATTAATGATGGCATATTGGGCCACAGTGAAGGGCCACTCCAGTGCCTTTTTGACGTCTGCGGTACTGCGTGAGTGCTGGGAATATACAGCTAGGCCGGGTGTGGGTTTTGGGTGGACGGCTAATAAGTGGGCTACTGAACTGGGTATCATGGATGTCGCAATAGCACCATCTGTTCCAGTGTCTGCGGTCCCGCCCTGGTTGTTCCTGAAGCCGGATATAGATTGGTGGCCGTTGGAGCAGGATAGGGAGGGATGGGCTGATGTTGGCGGGAGGGTTGAGAGCTATATTGATCGAACATTTCAGACACATCTTCCTGTCTTTACAGATGGTGCTAAGGATCCGGAGACGGGTCGTGTGGGGATAGGTGTGATTGTGCCCCTATTTGGAGTCAGGAGGTCAGAGAGGCTAGAGGATGGCCTATCAGTTTTTACAGCCGAAATGGTGGCAATAATCCTGGCACTGCAGTGGGTCGAGGAGGTAACACCAGATAGAGCAGTAGTATGCACTGACTCTGCATCGGCACTGGAGAGCTTAACAGCTCCAACATCCTGCAGGGAGGATCTGGTAATGGAGGTTATGGCTAGCATATATAGGCTGTATAAGAGGGGTATTGGGGTAAACTTTTGCTGGGTGCCGGCGCATGTGGGTGTGAGGGGTAACGAGGGGGCTGACGCCCTCGCTAAGAGGGCCCTTAGGCTGGGCGGCATTACAGTGGATGTCCCTTATGGTAAAGGGGAGGTCAAGTCTAAGGCTAAACATATGATCGGAAAGATTTGGCAACAGAGGTGGGATGAAGAAAGTAGGGGGCGTCACCTGTATGCCGTCCGGCCAGGGGTCTCTGGGAGGCCTCTTCTTTGCGGGAGTAGGAGGGAGGAAACTATACTAACTAGGCTTAGGTTGGGTCATTCTGCATTGAATGACAGTTTATTTAGGATAGGGAAGCACAATACCGGCAACTGTCCTCAATGCAATAATAAAGAAACAGTTAGGCACATTCTGCTAGAATGTCAGGCATATGTTAGGGAGAGGGAGAAACTTAGGAAACTGATTGGGGATAAGGGTGGGCAGTTTACATTGGCTGGGCTCCTGGGTGGGTCAGTGGGATATGAGGTTCGCAGAGCTGTGCTTAATTTTATTTATTCGATTGGGGTAGGTGGGAGGGTCTGAATCCCTGCTATCGCTTGTCCACACTCCGTAACAGTAGGTGGCGGTATGCACCTGACAGTTGGTAGCAACCCGCCATAGAAACCCAAAGAAGAAGAAGAAGAAGAATACTTTCTACGACGTCACACAGAGAGACTAACATTAGCGGAGCGGAGCAGCGAACTCCAGCAGTCACAAACGAGACCGACTGACCAACACACACTGCAGCATTCAACTCTGAGGTGAAGAAAATAGCTCTTATACAAAATATTGGTAATAAAAAATTACTGAAATAACTGTTTTGATTTGAAATGGTTTTATTGTTCCCGTTTAAAAAAGTCAGTCATTCTGCTTAAAAGACGTGAACTGCAGTCAGTCCCATAGATCAGAACGGCATCACACAACCTGCTAATCAGAAATTACAGACTGTTGAACTGAATTGAGTAGTAGTAAACTACTAAAAAGGGACAAATTAAAGTTAATGGACGGTTAGTGACTGTGGCACGGAACTTGTGAGTGAGTGGGTGATTCGTACGTGCAGCCAGAACTTCAGCTCAGGGCAGGGGGCGGGTTCCGGGGCTGGGAGAGCGAGTACTGGGTGACCGAGTGAGTGAGTGTTTCGAGTCAGACAGACCCGGGCGGGCTGGGAGAGCAAGTGAGTGAGCGCCAAAGTGGTTGCTTTCTCACAGGGCTAGGTTAATACAGTGATTTACTTGACATATTTCCACAAATACCGTTAATATAAGAGTTGCACATTAGTGTGAGTAACACGTTGTCTCGCCTCGTCTTCGCAGTTCGCATTAGCAAGTAGCAGGTAGGAGGGGCGAGTCAGTGAACGAGTTAGTGGAGGAGAGGACTTGTCAATCCTGAGTCAGTAAAAAGAGTCGTTCATTTCGAACGATTCGTTCAAACTCGCACATCACTACTGGGTACAACTACGAGACTGCGCAACTTCCACATGCCGATAAAAACATCGCTGTAGCTGCTCTTAGGCTGATGATCATTTTCAGGAGGTAAAATTATACAAGTATATGGGTTTGCTTTTGGTGCGCCTTTGTTTTGACGATCATATTGTACGGTTAACATACGTATCTGTGTTGCGTGGTAACTTGTTAGTTGGCCAGTTAAACGTTTGTCAGCTAGCTTGGCCATGTATTGTAAGTTGGGTAGCTAGCTCGCTAGCTGGATAGCATGAAGTCATGTGTGAAACAGGCTTTGCTAGCAAGCTATTTGCTTTAACTAGCTCGTTAAACGAAGCAGCGCAACGATATGATAAAGCAATATTTTGAGTCTGGAGTATCGTCTCTAATATTGTGACACGGCCAAAAATCTGATGGTTACGATATGACTAGCGCTCAGATAGCTAGTTATATGCTTGGCAGTCCACGCTTCACTTCTCTAGCTTAGCCAGCAACAGGGTACCTCGGTCAAGCTATCCGCTCTTGAAAAATGTTCGGTCAAACTATCCGTGCGTCAATTTTGTGTGCGCATCTACAATGCGTATAGTGGCAGAACGGGAACCACGACGTCTTTAGGTAACGCCCTTGTGCGGAAAAGGCAGAAATCGCTCTTTCCGTCTTTTTCGCACAAGGGCGTTACCTAAAGACGTCGTGGTTCCCGTTCTACCACTAAACACAATGTAGCTGCGCACACAAAATTGACGAACGGATAGTTTGACCGAACATTTTTCAAGAGCGGATAGCTTGACCGCGGTAACAGGGTCGTGTTATTTTAACTTTACCCTGAAATTATCTTTTGTTAAATGTTCAGTTGCGCGAAACAATCACGAGTTGAAAATGTTACGGTAGCACGCTAAAGCATTAGCAAACGGAAACCGCCTACAATGCCTGCAATCAAAACCTCGATCAATTTGGAAGTTAAACAAAGCCTGTCTATGGCGGAGAGACAGATATTTCCCTAAACTCGTTGCACAGGTTGCACAGGTTGAACGGCAGCGATGATGCCAACGAAATGAAACCGGGGAAAGCTTAAGCGACAGTAGTCCCTGCCTTTCATTTCATTTTTAACACCAAAAACTGCAGTCGCTGAGATAATAATGAACACCAGACAGACTGGAACGAGCTCACCACCAGTGGCGGCTAATAACTTTGTCCAAGGGAGTTCTTCAGTGACATGTGTTGGTAGTCAGCCAATGGTCACTGCAAGCACTTGTGGCCAAGCCAAGGCTGAGATGAGCTTGACACCCAATGCAAAAGCTGGGGTGGCCACATTGACTGCTCCACAAGCCTCGAAAGTGACACCAGGGAAAGGGACTGTCATTGCCTTGCCAAGGCCAACCACTCCTCAGCCCAACGGAGCACAGAGGACACCCCAGACCACAACTGTGCAGCAGTCTGCTAATTATCAGCCTCCACAAGGTAAGTGCATCCCGTAAAACTGCACCAGCATTCTCCAGTAGACCCTTCTAGTGAGGTTGCCAGGTTGGGTGTTGTTCAGTGTGCAGCAGCTCTGTTCTTACAATAAGTAGTTTTGCAGATGCTGGTACAGTGTATGCTTTGATTGTGGCTGTGTGCAACGGAACTGCTTCACTTTTCCCCAACAAACTGTGTTGCTGCATAAAGAAAGCTTTAGAAAATGTATTGTGTCATTTGTAGGCAGAGTAAAGCTGTGAATCTTCCGTCTGATTTAATTTGGGCCAGTAAATCTTTGGTACTTTTAGCATTTGTGAAAGCATTATGTATTGCCTAACTCTATTGGCTCCACCCCCTTTGCCATGCAATGCACTCTGAGCTGTTGTTGGTGCTGGTCTCTGCACAGGCATGGTTCTCGTCCGGGCCGAAAGTGGGCTCCTTTTGATTACCCAGGCCCAGGCCCAGGCCCAGGCCCAGGCCCAGGGCATCATCCCCAGGGTGAACACGGCAGCCAGGGCCCCATCAATGCAGGCTGCCAGTCAGGTGTGTTTCGGCTACAGCCCGTAGTCCTCCTCCAAGCCGCACACTCACAGTCCACCGGGTCCCCTGTAAGGCCCATTGCAGACGAGTGTGCACAATGAGTAAATGCAACTTGGTTTTTGCCTTGGAGATTTTTTAGTAGCCCCATGTTCATTTGGCACCGTCTTCTCATTTGCCGGTACTCGCTGTGTGAAGTTATAAATGATGCTGTTTGATTGGCCGGTGTAACTGCTGGCACTGATGGCAGCTGGATCGTATGTACTTGGGAGGGGTGGAAAAGATGCATTAAATGATGGACGTTGAAGCTGATTCAAATAGTCTTACGCTCAATATCATTACTGATTGTTATGCATGTCATTTTTATTGCGGTTAGGATTGTAAGGCTTTTTGGTGACATAAGTGTAGCTTCACAATGTTGGAACGGAAGATGGGCGAATAAAGGCAGTAATTTGTAAATATTGCTGTGCAGTGTTCGATGACATTGTCTAATTTCAGTGAAATGCTACTCATCCTGTTTACCTGTCTGTAGTAGTGTTGTCACGATACCAAAATTTTGACTTCGATACCGATACCAGGTTTAGTATCATGATACTCGATACTGAAACGGTACTTGAAACTGAAACGATACTGATTCGATACTCGGTACCTCTACTGAAATGACCTTAACCCTATTTACTTTGGCCCTTCAGAGGCAATTTCCTCCTCGTTTCTACTAGTTTTATTTAAATGTCAATATCTAAAAATATATTCCCTGCACATCCATGGTTTTAAGTTCGAACTGAAGAAGAAGCTGTATCATTCAGAAATTTGCTACAGAATACATTTATTTCAGAATAGTCACATACAGTACAGTGTTTCCCCTAGATTTTTTTTCAGGCCGGGTGGTAGGCCCCCCGAAACTACCAGTGTAGTTGCGCGTACACGGTGTCATCAAACGCGCGTGCGGGGCCGAGGTAGTATCATCGCGCAGGTCGGGGGTACGGAGAGTCGTCGCACACATGGGCTAAAATAACATTTGCTCACAAAGGCATATGGTAAATAAATATTAGTTATTTATAATATTAATAAACTTAAAACAGAACTTATATACAATAAACCCCCCTTAGCTTCACAAATGATATTCAGAACTATACAACTTAAACCCAGGACAAGGAGTTTGTTTCTACCGGTTTTTAAGGACTGTTTCTGGATCAGCTATCTTTGCAGCACTGTAGAGCTGCTTTTGAGACTCCTCCATAGTGCTGATCCATAATCAGTCCTTAAAAACAGGCAGAATCAAACTCCTGCCTCTGCAGTATTAGCTTTTACTCTACACTAAAATGTAAGAGTTCTGGTCAGATAGCGAAACGGACGAAAGTGCGCCATTTTGCGTAGAGGCGGAAACTATAATTACACCCTCATAATATCAGCGGTGCCATTGGAAATTTAATTAGGCCTAACGGGAAACCGAAACTGTTTTGGCAAGGGTTTTTACAGATGCTATTTTGATCATTCCAGCATTCTGCGGTAAGGGAAATATTGCAGCTACATAAAAGAAAAAGAAAAAAAAGATTATGTTTAAAAAAAAGAATAATATATATTTTTTTTTTTAAAGTACCGAATGTCGGAAAATTCTAATACCGAACCGTTTTTTTTTTTTAAGTATCGAAAAAGTACCGAAGTTTCGGTGTACCGTGCAACACTAGTCTGTAGGCAACAGTGGTGATTCGAAATTCCGAAGTTACACCTGTAATAAAGGTGCCACGACCAGCAAGCGGCTTAACAGTGACCTGTTTCAATGTGATAAAGGTTGGACATAATACACTGCTCAAAGAAATTAAGGGAACACTTAATCATCACAGTATAACACCAAGTCAATTAAACTTCTGGGATATCGATCTGTCCAGTTAGGAAGCATAAACGATTGTGAATCAATTTCACCTGCTTTGGTGCAAATTAAAGTGACAACAGGTGGACAGGAGAGGCAACAGCAAGACGACCCCCAAAAAGGAAATGGTTTTGCAGGTGGTGGCCACAGACCATTTCTCTCTCCTTATCCTTCCTGACTGATTTTTGAATAGTTTTGCATTTTGCTAGTGCCCTTGTCACTACTGGTAGCATGAGGCGGTACCTGCAGCCCATTCAGGTTGCACAGGTAGTCCAGCTCCTCCAGGATGGCACATCCATACGTGCCGTCGCTAGAAGGTTTGCTGTGTCTCCCAGCACAGTCTCAAGAGCCTGGAGGAGATACAGGGAGACGAGCCATTACACGAGGAGAGTTGGACAGGGCCGTAGAAGGGCAACAACCCAGCGGCAGGACCGGTATCTGCTCCTTTGTGCGAGGAGGAACAGGAGGAGCACTGCCAGAGCCCTACAAAATGACCTCCATCGGGCTACTCGTGTGCATGTTTCTGACCAAATTGTCAGAAACACACTCCATGAGGGTGGCATGAGGGCCTGACGTCCTGTAGTGGGACCTGTGCTCACAGCCCAGCACCGTGCAGTACGATTGGCATTTGCCAGAGAACACCAGAATTGGCGGGTTCGCCATTGGCGCCCCGTTCTCTTCGCAGATGAGAGCAGGTTCACACTGAGCACATGTGACAGACGTGAAAGAGTCTGGAGATGCCTGCAACATCATCCACTAGGCCAAAGCAGTGATCATGTTGATCATTGTTTGGTGGTGGGTCAGTGATGGTCTGGGGAGGCATATCCTTGGAGGGTCGCACAAACCTCGACGTGCTAGCCAACGGTACCCTGACTGCTGTTAGGTACCGGGATGAAATCCTCAGACCCATTGTCAGACCTTACGCTGGTGCAATGGGCCCTGGGTTCCTCCTGGTGCAGGACAATGCCCGGCCTTATGTGGCCAGAGCTCAATTTTTCACTTTGATTTTCGGTGTGATTTTGAATCCAGCCCTCAATGGGTTAATGATTTTGGTTTCCATTGACCGTTCTTATGTCATTTTGTTCTCGACGAATTACACAATGTAATCAATAAAGATTTTCAACTTGAATATTTCGTTCATCGAGATCCGCGATGTGTGATTTAAGTGTTCCCTTAATTTCTTTGAGCAGTATATTTGAACTACATCCCTGATGAGCAAGCTAAAAATTCTCAATAGTTTATGTTACTAATCTCAAAGCCTTAGGGTTCAACAGATGAGATTTGGGGGGGAAAAAATGCAGTTCTGGATTCTGATGTGTAACTTGTTTGTGGGTGGGTCAAAGGTTTGAATTGATCTTGCCACTCAAGCCATTTCCCTCGGACAAGTTAGTGTGTCATTCTGTGCATAACACTAACTCAGTTTGATTGCCTTGAGGTGCATTTCCAAACCTTTCTCTAACATTGCTTTGGTGGTTATTAAAAATCACACTTCATAAAATAAATCAATAGATTCTACAGGTGAAAGACTGGATTTATTCAACGTGGAACATTAGGCAATTTTTTCTTTGATAATAACATAATGTATATTTTGATGTAAGCTCCTAGATATTTAATTTTATTTGATTCGATTCATTGGCTTCTGTAGTTACTGTCATGTAGAATTTTTGGGTCTCATCTATAACTTGCCTTTGCCTTATTAGGCCACAGGAGGTGCTGTTTCCTGTTCCAGTCAGACTGTATGGCCAACCCTGCCTTCAATCAAAGTAGAGGCACCCATGGTCACACCCACTGCAACCATCACAGCAGTAAGGCTGCCTTTGATTGGTAGTTTGATCACATGACTTATTTAAGTTTTCAGTGAGGTGTTCCTCTCACACCTTTCCACAATCATCCAATCAGCAGTCAAAGTAACAGAGAACTGTAAATGGGTGTTCAGTACAGCACCTTTTACATTTATAAAACGGTGTGCATTACTTTATGTTTATCGTGAATGCAGCTCAGCCTTAATATCAGTCACAATATATAGTGTACTACTATATAAAAAATAATAAAACGCCTTCCCTCAGAGGTCATATTTTTTATAGCGGCGCTGTAACTGATGGTCCTTGTTTGAAAATGTAGAAAGGTTTTACGTCTGCTTCATGGAAAACTGTACCCTATGAAGCATAATGTTAGTAGCATCAAATTTAGCTTGCACGCTACAAATACTGTTGCTTCGATAGAGCTGTGAACCTGAATGTTGGATATCTTGCCCTCGTAATACAAAAATAAAAAAAATAAAAACTTTATTTTTCCTCAGGAAACTTTAGGAAATGTTAAGAAGTGTAAGGATTTCCTGGTGACGTTAATTAAGCTGGCCTCCAGTGGTACTCATTCTGCTGAAATGGAGAAAAATGTCAAGGAGTTGGTGAAAAGTCTGCTGGTGAGATGAATAATTTAAAGTGTAGACTGCATATAAACAATGTTTTATGTGCTTGCTTCTATGTAATGTTTTCTTTTTTGAATTTTGAAAATACTTTTTTGTCTATGCTTCATGTTGATCTTATTGTCTTGTGACTTTGTTACATAAACCCCTTGTTCTTAAAAGGACGGAAGAATTGAAGTGGAGGAATTCACGGACCGGTTGTACACTGAACTCAAGTCCTCACCTCAGTCTTATCTTGTTCCTTTTCTGAAGGTATTTGTCAGCTCTAATTTATGGAACTGAAATATGATTTATAAACCAATTTATGAACGGAAGAGCGTGAAATGTTGGGCTTTTCCATACACTTTGGAATATTGGCTATTTCAGATTGGGAGTGTGTGGGGGAGCTTTATTAAATAAAATGATAATAATTTAAACTAAAGGCATAGATATGGGTGGGGCTTTCATGTACCAATGGTGACTTGCAAATTTGAGTCTCTGCTAAAATGTTTCACTATGGAGTGCAAAGTCTTCATTGTTTTATGCAGGTCAGTGATTGACAGCATCTGACTGCCTGACATCTGACAGTTTCACAAAGCCTCCCTGTCCAATCGGAAGCGTTCATTACCGCAGGACTTGCATTCTTTTTCCAATGCCTTTCTTCCAATCAAAATGCTTGTTCTCGTAGTATCTATTTATTTATTTATTTGGGGGTGCTGGGGGTACTTTGGGGACCTTTAGAACTCATACTCTTCTGCCTCTCTCTACCTCCTCCGTCTCATCTCTCTCCAGAAGAGTCTCCCTGCTCTGCGTCAGCTCACCCCAAACTCCCAGCTCTTTATACAGCAGTGCGCTCTGCCCAAACCCCCGGCGGCTCCTCAGCAGGGGGTCACACCGGCCCCCGTGGCGCTGGCTGGCCATAGCAAGCCCGCGCAGCCCGGCCTGGTCACCGTTCAGTCCCGCAGACCCGCCCAACTGCTAAGCTCCACCCACCTGGTAAGCCTCGGGCTCCCTGAGACCCCGCCCACAAAAAAAACAAAAAATAACAATTTTCTTCTTCTTTTTTTAATCTGTGGTTTTGCTGCCGGATGTCTAATACTCATTGCCCTTGGTGCTTGTGTCACATAGGAGGAGTGGGTGGACACTTGAATAATTCTGTCACATTCTTAAATGTCTGTGTACAAACAAATTTGATTTCTTTTAATGTAGTTACTTGGTCTTGCTTGAAGCAGTCTTTTTGAGATACAGATCTGGGGCCCTAAACCAATTGGAGTGTACAGCCCTGGAGGGTTTTCCATAAATTGAGAAGGAATGGGAATCAAATTTATAATCTATTGTAAGCAGTTGGGGGGGTGCTTAAAGAGATACTGCAGAGGCTTTTCTAAGGCCCTTTTTTCCGCTTCAATTTGAACTGAAACTCGTGAGTAGGTGTGGTCATATGATGATGATGCCATGTAGTCATATTATGAATATTCATACGGTCAAGGAGTGAAAGGGTGTGTCTTGGTGAACTGACTCAGCCCCCTTCCAGCTCGCTCCTCACAACTAAATAAAATGGCTGTATTAGTTGAGCAACGTCTTTGCGAGGAGAGGACCCGGGATGTAACCGAATGGTAAAGCTAACGTTACCTAGCTAAGTTAGCTTGTTTGTCTGCCTAAAGTAACGTTACTATTGAATACATTCAAATACACAGCAAAACCCAGTCACACAGTAACGTTAGTATATTGAACATGGCTGGTTGTAGTGCCCTCATAACTTCACTTGGTCCGGAGAGAATTATCATTTATTAGCTAACATTATTCATAAATGATATAGCTAATATAACTAGCTATCTAAGTTACCAGTTCTCTCTGGACCAAACGGGGCTAAACTCACACAGAATAGACTGCCTTGCATTACCTAACTTATCGATACATTCCTTCCGAGTTACTGACCAACTGGTTACCGGTTTTGCTAGGGCTACATCAAATGTATTATTGCTATCGTTTATTAGCTAACGTTACGTATTCATAAAAGATAGCTCACACAATAGGTTGCCTTCAACCCCACATTAGCTATTACCTATCAGTAATGTCAACCGTTTGCAAAAGCATTTTTGTTGTAGTTTGTACAGATAACTTGCATGTAAACAGAAACAAACTAATGTCCCAACAGGTGTGTTTGTGGCCACTGCTCTAACCTGTCCCCTCCAGAAAACCTATGTTGCCGTGAGTTTACTGAGGTAACGTTATGTCAGCGTAGTTATGAAGCTATTCTTGATTTGTCTAATACTGCTGTGCCGTAGTCGGGCATGCTTGGCCCAACTGTATAATAGTGGCCAATACATGTGCAATTACACAATGTCACAAATACAATGTAATAGGTATATTGTACTTAGCTGTTTTACTTAGCTGATGTAATGATTACAAAATTACATCCATCACTGTTGGGATGGCACCTGGCTTCAGCGACAGAGTTTTATAGAAGCCCATCTCAAAGCCAGTTAAATTGTGGTAGCAGTCCGGTGTGAAGTGCGCGTTGCACACTAGGGCTTTCTTCGGCAGGTCCGCGTGCTCTACACCGATAGCTTGAAGCCGCTGGCTAAGTAGCGCTGGGTCTCTCGGCAGATTATGAAAGCTAGCAGAGCCGGTGGCGTTGCACCGAGGAACGATACATCTCTGACTCCTTGGCATAATGCAGGCAAGTTAGCTAAAGATACCAAGTAGTAAGACGTCGTATATGAATAACTGTAGCTCGATATAAGTCGTAATATTAACGTTAGCAATAATACAAAGCAATTCGCATTTGAATTTGAACTATCTAATTAGCAGTACAAGGGTCTCAGTCTCAGAAGGAAAAAAATAAATCGTCGTTCTCTGCTTTTATACCACGTACCCAGCCAAGACCCACCCCTAGGACCACCTCAAGTCCACCCATTTTTAGGTTAAGGATCTCGTGACATCACGAATCCCCAGAAGCCAGCATATTGGTAAGTCTACACAAAAACTCAGATAAAACCATTTTGACTAAACATTAAATTTTCGGACATAAACAGTTGTGTATGATCATAATCTAACTCAAAACATAGGTTTTCAACGGGAAAAGTCGGTTTTTGACTGCAGTATCACTTTAATTAATGTGGAGCTGTTTTTTTATTTTTTTAAATTATTTTTTTCTTTAACACTTTTACATGTCGGTTGTACATTTGTAGTGTAACTGCAGTGTTTAGCTTTGTAATTTACAACTGAGTGTATTCCAGCCACAATGTTAAGTAGATTGAATCTAGAACAGTAGTAAGGGCGAGAACCTCACATTGCTGCGATTGTGTTCTAAATCACTATATATTTAAAAATGTATCATCTAAGTACTGTAAATTGTACAGCATTTTTTCAATTGAGTAAAATATATAGTACAGTATGGTATGCTGCATACTGTGTGCGTGCGTGCGTGCGTGCGTGCGTGCGTGCGTGCGTGCGTGCGCCCGCGTGTGTGTACATGTGTGCGTGTCTGTGTGTGTCTCTCTGTGTTTAGACCTTATGAACAAGGAAACCATACAGTACAAGTTTGTTGCCAACTTCCACCGATTTCCTTTTATGTTAAAGAAGCATGTGTATTACACAGGAACAAGCCTTTTTTTCCGCTGCAGGTTTTGACCTGCGCTGCAAAAAAAAGTTTAAATATTTTACATCATCCCCACCATAGTCTTTCAGCAAATCTTTTAGCAAATAGGAGCACAATATTTATATAAACAATATCATGACAAAGGGAAGTTATGAAAAAGCGGAATGCACCCATTCTGTCACAGCATGTCCTGCACTACAGAATTAAATGATCCCAGAACATCCATATAGCTGGTCATTTCTAACACGTACCTTCCGTGTTCCTTTATGATTGATAAAAAGGCCATTTCACATTGTGTCTCAGTCCATTTAAGACCTAATGTTATGGTGAATGGCCAGGAAAGGAAATGATTTGTGTTCCGGCATAAATACATAAACGAAATGAGAAATGGTGACACACAAATCGTCCGTGACAGGATAGCTTTGTGATATGCGGGAGCCATGGGGAAGCCACGGCGGCTGTTTCCCCCGAGCTATGTTCACAACGGCACAAGCTAAAAAAACCCCGAAATCCCATGATAACCCCTGCTCCTTTCTGGCACTGGTGAGCTAAAGCTGCTGAGGGCGTGTTGGGCAGTGGTGGCGTGCCGTACCTGGGCTCTGACTGTCGGCAGGTGGCTCTTTGTTCCTGATCCTTTAATTACTGTGTCCTTTGACTCCCCTCCATCGGCTGTCTTCATACAGACGGCCATGTGTTGAATTGTGTCCCTTTGAATTCAGAAAAAAGATGTAATGATTATATCACAACAGGTTGACACTTGAAATGTTGCCATGATGCTTTTTACGTGTCTAAGACATTTATGTAGTTTGCAGAGTGAGGCTGTGACTAGCCTGTGTTTTGTGCTGTAACACCAAGGATGGGATTCAATTAACTTTCACTGCAAATTAAAAGTAAGATATTTTTCTTTTTTACAATTACTGTATATTTTCTTTGCAAATACAGTTTGGCGACTTCATCGCTCAAAGCAACTTGTCAAACATTGAAAAAATGGAATGCTTGCATTTAATTATAGTTAAAGGTTGTATCAGCGATTTTGGGTGGAAACATAAATGATCACATTCATCTGATTTTTCCTCACGATCCGCTAGCTGCCCGCCCCATAAGCAGGCCGTCAAAAAAAACCGCGTCTCTGTAGGCAGCCTATGCTCCGAGATCGTACACAAAAACAAATGGTACTACCAACCACTCAAAACCAAAATAAACAGTATTCCAACCAATCACAATGATCTGCACAAACGCTAATACTCTTATCTCGCTGAAATCTTGACGGATTTACAAACGGTTTGGTTTCTTACAAACGTTATTAACGTGGTTATAATTCTGGATGCTTGAACACTATTTTTTAAAACATAACATAATTATTCATAAGTATGTTTGTTTGGGATTTCGCTTCAGAAGTGACGTCACGTTTGTGCAGATCATTGTGATTGGTTGGAATACTGTTTATTTTGGTTTTGAGTAGTTGGTAGTACCATTGTTTTTGTGTACGATCTCGGAGCATAGGCTGCCTACAGAGACGCGGTTTTTTGACGGCCTGCTTATGGGGCGGGCAGCTAGCGGATCGTGAGGAAAAATCAGATGAATGTGATCATTTATGTTTCCACCCAAAATCGCTGATACAACCTTTAAGGGCAAATGTTGATTGACAAGTGTTAACTCTGTCTATCACATGACAGCAGTTTTACTGAGCACGGTCTTGAAGAATTGGACCAATCCTCATGAAAGGCCCTCATACACTTACTACCAGACTGTTTCATTAGCTTTTGACCTATATTTTCCAAAGCTGTGCATGTTTGTTTCACCAGGATTAAGTGTCACCAGTTAGCATGCCAAGCTCTGCTTCTGCATTGACTTTCAGGAAAATGAAGGGATCAAAACAAAAGCTTGATGAAATTTGTTGTGGCTGCTCTTTCTTTGTTCAAGAAAATGAAGTTTCCTTAATGAAATAATGAAATAACAGCTGTTTATGGTTGCGTAACATCAAAGGGCCATTCAGAGGGCTTCTATGCATCTTTCCCTTTTTAGCCTGATTCCCCAATGGTCTTTTGATAGGTAGCCTGCCTACAATCCTTAGCCAAAAATGTTAAATGTACCCTGTAGAGGGCATAGATCAGAACAATGGGACATCCCTTGGTAGCACTGTTCATTTACAAATGCCACTGCTAGAATCCTTTTTTGTAATCTATATTGTTTGTATTGTTCTTTGAAAAGTTATTTAGACATTTTTCCAAGGCAAAAAAGAAACCATAACTGTTGAAGAATTTATACTGTGACAGGCAAATGAGAACAACATAAATCTCTTAATCTCCACAAATAGGTTCCAATGTGTGCAATGCAGTGAAAGAATGGAGATTTGTGAGCTGATAGTCCCACTCAGTAAAAATGAAAGTACATCATGGCTGCCAAAAAACCTGAGGATTAATGGCAGAATTTAATAAAAATTAAGAGACTGGCAGTTTACGGCTGTGCTGCAACCTGTCTACTTCAGAAGGCCGCCCGGTGGGAAGTGCCTAATACAAATTATACATAGACTCCTGAAAGTGCTACTAGTTATTTCACTGATTCAGTCCTAGGAACGTGTGTGTGTGTGTGTGTGTGTGTGTGTGTGTGTGTGTGTGTGAGTGTGAGTGTGAGTGTGAGTGTGAGTGTGAGTGTGAGTGTGAGTGTGAGTGTGAGTGTGAGTGTGATGGCCCTACAGTATGTATGGCAGCCATTACAGGATTGACGTAAAGATGTCTGAATATCCTTTCTTGTCTAAACATCTGAATGGTTTGTGGGAACCTCAGTAACACTGAGGCCCAAGTTTAGAGGCCTTCTGAGACCAGGCAGCAGAATTTCATACCGGGTACCGGTACCTAATATGCCATGTACCACACATGCTTCTGCTGTCTTCAATTGGCAGTGGTAGAACTATAGTTCTTCTTTTAGGAGTATGAATGTCTCTGTTTCTATTGCTTTCTATACTTTGTTAAAAGCTTTGTGCTGATTGTGTTATTGAGGATTTGTTTTCTTTATTTGTTTGAGTGTAATTTCAGTTGGCATTTAAAAACACAGAACAGATATCTGGGGAAACCACACACAAGAATAGAACAAAAAGAATGATCACTTAATATTAATGATATTAGGGTTATACAATGTACAGTGTGCAACGTACTAGTAATAGAGGAATAACTCATTTTAACTGTTAAACAAAATGTGATTTACACAGTAGGAAATATGTTTGGGTGAATGATAAGCCTGGTGTAGGCTAATGCTCCTCTCATTTTTAATGTGGGCTTGCTAATGTGAAGCACTCTTAAACCTGAGGCCGCAGATGACACATAACGGCATTAACTGCTCACACTTGTCAAATTCCAATGCTGCACGCAAGTGATTTTCTTTGCTGCAGCCAACCTTACCTCTCAGCCAAGGTTTGTAGGGCATCCAAGAGGACTGATGTGACACTGTGGTCTACGCTTGGCCCCTTGAGAACATCAAGGTCACTTGAACACAAGCCGCTCTGTGACAGAAATAATTGTGGGCCAGTGTGGGCGGGGTCAGACCGCGTCACGCACCGGCCGTGGACACTCATGGCAGTCTGGAGGGCATCCGACCCCAGTGTGGATTTGGTTATGGTAGAGTGGGATGTATCAATAGCTTTGCCCATGCATTCTTTAAAATGTGCAATAAAGAACTCATACTCTTCTGCCTCTCTCTACCTCCTCCGTCTCATATCTCTCCAGAGGAGTCTCCCTGCTGTGCGTCAGCTCACCCCAAACTCCCAGCTCTTTATACAGCAGTGCGCTCTGCCCAAACCCCCGGTGGCTCCTCAGCAGGGGGTCACACCGGCCCCTGTGGCGCTGGCCGGCCACAGCAAGCCCGCGCAGCCCGGCCTGGTCACCGTTCAGTCCCGCAGACCCGCCCAACTGCTAAGCTCCACCCACCTGGTAAGCCTCGGGCTCCCTGAGACCCCGCCCACAAAAAAAACAAAAAATAACAATTTTCTTCTTCTTTTTTTAATCTGTGGTTTTGCTGCCGGATGTCTAATACTCATTGCCCTTGGTGCTTGTGTCACATAGGAGGAGTGGGTGGACACTTGAATAATTCTGTCACATTCTTAAATGTCTGTGTACAAACAAATTTGATTTCTTTTAATGTAGTTACTTGGTCTTGCTTGAAGCAGGCTTTCTGGGGCCCTAAACCAGTTGGAGTGTACAGCCCTGGAGGGTTTTCCATAAATTGAGAAGGAATGGGAATCAAATTTATAATCTATTGTAAGCAGTTGGGGGGGTGCTTAATTAATGTGGAGCTGTTTTTTATTTTTTTAAATTATTTTTTCTTTAACACTTTTAACCTTCATCTCTGTGAAGTTTAACTACAAAATGCTGTTGTTTGAGAATTAATTTACAGATGAAGGATCTCTAAACGTATATTTAAAAATAAAAACGTGACTAAATCGGTTTATGTTATTGTTGAAGTAAAAATAGATGAAAATGTATATTTCTAAATAAAAACAGTAACGAAATCTAATATTTATTAGACCTCAAAAGAGAGAGGTGACGCCAAATGACGAATATGCATTCTCGTCATTGATTGGATGCCGTCTTCGTTTAAACTCCTTTCTGCCTACCTGGGCAACATCCTGTTATTCGCGCTTCAAAAAACGAACGTGCAGGGTGACAGATAATACTAGCATAGGCCTACACTAGTATGTCAAAAGTTGGAAGGAAGAAAAGGATGGATATATGGACTCACTTCATATACAATGAGAGCGAACGGAAAACCAATTGTACTGTTGTAGCGGGAGAAGAAATATGCGGTCATAAACTAGGTGGGAAAAACGCCATGAGTCTGAAGAGGCACCTAAAGTTACATCACGCAGATATTTATGCCAAGGTCATTTTTCAAAAAGCTTGCAAACTACACAAAAAACTGTACTATTAGGCAACTGTCATAATATCAGAATATTCTGCGCCATTCCGGGGGTGGGCAGAAATCTATTTCTATTAGGGGGGGTTATATCTATTTCTATTAGGCCTAACTCTGAGCGCGACATTGTCGGAATATCTGCCGGCTATGCAATATTTGAATGTTTTATATTTATATAGTGACGCCAGCTTTAGACTGTAGACTAGCGCAAATGATTGGATTCATATCTGAATAAGGAATAGGGGTCTATAATACCAACGTTTGGTTTTGTTAGATATGATCTGATATGCCATGGTAAAGTTCCCTGATGTTGAGTTGAGTCTGTATTTGCGAGCTAAACAGGAGTTCAGCTCCATTACTCAGGGGATGGAGTTACTGCTTTTAGCCTGATTCCCCAAGCCGATGGCCAGAGTTTAGTGCCGGTTTCTCTAAGTCTTGTAGCAGGGCTTGACATTAAGGTAAATTTGCTACTGGCCCTCCGGGCCAGTGACCTTCTTACATAACTGGCCCAGGAAGTATGACCCTGTTAATATTGACTCGGCAAATAAAAATGTTACAATTTGGATCAAACCCTGTGGACCGATCTACCACCTGACCCTTGAAGAGTGCTGAATCCCTACAATACACCAAAAATGTACATACTATAGAGATCTACTAGTCCATTTTACTGTATATTTTATATAATATAACTAAATCTAATTGAACCTAATATATATTTAAAATAATATAATTCATGTGTTATTGTTATTAATATTATAATTAGGGATGCAGAAATAAAGTTAATTTCAATCCAAAATTAATTTGTGTGCCTGCCTTATGCTGAGATTTGGCGCGTGGCTTCCATCTCGCACGCACTACAGTAGCCAAGTATTCACTGAGACAGTGACAGCTAACTTTAACAGCTGACCTCACGTTTCTATGGACGTGTTCTATAAAGAGTCCCTAACAACCAATCTGTCGTGCACCCAAATAGCCTGTGATAACGTTAATGATAAAAGAAAAACAACCAGGTAACGTTATAACCGCGCTCTGTAAAAAGACGAAATAATTTTTTTAACACTGGGTACGTTTACATGCACAGTAATACTCCGATCTGAACCCGGTTATGGCAATACTCTGAAATGGTCATGTAAACACCTTTATCCGATAATGTAAGGTCATAATCCGTGTTTTCGAAACCCGATTAACACCCCTGGTTTTTTGGCCAAACTTTCGATTTTTTGGAGCATGTAAACACCTTTCTCCGGTTTCTTTCGGCTTTTCAAAACTACGCATGTCAGGCAGAAGAGGCGGTGTAACGTCAAAATGACTCCACCCGTCAACATGTGCTATGCCTGGGGTTCCTTCAGCATCTCACTTCCAGAATTTTATTATTAAATTTGCATTTCACCGGTGAAAATATATTGTTCAGTGTTTGTACTAGCTAGTTTGTGGCTAGCACATTAAATAACTGAAATTTTCGGGAAATTCGCCAGATTTAGAGATCGGTAAAGCTAGCTAGTACAATAATATAAATCAACCACTACTAGCAATTAGCTATAAATAAGTAGCTATAATAATTACTAGCTAGCTATAATAATAATAATAATAGCCTAACGTAAATTTTTGACGGGCGGTTAATTTTTGTCCTTGACATTTCTTACGTCCATGTGAACGCAATAAGTTAAATACGGGCCATTACAAAAGGACCAAATCCAGCCGAATCCGAAACCGAATATTAATGGATCTGTGCATCCCTAATTATAATATAATATAACGTTACACATTAAAAAGTATTGGATGATACTGTAGTCAAGTAGACTGGCTAGCACAGTGTATTCTCAAAACCGCTAGGTGGCAATGTGTATCAAGCTAAGGCACAATGCAAACTTCAGTTTTTGAAACTGGAGCGCTGCCTACTCGGGCGTCTCTGTGAAATAACTACATCGCCAAAACTGAACTAACTAGCTAGCTAGCTAGCTAGCTACCTTATCGACTATATATATTCCACTCACTTGTCTGAGCTGACAGGAAACCTTATTGCTGACGGGGTCATAGCCCAGCCAACCCCACCGCTCCAGCCATTGGGGTTGAAATTTCCTCACCCTTTTCGCCTCGTACTCCCTATCACTCTCTTTTTGTTCTTCTGGTGTTTTCCTTTTCTTTCCCGTGTTTTCCCCTGGTGTTTGTCCCTGGCACGGTGGTTTTAGGAACATTTTTTAACTTTCCAAGGCTGCGTGCGGTGCGCTATACGAGTGACAGGGATCTAGTGAGCGTCGATATCTCGAAAAAAATAACTGACCCTGGACCAGTGGCAACTTCACCAAACATTGCGAGTGCTCCCGTTGTCACGGTGATGAAAGGACGCGATCGCAGCTGTGAGATGCGCGCTCACTCGGCGCTCTGCGATTTCACCGAAGTTTATTCACATCGCATCATTAGTATTGAAAGAAAATAGTGGGAGATTGTCTTTTACTGTATTGTATTTTTAACTGTATTGTATTTTTTTTGTATAGCCTGCCTGGCTACTGGCCCCACGGGCCATTGAAAAGTTTAATCAGCTGGCCCGTAGTGGCCCGGAGGGTTCAAAATATGCCGCCGGGCCACCGGGCAGATGGTAATGTCGAGCCCTGCTTGTAGCCTATTAGGCATATTTATTAATTGTTTTGTGAGGTATTTTGTACATTGTTTAGTGTCGAGTCGACATCACTAACATGTTCAATAGGCCTACATTTGAAATTAGTTTGCATTTGAACTTTTATTTTTTCACAGTATCCTACCTGCTGTTTCACTCAATTTATAATGCGTTAATTTCGAGATATGATAGTGAGTTGATTGGTATGGAATACCAAATGTGACTAAATTAAAACAAATAAATAAATAAATAAATAAATAAGCAATTAAATAAATATCAATTCCTTAGTCTCTTTTATTTATTTGGTGGCGTGTTTATTTCCACTCGTAGGCTATTTATTTCAAGGCGTATTTCCAATCGTGTTTATTTCAAGGCGTATTTATTTCAAAATGACTCTGTCTGTCAGTCAACATGGGGCAGAGTCCGCTATGATCATTAGTTGCCCAGTCCATAGATATAAAAACCTAGATAGCTACCGCTCAGATTTCTGCGCGGCCATAGGCCTATAGGTGGTCAAGATCAACGTATTTTGGTAGTGTATTGAGAGGTGCAGACTTCCCTAAAATAGACTATAACTCGCTTAATTCTCAAGTAATTTTCACAAAATATGACTTATTATAAACATGAGAAATGTCTGCATAACACAGGTTACCTTATTTTCAAATTCCCCAGAACAGCAAGCCTATTTGTAAAACGCCCTTCTAACTATTATAATCTTCAGGAGTTTCGTTTTTTTAAGTTATAAATGAATTTATAATTTCAGGGAAATATCGGGCCTACTATAATTGGGACGTCAAATAAAACCACTAGGGGGCCACCATAGATGGGGTAAGCGTAATTGACAAGGAGTAATAATGAACGCAAACCCATAGTTTTTCTTATTCTATTTCCAGGACATCGCATTCTGTAGAAATATAGCCCAGCTATAATTACAAAATTCTTTGAGTAAGTTGCAAGTATTCCACATGGCTTTATACACGTTTATATAGGCCTACCTTCGCTTTTCTCGTAGCCAACATTTAAAAGTGTACTGGGGTTAACATACTCGTACCTGGGGAAATAGCTTCCTTAACCAGGAGATTAGTTTGACTGAGAATGTAGTGTGATCCACCGGTATAGAATTAGATGTCCATATGGCATAGGCCTAACCAAGACATAGCTAGGCTATTGCACTGTGGCAGGCTGTAGGTTATAATGCAATAAAAACTGAGTCTATATTCATTAAAAGTGTTGTACAAATTAATCATATTCTCATGATGAGATGATGATAATTATCATTATTAAACTGAAATGAAAATGTGTGTTTCATGAACCTAATGCCATCATATCGACCAATGGCCTTCTATTTCCTCTTGCAGGTTTGATAAGGAGAGTACATTGCAACAATAAATACTAATTATTTGAAAAACAATTTTTGCCATTTACTGGTTCATTTTTAAAGCAGAGCTTTCCCCCAGCTCACGGCATCGTGGAAAGCAAATGTATATTAAATAGCACACAGATAGGTAGCCATATTTTTATTCACGTTATTGTTGTTCTTATTAGTAGTCATTCTATGGGAGTTCTTTTCTTCATATGTTTTCAGGGCTTCCTGGCATAAGTGGATTGCTACCGTGATTTACCACAGTTAATAAATAACATTATGCGCATGCATGTGGGGAACTTCATTAATTCACAAACTTGTTTATCTTATGTTTTAAAACATTGAGGTACATTATTGGTGCTCTATTAGGCTATAGGCTACCTAGCTTAGATGGTCCAGCTTGAGTCACAGCAGGATTCCATGTTAATGCTGAAATATCGGGATGCATTGACGGCAAGTGAGAAGCATTTTAATAGGACAGGTGCCGGTCGCAAATCATGCACCATGCTTTTTATGGGGTCTCTTGTTGGAAATAATCCCATAGGCTACAAAAGACGTCTTACGTGAACCTTCCTTTATTAACAATATCTCTTTACAAAATCTCAAACGCACTCTCAAATCTCTCCCTCTCCTCTGACGAGACCCCCACGACGTGGGTATGGAAGACCAAATGGCTATATTTCTATAGAATGCGATGTCCTGGAATAAGGAAAACTATGGGTTTCCATTCATTATTACCCTTTTTTATTACGCTTACCCTATCCACGGCTGCCCCCTAGTGGTTGTCGTTGGTCCCAATTATAGTAGCCTATTTCTCTTAAATTATAAATGAATTTACAACTTAAAAAAAAAAAAAACCTACATTTTGACACATGTAACTCCTGTAGGCTATACTAGTTAAAAGGGCATTTTACAAATAGGCTAGCTTTTCTGGGAAATTTGTAAATAAGGTAACCTGTGTTATGCAGCTATTTCCCACATTTATACCCGAACGGAGGTTCATATGTGAGTGAAAAGAGATCCCAGATCCGTATATATGACACATCTCAACAGGTAGGCTATTGGTTGAGCATGTATTGGTTCGAGATACCGCCCACAATGACAGGCGTCACCGTGACATCTGAAGCTTCACTTTCCGTGATCACGTGATTTGAAACAAGCCTCGGAGTACTACTTCGAAACAGTAGTGATTTGAAAACTCGACACTGTCGACACATGAGTGTCGAGCGCCCCGTCCCAAATACGCTGATCTTGACTGCCTATAGCCTATGGCGGGCGCACAGAAATCTGAGCGGTATCTAGGTTTTAATATCTATTGCTGTGCAACTAATGGTCATAGCAGACTCTGCCCCTTTTGTGTTTTTAGAGGAATCATGACACCTGAGCTGGGATTTGAACCCAAGCCTATTGGGTTAAAATAAATTATGCCTTCCCTGTAGGTTGCCTTACACAATGTGCTAACCATGCACTAGGTGTTGTTTCAGAGCAATGTTGCTTTTGTAGGCATGCTTCAAACTGTAAATGCGCTATATAATATATAATTAATGTTTATTATTCATATCATTCTCTTGCTAAGATGTCAGACTTTCACAGTAGATTGTGAGGACTGGTAATCTGTCAGGTAATTTGGCCATGAAGTCTCCATCTCTAAAATTCTGCCATAAGGCTTTGGATCCACTCATTTCTGTCTGTATATTAAATATTATAAACATATTAAACCAAATAAACATCATAACTTTACTGGGTGTACAGTCATGTCCCATTAGAATAATGCATTGAGTCTAATTGTGTTCACTGTATCTCCCTCAACTAGATCCCAGACAAAGCTCCGGAAAAAGGTTGTAAAACTGAGCCAACGGTAAAGTACAACCTGAACTCAAGTGAGCAGATGATGAAAGAGAAGGCCATAGTAACATGGATTGGCCAGACTGCCCTACCTCCACGTACAGTGGAAGATGAGGCATTCATTTCTATGATAGAAACTTTTGATAAGAAGCTCACTGTCCCAAAAAAAAAGAAAATAAGCAACTTAGTGGAAAAAATGTACCTTGATGACGAAGTTACATTTAGGGATAGACTGGCTACAGCACGGAGGGTAACCATTGGCTTGGACATTTGGACAAAAAAAGGTCGTACTGCTTCATTTCTTTCCATTACTGCATGCTATTTTTGCACTAAGCAAGAAAAATCTGAGCACATATTACTAAATCTAAAACAAATAAGCCACCCACACTCAGCACATTCCATCAAGGCACTAGTTGACCAGTGCACAGAGAAATGGGGCATTACTGAAGACAAGATTTTAACTGTGATAACAGACAATGGGAGCAACATGGTTGCAGCTTTTAAACCGGAAGATGCTAATGACACCCGCTCCAGCTCTGAGGAAGAGGATGCTCAGGGGAGTGATGAGGGAGAAGAGGAAAGAAGGTACATTGTTTGTCACTGACTGTTTTTGCAGGATATATGTCTTTGATTTAACCAGGTTTGGTTATGATGACACGTACACATTTGTGTGTGTGCGAGAGATTACACAATAACATTACATAATGCATTGTGTGCTTGAGTAAAATACATTTCTTGAAGAATTAATTGTTTGCGTTCTCTGTTTGTTGTTTCTATCCACTAGGTATGGAGCCGTAGAGAGGACTCCCTGTGTCGTGCACACCCTGCAGCTGGTTTTGAACTTGATGGGAAAGGAGCCCACAGTCAAGAGGCTCCTCGACAAAGCCAGAAATGTAGTGCAGCTTTTTCGGAAGTCCTCAGTCGCCAAACAGCGACTGCTCGAGCAGTGCGGTCTGACTGTTATTAAAGACTGCCCTACCAGATGGTTGACCACCCACCAAATGGTGTCTCGCCTTCTGGATTTACAGGAGCCACTCACTCAGGTAGGCGAGAATATGGGCTGGGACTGTCTCCTACCTAGAGAGTGGCAGCAGATGGCTGTGCTGAGAGACCTCCTCCTCCCATTTGCTGAGCATACCAACATGCTACAGTCTGACACCAACTCCCTGTCCCTGGTTGTTCCTGCACTCCTGGACCTGAAAATACACCTCAGCCAATTCTCCCAGGCCCAGATCAGGACCTATAAGCACCTTGCTGTGCTGGCAAAAAAGATTGCAGCAAATATGGAGCAGCGATTCAGCTGTTTCATCTGTCCCAAAGACCCCAAGTTCTCTCCTCTGGCCGCTGCAGCATGCTTCCTGGATGCTACTGTGGCGGTCGAAGCCCTTATTGGCAACAAGGAAGAGAATATCAAAGAACTTTTAAAAAAGGCTGAACACTTCCTTCACGTAACTGCACACCCTGGAATGCAGGGAGATGATGGTGAGGAACAAGAGAGATTGGAGGCACCACCGGCAAAGCGGTCTAGGTTTAGGTTTTTAAGCAAAAACTGTCCTCCTAGGCCCAGCACCTCAAGCATTGGCAGTATTAGGCAGGAGATACGAAAATACAGAGAGGACTTGTCCCAGCAGGAAATCACGCACAACAAAGGAATGGAGTTTTGGCTCACGCAGAGCTCAACTATTTATCCGCAACTAAAACCTCTTGCCCTGGACCTGTTAGCGATGCCTGCATCCCAGGCCTTTGCAGAGCGGGTTTTTAGTGCCACAGGTGGCCTTACCTGTTGCCACCGAAACAGGGCAAGGCTCACCCTGGAAAGGAGTGCTTTCCTTAAAATGAATCACAAGTAATGGTCATGAATGGAACTGGGGATGGGGAAATTCACTTGTGAGAGCACTGGGTGTTCATTGATTCATCGATTTATGTTAATTTGGGGACCGAGCAGCGTAGCTGCTGGTACCCTATTGTTTTTGTTCTGATTCTTTTTTTCTTTTTTTTCTTCTCCCCTTTCACCTAAAATTCCCGTGAGTTGGTTTGGCCTAGAATCACCAAACTTGGCACGCTTGTTGGGATTGCCAAACTCTTGAATCCTCTATATTATGACGCAGATTGAACATCTGGTGCCGCTGTAGTGCACGTGACAAATTTTTGACATTGACACGCCCACTGCTGACGCCCCGTTTCACCTAGAGTCACAAAATTTGGTATACTGGTCCCTTTGCTCATTCCAAACAAATTTGCCTCAAGGACCTGTAAAGTCTGCCATTTTGGATTTTTTGCTAATTAGCATTTTTTTGTAAAACACTTAAAATGCTACTCCTCCTACAAAATTTGACCAATTGAGATTAAACCTGGTAGACGCACTCCATAGACCATGCCTCACAAAAGTTATATTCAGAATTTTGATATTTTAAGCCGAATGACGAGCCAATGAATTTTCACTGGGCGTGGCTCATCACAAAAATGCTAATAATTCCAAAACGATTTGACAGAAAGCTATGAAACTTGGTAGGTCTGTTAAGAGTAACATTAGGACCTGACCTCTATAGTTTTATCCCAATCGAGCCATGTGGTGGCTCTATAGAGTTCCAAATATAAACAAATATTTAAAAATTCACTAAAAATCACAGTTCCTTTGCAGAGATGTATAACTTGCTACAGTGACAAAGAGCTGGATTTGGATCGTAGATCTTTACTAATTTGGTGGGCGCCATCTTGAATCTGCCGACATTTTGGCTTAAATGTACTCATTTATTACTTCTTTGAGTTTTCCCTTAACCGCTTGGCTGATTCTCATGAAACTTGGCAAATAGTTAGAAGTTGTCATCTCACAAGCTCACACAAACTTTTGTGGCAATAGGCCAGTTGGTGGCATTGTAGTGCACGTGTAAATATTGTGACATTGACACGCCCACTGCCAACGCCCCGTTTGACCTAGAGTCACAAAATGTGGTGTACAGGTCCCTCTGCTCATGTTGAACAAATTTGCCTCAAGGATTCATGGTCAGCCATATTGGCTTTTCCGCTAATTAGCATTTTTTGTAAAACACTTAAAATACTACTCCTCCTACAAGATTTGGCCAATTTACATGAAACCAGGTACACAAACTCCTTAGACCATGCTTCATAAAAGGATTTATACAGAATTTAGATATTCTAAAAGATGGCCGAATGACGAGCCAATTAATTTTCAATGGGCGTGACATCACAAAAATGCTGATAATTCCAAAATCATTTGACAGAAAGTTATGAAACCTGGGAGATCTATTAAGAGTAACATGATGAATTGACCTCCTCAAGTCCAGCTCAGCCCTCCTATGCCACCCACAAGCAGCCCTCCTCAGGTCCAGCTCAGCCCTCATCAAGTCCAGCTCAGCCCTCCTGTGTCACTCACAAGCAGCCCTCCTTAAGTCCAGCTCAGCCCTCCTGTGTCACTCACAAGCAGCCCTCCTCAGGTCCAGCTCAGCCCTCATCAAGTCCAGCTCAGCCCTCCTCAGGTCCAGCTCAGCCCTCATCAAGTCCAGCTCAGCCCTCCTGCGTCACTCACAAGCAGCCCTCCTCAAGTCCAGCTCAGCCCTCCTCAGGTCTAGCTCAGCCCTCCTGTGTCACTCACAAGCAGCCCTCCTCAGGTCCAGCTCAGCCCTCATCAAGTCCAGCTCAGCCCTCCTGTGTCACTCACAAGCAGCCCTCCTCAGGTCAAGCTCAGCCCTCCTGTGTCACTCACAAGCAGCCCTCCTCAAGTCCAGCTCAGCCCTCCTATGCCACCCACAAGCAGCCCTCCTCAGGTCCAGCTCAGCCCTCATCAAGTCCAGCTCAGCCCTCCTGTGCCACTCACAAGCAGCCCTCCTCAGGTCCAGCTCAGCCCTCATCCAGTCCAGCTCAGCCCTCCTGTGTCACTCACAAGCAGCCCTCCTCAGGTCCAGCTCAGCCCTCCTATGCCACTCACAAGCAGCCTTCCTCAGGTCCAGCTCAGCCCTCCTGTGTCACTCACAAGCAGCCCTCCTCAAGTCCAGCTCAGCCCTCCTATGCCACCCACAAGCAGCCCTCCTCAGGTCCAGCTCAGCCCTCATCAAGTCCAGCTCAGCCCTCCTGTGTCACTCACAAGCAGCCCTCCTCAAGTCCAGCTCAGCCCTCCTATGCCACCCACAAGCAGCCCTCCTCAGGTCCAGCTCAGCCCTCATCAAGTCCAGCTCAGCCCTCCTCAGGTCCAGCTCAGCCCTCATCAAGTCCAGCTCAGCCCTCCTGTGTCACTCACAAGCAGCCCTCCTCAGGTCCAGCTCAGCCCTCCTGTGTCACTCACAAGCAGCCCTCCTCAAGTCCAGCTCAGCCCTCCTATGCCACCCACAAGCAGCCCTCCTGAGGTCCAGCTCAGCCCTCATCAAGTCCAGCTCAGCCCTCCTGTGCCACTCACAAGCAGCCCTCCTCAGGTCCAGCTCAGCCCTCATCAAGTCCAGCTCAGCCCTCCTGTGTCACTCACAAGCAGCCCTCATCAAGTCCAGCTCAGCCCTCCTGCGTCACTCACAAGCAGCCCTCCTCAAGTCCAGCTCAGCCCTCCTCAGGTCTAGCTCAGCCCTCCTGTGCCACTCACAAGCAGCCCTTCTCAAGTTCAGCTCAGCTCTCCTGTGTCACTCACAAGCAGCCCGCCTCAGCTCTAGCTCAGCCCTCTTGTGTCACTCACAAGCAGCCCTCCTCAGGTCCAGCTCAGCCCTCCTCAGGTCCAGCTCAGCCCTCCTGTGTCACTCACAAGCAGCCCTCCTCAGGTCAAGCTCAGCCCTCCTGTGTCACTCACAAGCAGCCCTCCTCAAGTCCAGCTCAGCCCTCCTATGCCACCCACAAGCAGCCCTCCTCAGGTCCAGCTCAGCCCTCCTGTGTCACTCACAAGCAGCCCTCCTCAAGTCCAGCTCAGCCCTCCTATGCCACCCACAAGCAGCCCTCCTCAGGTCCAGCTCAGCCCTCATCAAGTCCAGCTCAGCCCTCCTGTGCCACTCACAAGCAGCCCTCCTCAGGTCCAGCTCAGCCCTCATCAAGTCCAGCTCAGCCCTCCTGTGTCACTCACAAGCAGCCCTCATCAAGTCCAGCTCAGCCCTCCTGCGTCACTCACAAGCAGCCCTCCTCAAGTCCAGCTCAGCCCTCCTCAGGTCTAGCTCAGCCCTCCTGTGCCACTCACAAGCAGCCCTCCTCAAGTTCAGCTCAGCTCTCCTGTGTCACTCACAAGCAGCCCGCCTCAGGTCTAGCTCAGCCCTCCTCAGGTCCAGCTCAGCCCTCATCAAGTCCAGCTCAGCCCTCCTGTGTCACTCACAAGCAGCCCTCCTCAAGTCCAGCTCAGCCCTCCTATGCCACTCACAAGCAGCCCTCCTCAGGTCCAGCTCAGCTCTCCTGTGTCACTCACAAGCAGCCCGCCTCAGGTCTAGCTCAGCCCTCCTGTGTCACTCACAAGCAGCCCTCCTCAAGTCCAGCTCAGCCCTCCTATGCCACTCACAAGCAGCCCTCCTCAGGTCCAGCTCAGCACTCCTCAGGTCTAGCTCAGCCCTCCTGTGTCACTCACAAGCAGCCCTCCTCAAGTCCAGCTCAGCCCTCCTGTGTCACTCACAAGCAGCCCTCCTCAGGTCCAGCTCAGCCCTCCTGTGTCACTCACAAGCAGCCCTCCTCAAGTCCAGCTCAGCCCTCCTGTGTCACTCACAAGCAGCCCTCCTCAGGTCCAGCTCAGCCCGCCTGTGTCACTCACAAGCAGCCCTCCTCAAGTCCAGCTCAGCCCTCTTATGCCACTCACAAGCAGCCTTCCTCAGGTCCAGCTCAGCCCTCATCAAGTCCAGCTCAGTCCTCCTGTGTCACTCACAAGCAGCCCTCCTCAGGTCCAGCTCAGCCCTCATCAAGTCCAGCTCAGTCCTCCTGTGTCACTCACAAGCAGCCCTCCTCAGGTCCAGCTCAGCCCTCATCAAGTCCAGCTCAGCCCTCCTGTGCCACTCACAAGCAGCCCTCCTCAGGTCCAGCTCAGCCCTCATCAAGTCCAGCTCAGCCCTCCTGTGTCACTCACAAGCAGCCCTCCTCAAGTCCAGCTCAGCCCTCCTGTGCCACTCAGAAGCAGCCCTCCTCAAGTCCAGGTCAGCCCTCCTCAGGTCTAGCTCAGCCCTCTTGTGTCACTCACAAGCAGCCCTCCTCAAGTTGAACTCAGCCCTCCTCTGGTCCAGCTCAGCCCTCCTGTGTCACTCACCAGCAGCCCTCCTCAAGTCCAGCTCAGCCCTCCTGTGCCACTCACAAGCAGCCTTCTTCAGGTCCAGCTCAGCCCTCATCAAGTCCAGCTCAGCTATCTTGTGTCACTCACAAGCAGTACAAATTGTACACTTAAGTTGATATTAAAATTTTAATTAAATAACATTTAAACTGCCTATGAAATGTATTTGCACTTAAAATATGCAATTGCACTTGAGATACTCTGCATATTTACTCTTGAAAAACTGCTGAATAAATACGTTAAATGTATATTGTCTTTGTTTTCATTTAAATTTACCCAATTCAAATATTGTCTGTTTTTATAGGTGTGGTGAAATGACAGTTAAAATGTCAACTTTACAGAAGTGTAAATCTACAGTAAATTGCTGACTACTGAGTTGCACTATTACAGTTGATATGTCAAAATACAGGTGATTCTACAGCAGTACTGTAATTCCATGGTCAGGTTGACTGAAATTGCAGCACAGTTATCATTTCATAAAGATTTACTGATAATACGATACGGAAATGACTGTGAAAGTAATGCAATTAGTAGCCAGAAATTTACTGTAAATTTAAAGTGAACTATTTTACAGTGTGTATTTTACAGTGGGGGGGGGGGGGGGGGTGGTGTTTGGGGTTTGCTTCACCAAAAATTTTGGTCAGCAGCCGCCACTGATCCAAATATAAGAAAATATTTAAAAATTCACTAAAAAGTCATTGACACGCCCACTGCCGACGCCCCGTTTGGTGGATACAAAAGTTGGTGGATACATCCCGCTACTCCTGCCCAACAAATTTGCCTCAAGAAACCATGAAGTCTGCCATCTTCGATTTTCCGCTAATTAGCATTATTTGTAAAACACTTAAAATGCTACTCCTCCTACAAAATTAGATCAATTTGCACCAAACCTGTTCAAGGGACTCAACCCGCACCCTTACATACACGCATTACGTTACTAAGGCGTATGTCAAAAATTGGCCAAATGAGAAGCCAATGAATTTTGCATTGGGCGTGGCTTATCGCACAAATGCTAGTACTTCTAAAACCGTTTGATATAAAGTTCTGAAACTTGGTGGGTTGATTGAGAGTTAGATCAAGACTTGAGCCCTGCAGTTTTAACCCAATCAATCTGCGTGGTGGCACTAAAGAAATACAAATGTTGGTATGGCAGGTATGCCATCCGCCAAGTACACTCTCTGCTTAACAGGCCGTCTACCTACTATACCAACTGTGAAAGTTCCAGTAGCTTAGTGGTTAAGGCATTTGACTACTGTGTAGTAGGTTGGTGGTTCGATCCCCACCTTTTCCCAAGTTCTTTTTGAGGCACACAATGTGCACGTCATTGTAAGAATGTTCTTTTTTATTGCAAAGGCTAAGAAATTTCACAATATTACCTGTTATCTGTTTGAATTATGAAGTCAGTAAGCCAAAACAATCTGATTCCGCAACACACAAGTCTTATTTGGCCTCCTCATTTCTGTTAACCTGCTTTGGCCTAGTGGATACAGTATTGGCTTTCCATGTATGTGGTCAGCGGTTCAATTCCGGTTTGGTACCAATGGCTTGGTTAATGTTTGGCAAAACTATTGTGCAAATGCTATGCTTCTTTTAATGTTGTTTTCACATTAAGAAACACCTTTTTATTGCAAAAGTTAAGAAATTTAACAGTATTAACTGTTCACTGTTTCACTTGTACTTAAAAGACTTAATACGCAAGCCCTTACTGGATCGGGTTAAGATACCATCAGCAATGGCAAAAGCCCTGATTAGAAACAAATATTTGTATTTTGGGTCAACCCTGTCTAGAGTTGTCTACCATTTTGCAGTTTCTGCATTTGACAAATGCCACTAATGCCGCACGGTCCCCGGAAATCGCTGCTTGCAGCTATATTTATTATTATTCTTATGTATGGCACTTTTGGTGGATTCAATAAATCAATACAAATATTCCAAAGAAATAATGTTTCATGTCTCAACATTACTTATTAATAATTAAACAGTTGGTGCATCAGCCAGCCACTCAGTATTACAACTTAAAGGGGATTATCACTAAATCTATAAAATCAAAAATATAGTGTTGGATAGTTGAAGAAATATTTCTGCATATGTTTTACATTATCCCTCAAGCCAGAAACAAGAGAAAATAGTTAGCCGTGTCCCGTAGTCTGTAATGGTGTGAACTTTCTCCAAAGGAGCTAAACTTTTGAACATTTACATCCAAATTGCCTTCATTTACTAGTTCAATGTGTAAGCAGTGTTAGAAATAAAGTTAATTTGGGTTTCAATGCGTGGTCAAATATTATAGGAGAAAATAATATATAATATAATGTCCAGTTTGTAACATAATATTTACCATTTGGTGGGCACATGGGGCAAGGCTAACTATTTGCTGTATGGAGACAGCAAACACTCAGATATTTATTTTAACTGTCCGTGGTGATCTAAGTAACACATTTGAATTATTAAAATGAGTGGTATCCCCCTTCACTGAAAAATAGTGTACCTGATCATACAACGTTCTACCATTTTATGTCCAATTTGAACAACCTGCTTTTACATCTAATGAAAATTAGACTTGTGTTTTTGTCAACAAAAATGTAAAAAAAGATTTAGACTAAAATGTTCAGATTTATTGTTGTCCAAAACTAGGAGGTTTTGTTGACTAAAATTAGAACAATATGTCCATATTTGTTGCTGACTAAAACTAGACTAAAATGTCCACAGAATTTTTGTGGACTAAAATTAGACCCTATGTCCATACCTATTGATGACTAAAATGAAAATGTCCAGATAGTTTTTTGTCAACTAAAATAAACTAAAACTATGAAAGATAAAATTGACTAGATGCGATTACAACTCATTTGCACTTTCGTCACATGACTAAAACAAAAAAGTCAGTTTAAAACACTGCCAAAATTAACACTGGCTGTGAATCGCTCCCTCAGAATTGTTACAGTACCTTAATTTTATCACTAGATGGCGACGAGGCATGTGCCGGCAGGGCCGCCACACGTCTCCCTGCCTGCGCAGAGCAGAACTCTGCCAAGGCAATTTGTTACCACGATCCAGTCGGCTTCACACGCCACAGGTAAGACTCTGGGCCTGTTTACACTAGCGGGAAAACTGGAACGGAATTTGGGATGCGGCATTGGGACTCAAGCTGCATTCTCACCAAATCCGGCGAGGTACATCGATTGGACGCATTCTATTAATTTTCTGTGGAGAGGATGCAATGCGTTTGCGAGGTGCATGATGGATATGGCGTGGCAACTGTGTGGTACGTTCGCCGGTTCTGAATTTGAATAGGATAGATTCCAAATCTACTTTAGGCAAACTTGGATCAAACAGTCAAAGTAGGTGTTTTGGATCAAATATGAATCAATATTTAGCAAGCGCATAGACTATTTCTCGCCTCAAATGTTTTCAGAAACGTATTTTAGTGGACCGTTTAAGTGGTATTAAAGAAAGTTTATTAACAGGCTGCCATATTGTTCCGTTTTGAAAACGCAGGCAAAATACGTCTAACCAATCAGGTGCTGTTAATGTAGGCTACTGAACCCGTCTAATATCACTGCTCACCAAACGCACAGTTTGGGGTTCCTGCGCGTCCCCATGCGTCGTCGCCGGATTTGGTGAGAATTAGTGATGGGCAAAACAGTTCACTTCAGTGACTCGAATCACTAGAATCAGTTCATTAAAAAGATTCGTTCAAAAGATTCGTTCACCGAATCGTTCAGTGCTTGGGCGGAGCTCCGACTGCGTACTGCGTAGTCCGACTCACTCAGTGAACTGAAACGGCCAAACGGTTCATGCGGAAGTGCTGTCGCTTTGACAAACACGCCAAACTCCGTTTACAAATCTTGATATTTTAAAAGTTTCCTCGTTGAATATCAATATTGGAGGTGAACGCTGGTTTTCAATGACTTTTAAGTCTTAACTTGCTGGGCTTGATTCTGGCAGTTTGAGCCGCTGATTATCACTCACGCCACGTTCACACAGCGAGCAACTTGGTTGCTGGGTCGGTCAAGTCTACTCGGCTGGGGGCGGGGCAAGAGCTTCCCGTTGTGTCATCCAAGTCTGCTCGTACAGCTACAATTTTTTGATGAAGAGAAACAACGGCGGTAGCCTACATATAAGAAAGACATATTTGCGATGCAGCCTATTCTTTATAGTTATGTCATGACACTGATAATTATGTGTTCTCGCTAGCTAGCGATAGGCTATATCCATCTTCGTTGCGAGCTGGCGATCTTTATCTATTATTCGGTTTTACAGTAAATGCTGGGCCAGTTTGGAGTGTAAGGGCATGTTAGACTGGAAAGCTGACCAACATCATGCTGAACTGTATACAAATAAAGAAGCTATACCGTCTTTCATCATCAAAACCGATTCAAGACCCTTTTATTTCTCGAACGTAATTGCAAGTACCGGCGGTTTTATACATAAATCTATCAGTCTATCTTGATAGATTTATGTAGCTATAAAACTCAACACGTAGTTTGGGATCAATGTGATATTGGTAAAACAAGCCACATACACTACTCACAAAAAGTTAGGGATATTTGGCTTTCGGGTGAAATTTATGGAAAATGTAAGTTCACGCTACAGTGATATTATACGTATCATGAAAGTAGGGCATTTAAGTAGAAGCATGCAATGGTGATTTCCTCATCTCAAACAATTTATTGAAACAAAAGCCAACAACAGTGGTGGGTATACCACAACAAAAATGTCAATGTCTCAATAACTTGTCATGTGCCCTTGAGCATCAATTACAGCTTGACAACGACGTCTCATGCTGTTCACAAGTCGACTTATTGTCTGCTGAGGCATGGCATCCCACTCTTCTTGAAGGGCGGCCCTCAGGTCATTGAGGTTCTGGGGTACAGAGTTACGAGCCTCTACACGGTGAGTCAGCTGATCCCATAGGTTTTCTATGGGATTCAGGTCTGGAGAAAGTGCAGGCCACTCCATTTGAGGTACCCCAGTCTCCAGCAGCCTTTCCCTAATGATGCGACCTCGATGAGCTGGAGCATTGTCGTCCATGAAGATGAAATTAGGCCTGTGTTGTTCATGCAGGGGCACAATGACTGGATTAATGATGTTATTCAGGTAGTATGGGCTTGTCACTGTACCATTCACAAAGTGTAGGGCAGTTCTGTATTGACTAGACACACCTGCCCACACTGTAACACCGCCACCACCAAAGGGTCGTCTGGTGACAACAGTGGCTGATGCATAGCGCTCTTCTTGACGTCTCCAACATCGTTGGCGGCCATCATTTCTGCTCAACGTGAATCGACTTTCATCAGAGAACAGCACTGAGGCCCACTGGTCCCTCGTCCAGCGTAAATGCTCCGTGGCCCATACAAGACGATGACGCCTGTGCCTGGTGGTGTGGTCAGGTACCCTTGCAGGTCGTCTAGCACGCAGACCACGCTGATGTAAACGGTTTTGAATGGTCTGACGTGACACTTGGGTGCCTCTCACCTCCCTTAAATGTGCCAGGATTTGAGTGGCATTCATCATCCGGTTCCGCAGGGCACTGTTCACAATGAAGCGGTCATCAGTGTGGGATGTGGCCAAAGGACGTCCACTTCTATGCCTTTCTGTGACTCTTCCAGTCTCTCTGTATCTCTGTTGCAACCTGCTGATGACACTCTGTGACACTCTAAGCTCAGTGGCCACTTCCCTCTGAGAACATCCTGTTTGAAGCCTCGCAATGGCGAGGTACTGTTGATCAATTGTTAGGTGTCGTCTTGGTCTCATGATGTCAAAATGTGAACAGCATGATGAAGAGGACTGTTTAAATACCAATTCTAATTGAACCAGGAAATTTATTAGTCGATTCATGGATCAAACACCTGTTGTGAATTTTGCCGTTCAGCTCCTTGTTAGAGAACAGCAAGTTGTGCAAAAAGTACTGAAACATTGAATAGTTGGACATGTGCATTCAAAAGTTTAGAGAAGGTCAAATTAATTTCACCTGTAAAGGTTATAGTGCATTTTAGGTTCATCCTGAAATTTCACCCGAAAGCCGAATATCCCTAACTTTTTGTGAGTAGTGTATATCCTTTAAGGTCATGTTATGACACTGATAATTATACAATGATAATATATAAATTATTCACTGTTACCGCTGCTAACCCTATTTCGCCTAGCTTAGTTTGATAGGCAATATTACGTAGCTAGCTAGGTTACGGAACAATTATTCACGAAATGGTTTCGTGTCGGTTGGAGAAATATGAAACGTGGAATTCTGATTGGCTGTTACGACGACGTGGGCCAAAAAGTTAAACTGTGGGCAACATTTATCGGCCGATTTTGGTCGCTCAGTTTTCTAGTTGCTCAGGTCGCTGAACGTCGCTCAGCTTCATAGAGAATGAATGGACTTCCGGCAACTGGGCGACCGAAGTTGCTCGCTGTGTGAACGCGGCGTCAGGATCACATCATGTTAACTCACTGTGTCTAGTAGCCTTCAGTGAACGAATCACGACACGTTCGCTCGCAGAAGTCCACTCTGCACGCTCGCTGCCTCGCTCGGCGCCCGCCCGCCCGTGAATGATTCGTTCAGCACAGCAGAACTGGTTCGCAGGGGACGAATCACGTTCGCTCGCGGCAGTCCCTCCCCCTCCCTGCACGCTCGCTGCTGATCAGATCCGTTTGAGAGCTCAACTGAACTGAGAAATGAACGGATCTTTTCAGTAAGTGATTCAGTTCAGTTCGTTCACCCAAAAGATTCGGTCTTTTGAACGAATCGTTCACGAACGACACAACACTAGCTTACAAGAGGAAGGAAAAAAACTGAGAAATAGCAGCATGGAGGTAAAGCCACACTGAAATAAATGAATTAATTAATGGAACCTTCTGAATTTCAAAAGCAATGATATCTAGCCTACTGAGTGAAAGTCTGAGAGTTATTCAGCTGAAGTTCGCTCGGTTGCCAGTTAGCGATAATATGCTAAAATGTACAAATTTTTATGTGAATGGTGCGTGTTGGCTCGGCTTCAGATTGTCAAAACCGCTATTAGTGTTAGCTATTATGTGTTACGTGTTTTATCGTTGTAATAAAAGATAGTCGGTAACACTTATGAACTTGAATTAATTGTCTCTTAATAAAAATGTAAGGCTACAGTGAAGGTTACTGACTGAAGTATCATTCTTTCTTACTCACTGTTCCTCACATACACTCAAAAACCTTGTATAAGGGAGTAATGTGTTTGACAGCAAGCTAGAAGCATGCTTGATTGGCTAAAAAGCCACAATGGGGCATTTAGTTTAAAGCTGCAATTAATAAAAAAGGCAATACAACATTAACTATATGGATTAAGAGTGGGAAAACAAAGGTTTAATGATATTAAACCCAGGCTAATTATCTGTATGACAGATTTACAAGATGATGACATAACTCAAATTCAACATTTTCTTTGTCTTAATGGTTCCTTCATTTCCAGCCCAAGATCAGGATCATTGTAGGTCTCATCCCATAAAGACTGCCCACCAATAATGTAATGTAATAATCACATTCTCTCAATTTTGTCGATTTTGGCCTTTTTTGTTAAACATCTCCATACGTCTCAAAATATAGATTCAGTGGAGAAATGCAAATCGTTTAAAAATAGTCTTTTTAATGTGAACAAAATTTTATCAAAGGCATTTGAAATAAGCTTATATATTGTACACATACCAATCAAAACAGTGTAATTACCCTGAATGGTGTGCCAGAAAAGCATGCATGGGATCA
This sequence comes from Synaphobranchus kaupii, assembly GCA_029718625.1. Classification (NCBI taxonomy): domain Eukaryota; kingdom Metazoa; phylum Chordata; class Actinopteri; order Anguilliformes; family Synaphobranchidae; genus Synaphobranchus; species Synaphobranchus kaupii. Next base: position 120,881,421 of record CM056377.1, read on the forward strand.
AGAGGTGATTTTAAACTATGGGACAGATCCAAACAAACTGTGATAAACTATCTAACATTTTATGCATAGTTGTATGCTAAGGAAGAAAATTTGCTGATGAGGTCACCGGATAGCAGAGTAACACCGGATCCTGAAACATTTATCAGTGCACCGCCCACTTCACAACCTGGACAGGCCTTTGATGGCATCATGACACAGGTTCTCATTCCACTGGGCATGGCTGCCTGCATGAGCTGTTTGTTGCCATTTCACATTTAAAAATTGTATAGACAGGCTATCCTAATGATCCAGTGTACTCATTCTGGTTTCATTAAGGATCAACCTATTTTCTCTATTTTAGATCATTTGTTCATCGTATATTAAAAGTCTAATTTGTTCTATTCAGTACTTCGAAAAAATTGTGGAAGAATGAACCCTATCCAGGATTGTTACAGCCAGGGCTGGTGACAGAACACAAAAGGGACAATAGATAACAAGGGTAGTGGATCAAAAAGTAAATTTTATTTATTATATTTTACAACATACAAAAGTACTGCATGAGTCCTGTAAAGCAGCACCGGGCAGTGGTATTTACTGCAGCACCGAACACACCTCTGGAGGGATGGCTCTCCACCAAGTTTTAAAACTGTAATGTGAGGCTGGAAAAAAGACACGAGAAATCGATAGGCTAGGCCAGGGGTTCCCAAACCGGTCCTGGGGGACCCCTGTGTATGCTGGCTTTCATTGCAACCACAGTTGCAATCCCAGAATTTTAACAAGCTGTTAATTTTTCTTAATTAGGTGCTTGTCATGTTTGGAGGAATTATTCACCCTCTTGAGCCACATTATATCAGAAATAGCTATGGATGCCATGTAGAATAAACACCCCATGTTCACATTGTGCTTATTGTGCTATATTATTTTAAAAAGATAGGAAAATTATTTAACAGATCCATTTAAAGACTGATTTGAATCAATAGGCTCCTAATTGGTGAAAGTGTGGACACATGGCCACTAAAACTAACCATTTGGTAGATAATGAAGAATTCAAACACAAAGCAAATGATAACGAGCCAAACCTACATTGTGTTAATAAGCTTAAAGAAAAAAATTGAGTTAAACACGTGTTCAACAACCTAATTAGGAGCCTATTGATTCACTTCACTCTTTAATTTGAGTGAAAATACATTATTTTGTAATCTCTTTTTATGTAATTGTTGCAATATAGCACAATAAGCACAACGTGAACATGGGGAGTTTGTTCTACATGGCATGCATAGCTATTTCTGACATAATGTGTCTTAAGAGGGCGAATAATTCCTCCAAACATGACAAGCACCTAATTAAGAAAAATTAACAGCTTGTTAAAATTCTGGGATTGCAACTGTGGTTGCAACGAAAACCAGCATACACAGGGGTCCCCCAGGACCGGAAACCAGCATACACAGGGGTCCCCCAGGACCGGAAACCAGCATACACAGGGGTCCCCCAGGACCGGAAACCAGCATACACAGGGGTCCCCCAGGACCGGTTTGGGAACCCCTGGGCTAGGCTACTCTAGCTACATCAGGAGTATGTTAAAATCAGCAACAATTGTTCATCACTGGTAGAACAATAGCAGACAGTCTAAACGTTTGACAATAGAGGGGAGAACAAAGCCCTTTGACTACCAAAGACTATCTGGTAACACTTTACAATAAGGTTACATGAATTGGCATTAACTAATGTAGTTGTTAATATGAATTAATGATGTACAAATATATTAACAAAGTATTTTCAAACATTAACAAATGGTTTGAAATTACAAGCCATTAGTTAATGTAGGCTATTTGACATGATGTTTTCTAGCTAAGAAAATGATTAGCTAGCTAGACCACGTGTAGCCTAATATGCACATGTCTGACCAAAACAACGGCAGCAGTAGTGGGGCGGAATTCCATTACGGATTGTAGCATTAACTAAATAAATTAAGTCCATTATCATCGGCTAAACTTAATTACCATTAGTTAGTTAACGGTTAGCAAATACATTAGCTAAAGGTTTGTACTTTCAATAAGGGTACTAAATAATGAAAAGTTAATCGAATGCTTTGTTAATTGATTTGTACATCATTAATGTTAACAACTACATAGCTACATTAGTTAACGCCAATTCATGTAACATTATTGCAGTGTTACCGACTTTTTTTTTTTTACTACAATAAAGCACGTAACACTAATAGCTTATCACTAACTAGCAACCGAGCGAACTTCAGCTGAAGAACTCTCATACTTTCACTCAGTAGGCTAGATACCATTGCTTTTGAAATTCAGAAGGTTCCATGAATTACGTGCGATCGTTTTACTTCAGTGTGGCTTTACCTCCATGCTACTCTTTCTGTTTTTTTTCTCCCTTCATCTTATAAGCGCATGCACACTTGCGCACTTCCTGTAATCACGGCTCAGGCCCGGCCCGGCAATGGGTGACGTCACAGTGGCTTTGTCCATATTTTTATACAATCTATGCTCAGGCCGCTAATTAAATGGAAGTGTTTATCAAACATGTAGCTGTGTTTCACCAATGTCTGGTTTCGATGACCACGTGCAGTAAAAAGATAAATGTAGTGGTCCATGTAACTTAGTTAGGACATAAGGGGGGGGGGGGGGGTAATACAATAATGAATTGCAATAAAAGTTGTCCCCATGTTTACTTTTATTTATTTATCATCCGAGACATGGTTCATTTTTCAATGACCAAATATCCCCAGTCTATCATTGACTCGGTTTTTTATATCCCCTAAATGTTTTGATGCCCAATTAACATGAGTAAAAAGAAAATGTGAAACTGGAATTTATTCTAAATTATAAGGTAACATGTTTAAAAAATACGTTAAAAAAGAGCATGTTTTCACTCTTATGTAAACCACCCCCATTGCAGATGTAATTTGGTATCATCCCAGACAGTTCACGGTTCACACGCATGCGTACTAAGGGGTAGCAACCCGCACAATTAAACTGGTGGGTTTTTACATTAATTCGTTTTCGTAAATTTTGCTGAGTATTTGGACAAAAGATGGCTGCTAGATATGACAGTCTTTTCCCCGGACGGTCATCTCTTCCAAGTTGAATATGCCCAAGAGGCCGTCAAAAAAGGCTCCACTGCTGTGAGTTTGTTGTAACTTGGGCCACGTTCAATCTGAAAACGGTGTGCACCGTTTTGCTACGGTTTCCGGGTTGAACGACATGTTGCCTCAAAACGGCGTGAAACGGTGTGCATTCTGTGCAACGGGCTTTGAGGTACGTTTTCTCTCGTTTGGTGGGTGTGTCAGGGGTGTTACCCAATCAGCAGCGACGTGTATATAAACCCCGCCGTATTAAAGAGGCAGTGCGCACAATGGATCAAGCTAAAGTCTTACAAATGCGTCAACTACAGCTTGGTGTGTGCAACAATTCAAGACATTAGAAGACATGTTTGTATCTTTTGCTATTGTATGTACCATTTTGGAGTGACACTTTCATAAACTTTGCCTAAAACTTTTGCCTTGTCATCCTGAAATGCGAATCAAATGTTGGATCACTATACTTAGGAACCACAGTTTCCACATACCCCTTCACTCGATTGGGACATTCTCTGCTATTCTGGACTGCAAGGGCAGTGAATGTAACATCGAGCGTATTTTGGAGTATTAAACACGTATTTAAACCGATTTTATCAGGCTCTGAAAATTCTTCAAAAATGAGGCAAAGAATGGCCTTCTCAGCTAGGCTACCATAGTTGCAACGCTTGCGTAACACAACAGGCTGTTCAACGTACCACCGTTTCGTTTAAATAAACGATTTGCTACGGTTTGTCGGGGCTGAACGTTCGGATCCGAAATTTATCCTTTCTTCCTGTCGTTCCCTTCCCTTGAATCCCCAAAATGCCAGGATGAAATATGGCAGGCACACCAAGGCTGCGTTCAGCCCCGACAAAACGTAGCAAAACGTTTATTTAAACGGAAACGGTGGTGCGTTGAACACACAGAACTATATAGTTCTGTGGTTGAACACCCTGTTGTGTTACGCAAGCGTTGCAACTATGGCAGCTGAGAAGGCCATTCTTTGCTTTCGTTTCAAAGACTTCGAGACTGTGTTACGATCTATATGAGCTAATTATTTTATTATGAGTACATTACAATCATTTGGCAAACGCTTTTATCCAAAGTGACGTACAGTAAGTGCATATTGAAGGTCATTGACGTGACTACAAAGCAAATCCGACAAAGCACAGCTTTCTCACAGCGTAGGAGCTATCCCTAGTAATAAACATGAGAAGTACACACAGTCAGCTATACATTCTGAACTATAGAATAACCAAAAAACACAAGTTAAATAGAAAACAGGAAGTGAATACTATAGAATGGCCCTATAGGTATAATTTTAGTCAAGGTGGAGTCTGAAAAAGTGCGTTTTCAGACCACGCCGAAAAACAGACAGTGTTTCAGCTGAGCGCAGCAGAGTGGGGAGTTCATTCCACCACTGGGGAGCTAGGGTGGAAAAGCTCCGCAGTCGGGACGAGCGGGAGCCTTTAACACGGAGGGGGGGAAGTACAAGTCGCCTTGCAGCAGCAGAGCGAAGTGGTCGAGCAGGAGCGTAGTGCTGGATTAAGTCCTGTAGGTAGGAGGGGCCTGACCTTTTGGCTGCAGTGTAGGCCAGGGTCAGAACTTTGAACCTGATCCTGGCCACGACCGGCAGCCAGTGGAGTGACCTCAGCAGGGGGGTGACGTGCGAAAACTTCGGGAGGTTGAACATAAGCCGTGCAGCCGCATTCTGGACCAGTTGTAGGGGCAGAATGGCGCAGGCTGGTAGGCTTGCGAGAAGGGAGTTGCAGTAGTCCAGGCGTGAGGTGACCATGGTCTGGACAAGAAGCTGGGTGGAGTAGGTGGTCAGGTACGGTCGAATCCTCCTGATGTTGTACAGGAGGAACCTGCAGGACCGTGCCGTCGCCCTGATGTGTTCTTTGAAGTCCAGCTGATCGTCCAGGACCACCCCCAGGTTCCTTGCAGAGCGGGAGGCGGTCACCATGGTTCCGTCGACGGTGATGGACAGGTCTAGAAGCGGGGAGGTCTTGTATGGCATGAAGAGCAGCTCGGTCTTGTCGAGGTTGAGCTTCAGGTGATGGCTAGACATCCACTCAGAGATGTCAGCCAGGCAAGCAGATATCCTTTCCTTTACCTGTGGGGCAGAGGGAGGGAAAGAGAGGAAGAGTTGAGTGTCATCAGCATAGCTATGGTAAGAGAAGCCATGTGAATTAATGACCAAACCAAGAGACTTAGTATAAATGGAGAACAACAGAGGACCCAGTACAGATCCCTGTGGGACTCCTGTAAGAAGTGGATGAGGTGCAGAGACAGAGCCCTTCCAGGAGACTTGGTAGGATCTATCAGTGAGATAGAATGTAAACCAAGAGAGGGCAGTTCCAGAGATGCCCATCTCAGCTAGTGTGGAGATCAGGAGTTTGTGGTTGACCGTGTCAAACGCTGCAGACAGGTCAAGGAGAATCAGGACAGAGGAGAGGGAGGAGGCTCTGGCAGTGGCGAGTGCCTCAGTCACAGCCAGGAGCGCAGTTTCGGTGGAATGCCCGGTTCTGAAGCCGGACTGATGAGGGTCCAGCAGGTTGTTCTGGTGGAGAAAAACTGACAGTTGGTTAAGGGCAGTTCGTTCAAGAGCTTTGGACAGGAAGGGCAGGAGAGACACAGGACGATAGTTTCTAACATCAGAGGGGTCTAAGCTAGGTTTTTTAAGGAGTGGGGTAACACGGGCAGTTTTGAAAACAGCAGGAACATAGCCACAGGATAAGGAGGTGTTGAAAATGGAAGAAAGATATGGAAGGACCTCACCGGATATAGACTGGAGGACTGCCGACGGAATGGGGTCCAATGGGCAGGTGGTTGCACGCTGGCGCGTTACAAGTTGGAGTACATCTGTGTCCTCCAGAGTCTTAAAGGACGAAAATGTAGCGGTGGGTTCATTATGGGGCATATGAGGCGTCACCGGATGTGTGAAGGAGTTTCGGATCACGGCTACCTTCTCCTCAAAGTGGATCAGGAAGTCATCGGCAGAGAGGGAAGAGGGTGAGGGGGGTGGAGGAGGGATCAGCAGGGAAGAGAAGGTGGAAAAGAGTTTACGGGGGTTAGCATGCATTCATTTTTGACTGGTAAAATGTTGCCTTAGCAGATGTAGTTGCTGATGTGAAGGCTGCCAGCAGAGTGTGATACGAGGCCAGATCATCTGGGGATCTGGATTTCCTCTACTTTCTCTCGGCAGCTCACAGCGTGGTTCTGCTGGATCGGAGAGAATCCGTCAGCCACGGGTAGGGGGGTGATGATCGGTCCGGTTTGGAGACGAGAGGACATAGTGAATCGAGAGACTGACAGAGGCAGGAGTTAAAGGTGGAGGTGGCAACTTCAATAGGTAAATTAGCAAAAGATGCAGGAGGAGGAAGTACAGAGAGAGCAGAGGTAGAGAGAGAGGAGTGTGAGAGAGTGCGGAGATTTCTCCTGAAAGTTACAGGGGGTAGGTTGTTAGGGGAGATGTGGGAGAGTGGGTAGGAGAGAGAGAATGAAATAAAGAAATGGTCCGATACATGGAGTGGAGTCACCGTGAGTTCAGACGTGGCGCAGCTCCTGGTGAATACAAGGTCTAGTTGGTTACCAGCGGGCGATGGGGACTGGGTGAGGGCGAGGGACTGGAGGAGTGAGGCGACACTGGATGACTGGGAGCTCTCTGGCTTGAGGTTGAAGTCACCCAGTAGAATTATAGGGGTGCCATCCTCAGGGAAGGAGCTCAGGAGAGTGTCCAGTTCATCCAGGAAAGCGCTGAGTGGACCTGGAGGGCGGTAGAGAACAACAATGTTGAGTTTAGACGGGTGAGTTACAGTGATTGCATGAAACTCAAAGGAGGAGATATTTAGGCTGTGTAAAGAGGGCATGGCGAGTATTCGGCCAATCATTATTGCTGATCACTGTTTTGATATGATATTGTAATATTTACCATTACGGTATATACTTAGAGGAGTAGAGTGGAGTAGAAAAGTTTATGAAAGTGTCACTCCACAATGGTACATACAATAGCAAATGATGTCTTCTAAAGACAAGTATGTCTTCAATTGTTGCATACACCAAGCTGCAGTAGACGCATTTGTAAAGGACTTTAGTTGGATCCATTGTGTACACTGCCTTTTTAATACGGCGGGGTTTAGGCCTACACATCGCTGTTGATTGGGTAACACCTCTGACACACCCACCAAATGAGAGAAAACTACCTCAAAGCCCGTTGCACACCGTTTCACACCGTTTCGAGGAAACATGTCGTTCAACCCGGAAACCGGAGCAAAACGGTGCACACCGTTTTCAGATTGAACGTGGCCCAAGTGTGATTCGGATCCAATTTAAGAAAGGGGAGGGAGTAATTATATTCCCTCGCTCCCTCGTTTATCCTCCCTTCCACCAAGGGTATAAAATGCATGCTTCCAGCAAGAATGGAATCCCACAATGCAATGCTCCACATGGAAAAAGTGGGCGGTCACTACAGAACTATGTGGTGGTCACATTTAAACTCTATGGTGATGCACTTCTGAAATGTTGTGAGGGCGGTTCGGTTCCGCTTTTGTTTGTTTCTCGTCAATCCTCCCTTGCAGAGCACCTTTTAAGTTTGCTTGCTACACGTAGCAAATTGCGTCACAAGATAGCTCCCTCGAGGGAAGAGAGCGTGTTAAATTGGATTCGGATGCAGCCCTGGGCTGCGTTCAGCCCCGACAAAACATAGCAAAACGTTTATTTCAACGGAAACGGTGGTGCGTTGAACACCCTGTTGTGTTACGCAAGCGTTGTCTTTTTAATAAGGCGGGGTTTATATACATGTCACTGCTGATTGGGTAACACCTCTGACACACCCACCAAACGAGAGAACCTCAAAGCCCGTTGCACACCGTTTCACACCGTTTCGAGGAAACATGTCGTTCAACCCGGAAACCGTAGCAAAACGGTGCACACCGTTTTCAGATTGAACGTGGCCCTGGCTAGCCGGCTTGGCTGTGATTCAGTATTAGCTACTTGTTTGCTGTAACGTTAGCTAGCTGCCAGCTAATCTTCACTAGTAATAATGTTCCTGGTTTAGTGCTTAACTAACTTTGTAGATGACATCTGGTTGTAAAATTGGATGTTTTTCTGCACGGTATTTGCATTGTTTATATCATCAGAAGTCTGAGAAACCCTGTGGCAACTAAGCATGACTTGTTATTAGCAAGTTGGCCATATAGGTGACAAAAGGAATTATGCTAGGACTACCAGTGTGCATAACGTTACCGTTTGCTGACTACTGTTTTGTCAAGCACGTTAGTATCTAGCAAGCTCACCAATGATATAGTTGACATTTTACTTGCTGGGTCTTCCTATTGAATGGGCTGCTAGTATTTCGAGCAGTTAACTTACGTAGACGAGTAGGCAATATTTAAAATAATTGTGAATTCATTGTAAAAATCAAAGATAATGGATGAAGATTCAAGGACTATTGCTTCTGTCAAGGAATATCTTTTAACTCTGTATCTGATTTTTCCTTTTTTCCAGGTTGGTATCCGAGGTAAAGATGTTGTAGTTCTTGGTGTTGAGAAGAAATCTGTTGCAAAACTGCAAGAAGAAAGATTTGTGCACTGGACGAACATGTCTGCATGGCCTTTACAGGTATGGTATCTTTTATAATGAACATTCTTTGTTTCCACAGGAACACTTGTTATTAGTTTGCAACGCATCATAATTTGGCATCTTTAAAGTTGGAATCCTGTTGCACTTTATACCTGCAATGGCATTGTTGCAATTAACACGAACGTAGACTTTTGGTACTATAGTAAGGTGTGAAATTAACAACCACCAGCCATGTTGGCAAAATTTTTATTGTGGCTGGTGAGGTTTTCTACTCTCCAAGCCTATATGGCAGGTAACCAACCAGGTTGAATAATTTTGTAAAAGGCAATGTGGCTTGTAAAATGTTGAAAATTGCTGGTGATTTTTAGAATCCACAAGCCACTCAGGCAGTGGGTGAAAATGTTAATTTCTGAACTGTGTTCTTCAGCAAAATGGAAACTAAGTATACGTTTGACTGTGTGACATTTTTGACATTGAAAAAAAAATGTTGGCACATTTGCACTCTCCCTTTAACCCTTTAAAGTTAAAATTTGTCTAAATGGCAAAATGATATGAGCACGTAAATAACAGTCTTGGGGTCTGATTTACGAAGACCTTTAGCATGTGCAAAACTGTTTAGCACACGCAAAACCAATAACATAACCAATGATTGGTCATGGTATTTGTTTTGCACCAATCATTGGTTGCGTTATTAGTTTTGTGTGTGCTTAAAGGTTTTGCACATGCTAAAGATCTAGTAAATCAGGCCCTTCGTCTAAAACCCTTAAGTAACTTGACAAAATGCTCAACGGGGGGGGCGGGGGGGGAATAAATAAATAAAAGCCCTCATCTTTTCTCCCAGTGCACTTTGCATTCAAAAGCTGGAATTGATTGTTTTCAGAGTAACTGAATGGCGTCTGATTGCCATGATTCTATTCCCCTGCCCCAGGATTGACAGCAGATGCCCGTATAGTGATCAACAGAGCCAGGGTAGAGTGTCAGAGCCACAGGCTGACCGTGGAGGATCCAGTTACTGTCGAGTACATCACACGGTACATTGCAACCCTGAAACAGGTAGGCACCTGACACTTATTTCTTTTTTTCAGGCCACAAGGCTTCTCGGAAATAATGCTGAATGTGCTTAATGGATTGTGCTATGACTAAGTTGCCTTCCATTGTGATTCTTGAGTAATTAATGGTTTAAAACGGATGAGCTGGTGAGCTTATCAGTCTGGTCTCTGATGTATAATGAGTCAGGATACCCAGATTTACTGGCTTGCAGCCTTGTCTTACAAGCAAGATTTGCAAGACATAAACACAAGTGTACAAACAAAAGCTTGTTCTCTTGCCTTTCTCTCTGCTGCAGCGATACACTCAGAGCAACGGACGCAGACCGTTTGGCATCTCTGCGCTGATTGTGGGTTTTGACTTTGATGGAACTCCAAGGCTGTACCAGACTGACCCTTCAGGGACGTACCATGCGTGGAAGGTGTGTAATTAATTTATTTTAAATTCTTCATCCATGTTATTCTTATCTTAATGGAAGTGTACTGGTACTCTGGTAAAGTTAATTTAGGTAGAGTATGCTGAGTGTATGTGTACTAAGACATAATATTTAGGATTTGTTGCAGTTATTTTGCTTCTGACCAAAAAAAGAGGGTGTCTTTGTGTTGTTACTGATGTAAGTAATTTCCCAATGTTTTGTCTCTTTCAGGCAAATGCAATCGGTCGCAGTGCAAAGACGGTGAGAGAATTTTTGGAAAAGAACTATACAGACGAAGCCATTGCAAGTGACAATGATGCAATCAAGCTTGTAATGAAAGCTTTGCTTGAGGTAAGGAAAGCTATTCTTTTATGAAGTCAATGCCATTGCCCCTTGACGTTTCCCACGTTTCACAGATGTCTCTTGTGTTACTTGCTGATATTTCTGTCCTGGCAGTGTAGGACTCCATTCACAGCCCAACCTAAGAACGTGCTCCAAAATCACACAATTTACATGATTACGGTGGAGAAGCAGCCATCTGAGCTTTCACAACTCAATTTGACCATTCAAATTTTGGTCTGGATAGACCTACACCTTCTGCAGATACTGTGGTATATTTGGTGAGGCATGCTTTTTAGTTAGCGAAAAACGTGCTAACTACGTGACCCTTTGTTTACAGGTCGTGCAGTCTGGGGGAAAGAACATTGAGCTTGCTGTCATCAGAAGGAGTCAACCATTGAAGGTAGAGCATAACTTTCTTTCATGAGTTTGGAAATTGGTACATTCCGTAACAATGAACAGTGCAGATTGTCCAGTTTAATTTTCTTTTTTCAGTTGTTTTCCCCTTATGTATGGTAGCCATGAGTGGTGTTCAGATTCTTGTTTTATGTGTGATGATGTTACACACGTATTTCATATTGATAAATAAGGTTATTATTTTATACTCCCCTGCATATATTTATCTGTGGTTTAGTGTTTAATGGCTGTAATTTTCTCTGTTTGGAGATGTATGATTCCCCAAGCTTTGTAAAGGCAAAGCTGCATTTATTTAAAAGTAGTGCAGTGCCTAAATGTGCCTGTTTGGAACGGGCTGGACTTTATGGCGTGCATGACTTTATGGCGTCTTGCCTGACTCGTGTGGAGGTTTGCTAGCTCGAGACAATTTCATGCGCTTGGCGTCGCGATTTGCCGAGAGTGATTTCAGGAATGTATACGTTGAGCAATAGTTGTTCTTGTTCTTCTTGGGTTTCATGGCGGTCGGGCAGTTTGGGGCAGTTTCGGATGCGGCTTTCATGAGAGATGGTACGCTCTCAAGTAGTTCCCGGGAAGATTTTGCGCTGTGACATTAGTTCCGGATTCCGCATTCATAAGTGGACGGCAAATGGCGTAAAGGAAACAAAGCCACTTGTAGACGACTGCCGATTTTTTGACACTGCACTTCCTAGGGTCCTGAGCAATACACCTAGCGAATATCAACTTCATACAGTGCCCGGTTGTCAAGCAAATCGAAAAACAGACACACAGACAGCAGACAGCAGGCATACAGACACACAGCAGTCACACAGACACACAGCAGACACGATTCCTGCCTTTATAGTTAGATCGATGCTTATATTTGTTCTATATGCATGTAACAAAAATATCTTCAGATACAGTCTGTATTGGTTCATATTGAATGTAAGGGCACAGTGCACAAGCTAATATCTGTATTTCATGTGGTCCGCTTTAACTTCCTTGTCTTCATTTCAGATTTTGGAGTCCAAAGATATCGAAACGCTGGTAGCTGAAATAGAGAAAGAGAAAGAGGAGGAGGCTGAAAAGAAGAAGCAGAAGAAACCCACATAAAACTGTCCGTTACTAAAACTGAAACTTGGCGTGTAGGTTGATAGCAGCACTTAGTTTCGGCTAAACATGTTATACCAAGCCTTTCACAATGGTTTTTTTTTTTGTTTGTTTGTTTCTTAGACAAGCTATGAAAAGGTCAAGTAGCTCTCATTTTGGTCAGCTGCATGTTTTTCCGTTAGCCTTCCTTCCCTCTCTTGAACACTACAAAGGATGCCATTTATAATAAAAAACATTAATAAAATCTTTGATTTGTATAAGCTTTGTTTTATGTGATTTATTTATTTTCTGTTTTGTACAAAATTAATGTAAAACTAATGTGAAAGTAGCATGCAATCAGTTTTATATTTGCTATAGCTAACTTGTGTCAACAGCTGTTTGGGGCAAATTTGATCGCCATTTTAATTTCCTCTCAACTGGAAATAAACTGGAAAGTAAAAAAACAAACTTGAGTTTTCTGCCAAAAAAGCTCTCATTCTCACACGAGGGGTCACTGTCTATAGTTTGACAAAAGGTTTGCTTTGTGATGGGCCTGATGTTAAAGCGATGGGGTGTGGAATTCAGGAAGAATGCTGATCTTGAAGACCCAAGGGGAAGACCACATTCATCATACTTTGCTTAACCAGGCAGATCTTTTCTGAGGTACTTTATTTGTGGGCATGACGATGGCCTAGATATACCCATGTACAGTATTACAGGCTACCCTGAAATTTCTTAAATTGATGTTGAATATGAGGCATTTATCAACATGACATTAACAGGTTTTCTTTCTTGCACTCTGCTGTTGCCTTGACCTCTTGTTGGAACTTTGCATGCAGAACAAAATTGATCATTTATAAAAGCATTGGTTGGGTCTCAAAACAACAGGGTTAATCTTGAATAGGTGTGGATATGCATATCAAATTAATGTGTCGAGGTATAACACCTCGCATAAGCAAATCGACAGCCTCATAACAAAAGTGCCTAAGTCATTTTTTGGACATTTTGAGATTTTCTGCCTAAATCACTTGATTTATCATTTGTCAACAGTGTAAAAATGCTAAGTCACTGCAGGTCGCTGTGCACTTCCTGAACCACTTTATGCTATGTTCAATGATTTGCAGTCAATGAAGCACGTCTTGCCTCAACACTGTCACCATTATTTTGACAGCTTACCCCATTTGGAAGCATAAATCTGCCTAGGAAGTGTCAAATTTGATACTTTCTCTGTACCAGTAGATACTTGACATTTGCCTAAGTCATCAGTGGATTCTCGACTTTTGCCTAAGTCATGTATATAAATGCCTAAGTCCCACTCAGTTTTCAATATTTTTGCCTGTCATCATTAGCCATTATGTAATCATAATACAAAGTCACATGATCTGTATTTCATTTAGCATCCATTGATATGTGTTTGTAAAAGAAAGAGTTAATAAATACTCATTGACGTAGAATTGCAGCAGTTTTTTGCCTTTTTCTCAAAACTACAAAAAATGACTTAAGCACTTTTGTTATGAGGCTGTCGAAATGTAGGTGGGACACCGCTATGTAGGTGACTTCCGATTCATAACCACCACGTGCAAAGTCTGCAAACCAAAAAAAACTTGTGCTTCTATCGCGCGCTGAGTTTTGTCATTGAACGCTGACGTAATTCCGCGCGTATTATAACATGCTGGAGCAGCCAATAGACGCGAGCTAACAGCGGGAATTCCAAGGTGTGTCACTGGGTACAACTACGAGACTGCGCAGCTTCCACATGGCTATATAAACATGGCTGTAGCTGCTGTTAGGCTGATGATCATTTTCAGGAGGTAAAGTTATACAAGTGTATGGGTTTCCTTTTGGTGCGCCTTTGTTTTGACGATCATATTGTACGGTTAACATACGTATCTGTATTGCGTGGTAACTTGTTAGTTGGCCAGTTAAACTTTGTGAGCTAGCTTGGCCATGTGTTGTAAGTTGGGTAGCTAGCTCGCTAACTGGATAGCATGAAGTCACGTGTGAAACAGGCTTTGCTAGCAAGCTATTTGCTTTAGCTAGCTCGTTAAACGAAGCAACGCAACGATATGATAAAGCAATATTTTGAGTCTGGAGTGTCGTCTCTAATATTGTGACACGGCCAAAAATCAGATGCTTACGACATGACGAGCACATACTAGCGCTCAGATCGGTAGTTATATGCTTGACAGTCCATGCTTCACTTCTCTAGCTTAGCCAGCAACAGGGTCGTGTTATTTTAACTTTACCCTGAAATTATCTTTTGTTAAATTTTCAGTTACGCAAAACAATCACGAGTTGGAAATGTTAAGGTAGCACGCTAAGGCATTAGCAAACGGAAACCACAAACAACGCCTATTAAAAATGCCTGCAATCGAAACCTCGATCAATTTGGAAGTTCAAATTCAATCGAAAGAAGAGACGTGGAAAACGCAGCCTGTCAACGGCGGAGCGACAGATGTTTCCCTAAACTCGTTGCACAGGTTGAACGGCAGCGATGATGCCAACGAAATGAAACCGGGGAAACTTGTCGAGACGCAAGCTGAAGCTACAGTAGTCCCTGCATCGAATGGCGAAAATGTCGTTTCAAATGGACAGTCAATTGTAACGTCATTATTGAGAGCAGAGTCCCAAGCGGTACAAAACAACAGCCAAACACTGACGCCAAACAACTGCAACGCGCCAGTGACTGTGTCCAAAACTCCAATTTCCGCGGCGCTTTCATTTTCAACACCAAAAACTGCAGTCGCTCCTGGCACGATGAATGCACACATTATAAACGGCTCAACAAACGTGCAGTCGGCTGTAAGCAATCCAGTGCCTAAGATAATAATGAACATCGGACAGACTGGAACGAGCTCACCAGTAGTGGCGGCTAATAACGTTGTCCAAGGGAGTTCTTCAGTGACATGTGTTAGTAGTCAGCCAATGGTGACTGCAAGCACTTGTGGCCAAGCCAAGGCTGAGATGAGCTTAACACCCAATGCAAAAATCGGGGTGGCCACAATGACTGCTCCACAAGCCTCAAAAGTGACCAGAGTTGCCACTATTACCCAGACACCAGGGAAAGGGACTGTCATTGCCTTGCCAAGGCCAACCACTCCTCAGCCCAACGGAGCACAGAGGACACCCCAGACCACTACTGTGCAGCTGCCTGCTAATTTTCAGATCCCGCAAGGTAAGTGCATCCCGTAAAACTGCACCAGCATTCTCCAGTAGACCCTTCTAGTGAGGTTGCCAGGTTGGGTGTTGTTCAGTGTGCAGCAGCTCTGTTCTCACAATAAGTAGTTTTGCAGATGCTGGTACAGTGTATGCTTTGATTGTGGCTGTGTGCAACGGAACTACTTCACTTTTCCCCAACAAACTGTGTTGCTGCATAAAGAAAGCTTTTGATAATGTACTGTGTAATTTGTAGGCAGAGTAAAGCTGTGAATCTTCCGTCTGATTTAATTTGGGCCAGTAAATCTTTGGTACTTTTAGCATTTGTGAAAGCATTATGTATTGCCTAACTCTATTGGCTCCACCCCCTTTGCCATGCAATGCACTCTGAGCTGTTGTTGGTGCTGGTCTCTGCACAGGCATGGTTCTCATCAGGAGCGACAGTGGGCAGCTCATGCTGGTCTCCCAGCAGGCCCTTGCTCAGGCTCAGGCCCAGGGCATCATCCCCAGGGTGAACACGGCAGCCAGGGCCCCATCAATGCAGGCTGCCAGTCAGGTGTGTTTCAGCTGCAGCCCGTAGTCCTCCTCCAAGCCGCACACTCACAGTCCACCGGGTCCCCTGTAAGGCACATTGCAGACGAGTGTGCACTGAATGAGTAAATGCAACTTTCTTTTTGCCTTGGAGATTTTTTAGAAGCCCCATGTACATTTGGCACCGTCTTCTTGTTTGCCGGTACTCGCTGTGTGAAGTTATAAATGATGCGGTTTGATTGGCCGGTGTAACTGCTGACACTGATGGCAGCTGGATCGTATGTACTTGGGAGGGGGGGAAAAGATGCATTAAATGATGGACGTTGAAGCTGATTCAAATACTCTTATGCTCAATATCATTACTGATTGTTATGCATGTCATTTTTATTGCGGTTAGGATTGTAAGGCTTTTTGGTGACAGCTACACAATGTTGGAACGGAAGATGGGCTAAAAAAGGCAGTCATTTGTAAATATTGCTGTGCAGTGTTCGATGTCTAATTTCAGTGAAATACTACTCATCCTGTTTACCTGTCTGTAGGCAACAGTGGTGATTCGAAATTCCGAGGTCACACCTGTAATAAAGGTGCCACCACCACCAGCAAGCAGCACACCAGTGACCTCTTTCCAAAAGATGTCCGTTTTAAAGGTTGGACATAATATTTGAACTACATCCCTGATGAGCAAGCTAAAAATTCTCAATAGTTTGCGTTACTAATCTCAAAGCCTTAGGGTTCAACAGATGAGATTTAGGGGGGGAAAAATGCAGTTCTGGATTCTGATGTGTAACTTGTTGTTTGTGGGTGGGTCAAAGGTTTGAATTGATCTTGCCACTCAAACCATTTCACTCGGACAAGTTAGTGTGTCATTCTGTG
The DNA here is from genome assembly GCA_029718625.1 of Synaphobranchus kaupii. Taxonomy (NCBI): domain Eukaryota; kingdom Metazoa; phylum Chordata; class Actinopteri; order Anguilliformes; family Synaphobranchidae; genus Synaphobranchus; species Synaphobranchus kaupii. The sequence goes on from CM056377.1 coordinate 120,897,902, forward strand.
CATAACACTAACTCCGTTTGATTGCCTTCAGGTGCTTTTCCAAACCTTTCTCTAACATTGCTTTGGTGGTTATTAAAAATCACACAAAATCAGTAGATTCTACAGGTGAAAGACTGGATTTATTCAACGTGGAACATTAGGCCATTTTTTCTTTGATAATAACATGATGTATATTTTGATGTTAGCCCTAGATATTTAATTTTATTAGATTCATTGGCTTCTGTAGTTACTGTCCTGTAGAATTTTTGGGTCTCATCTATAACTTGCCTTTACCCTGTTAGGCCACAGGAGGTGCTGTTTCCACCACCGTAGGTCAGACTGTACGGCCAACCGTGTCTGCAGTGACAGCAGTGCCTTCAGTCATCCCAGCTAAAATAGAGGGACCCAAGGCCACACCCACCGCGACCATCACCGCAGTAAGGCTGCCTTTGATTGGCAGATTGATCGCATGACTGTTATTTAAGTTTTCAGTGAGGTGTTTGTGTCTGTCACACCTTTACACAATCGTCCAATCGGCAGCCAGAGTAACAGATCTGTAAATGGGTGTTCAGTACAGCACCTTTTACATTTATAAAACGATGTGCAGTACTTTGTTTATCGTGAATGCAGCTCAGCCTTAATATCAGTCACAATATATAGTGTACTACTATATAAAAAATAATAAAAACGCCTTCCCCAGGCGTCATCATCTTTATAGTGGCACTGTAACTGATGGTCCTTGTTTGAAAATGTAGAAAGGTTTTACGTCTGCTTCATGGAAATCTGTACCCTATGAAGCATAATGCATAATGTCTTGCCCTCGTAATACAAAAATAAAAAAAATAAAAACTTTATTTTTCCTCAGGAAACTTTAGAAAATGTTAAGAAGTGTAAGAATTTCCTGGTGACGTTAATTAAGCTGGCCTCCAGTGGTACTCATTCTGCTGAAATGGCGAAAAATGTCAAGGAGTTGGTGAAAAGTCTGCTGGTGAGATGAATAATTTAAAGTGTAGACTCTGCATATAAACAATCTTATATGTGCTTGCTTCTATGTAATGTTTTCTTTTTTGAATTTTGAAAATACTTTTTTGTCTATGCTTCATGTTGATCTTATTGTCTCGTGACTTTGTTACATAAACCCCTTGTTCTTAAAAGGACGGAAGAATTGAAGCGGAGGAATTCACGGACCGGTTGTACACTGAACTCAAGTCCTCACCTCAGCCTTATCTTGTTCCTTTTCTGAAGGTATTTGTCAGCTCTAATTTATGGAACTGAAATATGATTTATAAACCAATTTATGAACGGAAGAGCGTGAAATGTTAGGCTTTTCCATACAGTTTGGAATATTGGCTATTTCAGTTTGGGAGTGTGTGGGGGAGGGGGGGGGGGGGCTTTATTAAATAAAATGATAATAATAAATTTAAACTAAAGGCATAGACGTTGTGGACACCAATATGGGTGGGGCTTTCATGTACCAATGGTGACTCACAAATTTGAGTCTCTGCTAAAATGTTTCACTATGGAGTGCAAAGTCTTCATTGTTTTATGCAGGTCAGTGATTGACAGCATCTGACAGCCTGACATCTGACAGTTTCACAAAGCCTCCCTGTCCAATCGGAAGCGTTCATTACCGCAGGACTTGCATTCTTTTTCCAATGCCTTCCTTCCAAAGTTCAAAATGCTTGTTCTCGTAGTCTATATTTATTTATTAATTTGAGGAGTGCTGGGGGTACTTTGGGGACCTTTAGAACTCATACTCTTCTGCCTCTCTCTACCTCCTCCGTCTCATCTCTCTCCAGAGGAGTCTCCCTGCTGTGCGTCAGCTCACCCCAAACTCACAGCTCTTTATACAGCAGTGCACTCTGCCCAAACCCCCGGCGGTTCCTCAGCAGGGGGTCACACCGGCCCCCGTGGCGCTGGCCGGCCACAGCAAGCCCGCGCAGCCCGGCCTGCTCACCGTTCAGTCCCGCAGACCCGCCCAACTGCCAAGCTCCACCCACCTGGTAAGCCTCGGGCTCCCTGAGACCCTGCCCACAACTTAAAAAAAATAAAATAATAATAATAATTATTATTTTTTTTATTTTTTTTTGTTCTCTGTGGTTTTGCTGCCGGATGTCTAATACTCGTTGCCCTTGGTGTTTGTGTCCCATGGGAGGAGTGAGTGGACACTTTAATAATTCTGTCACATTCTTAAATGTCTGTGTACAAACAAATTTGATTTCTTTTAATGTAGTTACTTGGTCTTGCTTGAAGCAGTCTTTTTGAGATACAGATCTGGGGCCTTAAACCAGTTGGAGTGTACAGCCCTGGAGGGTTTTCCATAAATTGAGAAGGAATGGAAATCTAATTTATAATCTATTGTAACCAGGTGGGGGGGGGGGGCGGGGTGCTTATTTAATGTGGGGTTGTTTTTTTAATACTTTTAACCTTCATCTCTGTGAAGTTTAACTACAAAATGCTGTTGTTTGAGAATTAATTTACAGATGAAGGATCTCTAGGTCAGACCCAGTTCATATTCACAAGACCAGTTAGGACCAAACTAGTGCTTTGTCTCTCTTCCTCTGCATTATCTTCCCATCACCCCACATGATCCTATTCAGCTCCCACTCTAGGATTTTAATACCTATACACAATGTACTTAGATTTTTGGCATTTCCAAACAAAGTTTTACATAGTAATTTAGTTAAGTAATTTTTGTTGTTTCAAATTTGTTTTATGGAGGGAGGTGGGGGCGGGGCGGCGGAGGGGAGTAATTTCACACTTGCTGTCTCTTGGCAAACATGCACTCTGGTAGTTCATTTTTGTTGGGTTTTCTCAGTACTTTGTCTTAATTTCCCAGTGAAGATGAACTGGCCCAGGGTAAAATGTAATTTAATTTAAATCCACTGGTCCCCATCGATCTTCTGGAACATACCCAATTTCAAACTGTTTTCGACAGTAGGATGCATGCAAAGCACCATTTCAGCGGCTTCCTGTCAACGTTTATATCTGTTACAGGGTTTTCATTTATTTTCCCTTTAGTTTACATGATGAGTTTTCTTATTAGGATATGTGCCATTGTTTCCCTAAACCCCCACGGAAATCTAAAATAAAAGAAATATGTATATACAGACACAAGTCTGAGAGTTATACATGTATATATGCATCAGTTTATGGTGTAAATTTTTCAAATGCTGCTGTGTTTCAGCAAAATAATAAATAAAAATCCACCTTAGGCAAGAAAGGATCCAGGGCATGAAATTAACTTTTTCGCCCACTGGCCAGAGCGGCTTGTGGATTCTAAAAATCAACATTTTACCAGTGACATTACCTTTTACAATATAACACAGCCTGGTTGGTAACCTGCTAGAGTAGAAGGCTGCTATAGTAGAAATCTTACCAGCCACAGTCAGCATTTGGCTGGTGTTAATTTCACACCCTGCAAGTTTCCCTAAATTGCGCTGTGCATCGCTCCCTCAGAATTGTTACAGTACCTTCATTTTATCACTAGATGGCGACGAGGCATGTGAGGGCATCTAGTAAAGTATCTGTTGGATTGTGTCATTTGATAGAAATGTGGCTGGCTCCGCCGCCAAGAACTAACCTGATTTGTCTGCCATTTAATACCATCAAGGACCTTAATGCTCAATGCGACTGACTGCTCCTTCCGTTGCATGTCCGGCATTGTCGTCAACTGTGTGCAATTGAACGTTTGCCGTTCTAAACAAGCGGCGTCGTTTCTCAGCCATTTAAAACTGCAATTAAATGAAGCACAAAAAGCGTCTAATGGTGGTCCAATGAGGCGCTCTCTTTCTTTTTTTTCTTTTCCTTTATTTATTTTTTACCCCTAACTTGCTGCTTATCATCCGACTGCGGTTCAGAATTCTCAAAGACACAATTATGGCCGGCGGGCTGATCCTTAACGGGATCCTGGCTTCAAAAACCCCCCGTTGGAACTTCAATGACTTTAATCTGGCGCCCTTTGAAAACTTGCACTGTGGCGCGTGGCGCAGCCCGAGGCCCCTCCAACTCTTAGGAAAGACATAATGGTGAATGTAAAGTGCTTAATTTAGAGTCTTCTCCTCCAGCCAGGATTTTGTGAGTGACTGACTGCTATGACAAGAGAGCAACTTTAATTTGTCAGCACATTTTGCAGGGGGGGGGTAGGTGTTAAGGTGAGGGGCTGAATAATTATTTTACAGTATCGTTGCAGCTCATGGCAGCGATACCATGGCTTAATTGAGCGCAGTAGGTTTGGTTCGTTCCAGTGTGTTTATTTTTTAATGAACTAAGGACTAATAATAATGCAAGTTTCTTATGTTTCTTACGCAGTTTGTTCCTTGTCTGCTGTTTTTTCTTTAATTTTCCAGCTTGTAATTGCCTTGAGAAGGACTGATAGAGTGCTGGGCTCTTATGCCCTGGAATTTAAATATATATTCACTCCAGATCTACCATAGTGTGACCTTATCACCCTGCATTGACCTGCCGTTTGGGTGCTCTCCTGTCGATGGCGTCCAGATGTGAGCGGCGGTTTGGAAACCGCACAGACGGTGTCGGTGAGGAAGGATCCTGAACAGATTAATGTCCTTCGTCTCTTGCAGGTGATTCAGCAGCCGAGAGGAGTGGTGATAAAGCAGTCGCTAACGTCCGGCCCGCCACACGTCTCCCTGCCTGCGCAGAGCAGAACTCTGCCAAGGCAATTTGTTACCACGATCCAGTCGGCTTCACACGCCACAGGTAAGACTCCGGCCCTGTTTACACTAGCGGGAAAACTGGAACGGAATTCGGGATGCGGCATTGGGAACTCACTCTGACGGAGCGAGGGCGCTCCAAAGTTTTTTGGAATCTGGGGCATGGCGTCGACCCTGAGCCATTGTGCCGCGGGCTGGTTGGTCCGCAGCGATGACGCGTCACGTTCTGATTGGGCTATAGCTCTGGAACCCTGCCCACTGCAACCTTATACTGTTCTGCCTCTCCAATCCCCACTCAGTGTGAGCGCGTCCAGTCACGTTATCGACCCCTTTTCCTAGTCATTCCGCCCCTGTCCCTGTGAAGGCTGGATGTAGGGCTCAAACTCTCCTGGATAAGAGCTTCTGCCTGCTGGCCCAACCTTTCAGTTAGCGAATGCAGCCGCCACTGGGCTAAGCTTTTACAGTCCTGTACAGGTGCCCAGTGGTAATGAGTCACGGAGAGTGGTGCTCTTGCATTGTTTTTGCTCTGCTTGCATCTAATGCTAAAATATAACCAGGAAATATTTATTCTGAGCTTATTTTAAATGTTTAATTCCTTCCTATTATGAAAAGATGCTTGCACACCTAGTAATGTAGCACGTGTGCCTTGATAAATGATATGTACTAAAAAGGAAGGCTCCCGCGCACAGTCCCTTGCCAAATCTTGAATTTTTCGAAAATTTGAAATGTTTAATTACTAAATTTGGAAAGCGCAATCACGGTCGTAGCCCTTTTCGTAGATTTGCGAGCACGTGGACTAGCGTGCGTGAAAAGCATGATGCCGTCCGCTGCTCTTTCGTGGAGCGCTTCAGCAGCTGAGCTGTGCCGTTATGGAAAGCATTGCACATAGTTGTTGGATGAGGACCATCCTCCAGCATGACACCCGTCCTCCCTGTGCTCTCATTCGGCCAATGAGCTGCCCTGTGGAACTCCAATTTCATTATATTTCTTCAAATATTAGACATTTCAAGGGTAATGGTGCTTCTTAGAATGTATTTTTTTTGGAGCGCAAGTTTCTTATTTTGAGAGGTGAATTATGTAGAATAAAGTGGCGGAAAGTACAACCAGCGGTAATATCTGGCAGCATGCAAAGTCTTTGTGATGGAGTGTGCTATCCACCTGCTAATTTCACTGCATAGACCTCTTGTGTGCTAACCATAGCATTAGCTGTATACCCTGTTAGCCATTTTTACAGTGCACATTGGCTCAAACTGTATGTCACGGTATTTATTATTACTGAGTAACAAGCTAATTGCATGGAAGTGTTTATCGAATATGTTGCTGTGTTTCACCAATGTCTGGTTTCGATTACCACGTGCAGTAAAAAAATAAATGTAGTGGTCCATGTTACTTCGGTAGGACATGTATACAATAATTAATTTCTCTCTCTGCTCTGGTATTAAAAAGTGAGAAAGTAAAGGTGACTCGTTAAAAACGGAAAAACACAAAATCAATGATGAAGAAATCGGTCCAAGTAATTATGTTGACAGTGTTTTGAATGTCAGTAAGCCACACCTGCATAGGGGGCGGTCCTAACGTAAAGGCTCACTGCCAGTTGGGTTTGTTGTTTACAAGAAATATGAGGTAGCATTATTTTATACAGACTTATTTTTATTGTGCATGTTTGAGGTGAAACTGAAGTTCACAGCCTTCCTGAACATTAATTTAGAAGTGGGTGGTCCAATTTAGTCATTTTTATGCTGGTTAGTTTGTGTGTCATGTCTGAGAACAAGTTTTCTTGTTATTTGTCGAAACCTTTCCTATCTTTCCAGTTCATTCTCCCAAAATGGAAACTAAACAAAATGAAAATCATTGTACGTGACCTTTGACGCATCGCAGAACGGTCGAAGATAAAACTCTGATACTGCGCAGGCAGGCAGAGAGCTAAGATTATAAGAAACTTAAAATAAGATTAGAAAAACTCAAAATAACATTGCCAAACTTTCAAAGTGTCACTTGGTAATCCTGAAACAAGGTTTATCTGAACCAGCTTGTTATCAGATGAAAAAAAAATTTCCCCTTTATTTATTTATTTTTTGATCAGCTTGTGCGTTTCATTATTAGAAGCGCTCCAAGGGAGTTTTTTTTTTTTTTTTTGCGTATGTGTGTAGCCCATCACCAGGCTCAATCTGCCTGGGGACAAAAGCGCATTTTCTCAAATCATTTTATGCATCTCGTCATTAATGCATAAAATAATGGCCCTTGTGGAGGTCATCTACAGAGAGGGAGAGACCCCAGGATATGTTCTCTGCAAGCAAATATGTATTGATGCTGCAGGCTGTAGACGGAGAGTATTGCTGTGTACTCTGGGGTCACTGGCACACACACATGCACATCTCCTCAGGGCTGTTTTTGCTCTGCTCTGATCACAGGAATAATGATGAAGTTGCAGTAGATGAATTTATTAGATCTCATGCTCATACACACTCACTCTCCCTGTTCTCTCACCCACTCGCTCATACAGACTCACTCACACACTCACTCTCCCTGTTCTCTCACCCACTCGCTCATACACACTCACTCTCCCTGTTCTCTCACTCACTCGCTCATACAGACTCACTCACTCACTCCCTGTTCTCTCACCCACTCGCTCATACAGACTCACTCACTCACTCACTCCCTGTTCTCTCACCCACTCGCTCATACAGACTCACTCACTCACTCATACAGACTCACTCACACACTCTCCCTGTTCTCTCACCCACTCACTCATACAGACTCACTCACACTCTCTCTCACCCACTCGCTCATACAGACTCACTCACTCACTCCCTGTTCTCTCACCCACTCGCTCATACAGACTCACTCACTCACTCCCTGTTCTCTCACCCACTCGCTCATACAGACTCACTCACTCATACAGACTCACTCACACACTCTCCCTGTTCTCTCACCCACTCACTCATACAGACTCACTCACACTCTCTCTCACCCACTCGCTCATACAGACTCACTCACACTCCCTGTTCTCTCACCCACTCGCTCATACAGACTCACTCACTCATACAGACTCACTCACACACTCTCCCTGTTCTCTCACCCACTCACTCATACAGACTCACTCACACTCTCTCTCACCCACTCACTCATACAGACTCACTCACACTGTCTCTCACCCACTCGCTCATACAGACTCACTCACTCACTCCCTGTTCTCTCACCCACTCGGTCATACAGACTCACTCACTCGCTCATACAGACTCACTCACACACTCTCCCTGTTCTCTCACCCACTCACTCATACAGACTCACTCACACTCTCTCTCACCCACTCGCTCATACAGACTCACTCACTCACTCCCTGTTCTCTCACCCACTCGCTCATACAGACTCACTCACTCGCTCATACAGACTCACTCACACACACTCCCTGTTCTCTCACCCACTCGCTCATACAGACTCACTCACTCTCCCTGTTCTCTCACCCACTCGCTCATACAGACTCACTCACTCACTCATACAGACTCACTCACTCTCCCTGTTCTCTCACCCACTCGCTCATACAGACTCACTCACACACTCTCCCTGTTCTCTCACCCACTCACTCATACAGACTCACTCACTCACTCATACAGACTCACTCACTCTCCCTGTTCGCTCACCCCACTCGCTCATACAGACTCACTCACACACTCCCTGTTCTCTCACCCACTCGCTCATACAGACTCACTCACACTCCCTGTTCTCTCACCCACTCGCTCATACAGACTCACTCACACACTCTCCCTGTTCTCTCACCCATTCGCTCATACTGACTCACACACACACTCTCCCTGTTCTCTCACCCACTCACTCATACAGACTCACTCACTCACTCACTCACTCATACAGACTCACTCACACACTCTCCCTGTTCTCTCACCCACTCGCTCATACAGACTCACTCACACTCTCTCTCACCCACTCGCTCATACAGACTCACTCACACTCCCTGTTCTCTCACCCACTCGCTCATACAGACTCACTCACTCACTCTCCCTGTTCTCTCACCCACTCGCTCATACAGACTCACTCACACACTCCCTGTTCTCTCACCCACTCGCTCATACAGACTCACTCACTCTCCCTGTTCTCTCACCCACTCGCTCATACAGACTCACTCACACTCTCCCTGTTCTCTCACCCACTCGCTCATACAGACTCACTCACACACTCGCCCTGTTCTCTCACCCACTCGCTCATACAGACTCACTCACTCTCCCTGTTCTCTCACCCACTCGCTCATACAGATTCACTCACACGCTCTCCCTGTTCTCTCACCCACTCGCTCATACAGACTCACACACTCTCCCTGTTCTCTCACCCACTCGCTCATACAGACTCACTCACACTCTCTCACCCACTCGCTCATACAGACTCACTCACTCACTCTCCCTGTTCTCTCACCCACTCGCTCATACAGACTCACTCCCTGTTCTCTCACCCACTCACTCATACAGACTCACTCACTCACACACACTCCCTGTTCTCTCACCCACTCACTCATACAGACTCACTCACACTCTCCCTGTTCTCTCACCCACTCACTCATACAGACTCACTCACGCTCTCCCTGTTCTCTCACCCACTCACTCATACAGACTCACTCACACGCTCTCCCTGTTCTCTCACCCACTCGCTCATACAGACTCACTCACACGCTCTCCCTGTTCTCTCACCCACTCGCTCATACAGACTCACTCACTCTCCCTGTTCTCTCACCCACTCGCTCATACAGACTCACTCACTCTCCCTGTTCTCTCACCCACTCGCTCATACAGACTCACTCACGCTCTCCCTGTTCTCTCACCCACTCGCTCATACAGACTCACTCACACGCTCTCCCTGTTCTCTCACCCACTCGCTCATACAGACTCACTCACACGCTCTCCCTGTTCTCTCACCCACTCACTCATACAGACTCACTCACTCACACACTCTCCCTGTTCTCTCACCTACTCGCTCATACAGACTCACACACTCCCTGTTCTCACACCCACTCACTCATACAGACTCCCTCACACTCTCTCTGTTCTCTCACTATGTCTCGCCTATGCCTTCACTCTCGCACCCTCTTGACAGGTATGCACGCGCGCACACACACACACACACACACACACACACACACACGCTCCATGAATGCACATGCATTCTCACTGGTTCGCACACACACACACTCCCACTTCTCACTCGAGTGTATGTGCGTGCGCACACACACACACGCATGCTCACTTTTTCTCTCTCCCATGTACACGTGTCCGAATGCACACACACACACCTTTCCTCCACTACTACCTCCTCTCCTTCGTGCCCCGGAAGCCGTTCTTTGTGTCCTAATCTAATGTTGCTGATTTGGCTGTATATTACTTACAAATAGTTACAAATTGATTAATGTCTCGACACAAACCGCAATGTCAGGTACATTGTATACTGTACGTGCAACTACTTGTACTCAAAACGTTCAGGCAGTTTTGCGTACCTCCGGGTAGGAGAGGAGGTGTGTCTGACATTGAGGTGTTATAACGGCTCAAAGTGATTTGCTGATAGTTTTTTGCATCATGTGTGAGTCGTCGTTCTGAGATGAGATTTATTTTCGGATTCATTAAAAGTATAAGGTCCTCATTTCCGCCTCCGCCCTACCACACACTGAAAGCATTGAGATAGAAATTATAATTTGATAAACAAGGTGTTTATGAGGTTTTTCTTTACTCTAATGCACTTGCTAGTTTTAAAATAAACCTGTGTGTTCACACTGTTACAGTGCTCCTGCCACGTTGGAGAATAAACACCTTTTAAATAACTGCGTGCGTCTCCTGGCTTAAAGCCTTTCTAATTCTATTAACATGCTCCCCTGTCTTATAGACTTTTATTTTGTCTCTTTGCTCATATTTTCCCTTTTACGCTTTGAATCCGCAAACGGATTAACAATATTCTTGTGTTTTTACCCACAGGAACAATTATAAAGCAATCCCCTCTTCAGGTGTCGAAAATTATTACTATGCAACCGTCTGTTGTCCAGAGACACTGCTTCAAGGATGGAGCCCCTGCATCTTTCAGGTACTGGATTAATTTTTTCCCTCCATAATTAAAAGTAGGGCATGGAATTAACTTATTCGCCCACTGGCCAGAGTGGCTTGTAGATTCTACAAATCACCAGAAATTTTCTAAATTTTACCAGCCACTTTAGCTTTTTCAATCTGACACAACCTGGTTGGTTACCTGCCACAGTGGCTGCTAGAGTAGAAGACCTTACCGGCCACGATCAAACTTTTACCATCATTTGGCTGGTGGCGGGTGTTCATTTCACACCCTGGTTACGGAGGTGATGCTGAATGTCCCTCTGTTCAAACTGGATTACACAACTACTCAGAGAATACAGGTGCCAAGCCGTGAATGTTCCTTAAAAAAAAAAAATTTGTTCCCTAAAACCGTGTGCTTTTCTCACCATCGCGTTTCATGTTTAATTTATTTGTTCTCCATTGACTATTGTTGACGGAGATGTGCCAATGGCGGGTTAAGTTATTTTTGATTGTTTATTTGTGTTTGAATGAATGTATTGAATTGTGCCTTTTTCTAGTTAACAAAAAGTCCGTAAAACTCTGAACTCCGGTTATGTTTGGACAATTGTTTGCCGGAGCCATTTCACCGTATTTGCCGTTTTGTGTACCCGCCGCAGGGACGAGGACGACATCAATGACGTGGCCTCCATGGCCGGGGTGAACTTGAGCGAGGAGAACGCTCGTATCCTAGCGACCAATTCTGAGCTGGTGGGCTCGGTCATAAGGTCCTGCAGAGACGAGCCCTTCATCCCCACGGCCGTCCTGCACAAACGCCTGCTGGAGACCGGTAAAGCCTTTTACTCTCCCCGGGTGGCGGGTCGCAGCTCTCGTCCCGCGTCTCCATGCCCCCCACGCGCGCCCCACGGAATGCTTACGCTGCCCGTTTGCATTATCGACTACCCTTCTCTTTAAGGGTGTTCCAGCCCAATGTGACCTCTTTGTCGTTTTGCACTATTGATCTAGCCATTTCTAATTAACACTTGTGTGATGGGATGGGGGGAGGGGGGGTCGAGGAGGGAGGGAGGGGTGCACAAGGCAGGGGGGCGATACTGAAGTAATATTCCCGAAATCTCACCATCCTCTAAAGGAAAACCATATTTATCCTGAAATGTATTTTTCCCATTGTGTAATTGTATTATATAATTTTCACAAACGGATTAGTATTTTGAATACAAACCGAGGAAAGATTACACTGGAGGTGCGTAATGTATACGGTGCAGAGCTTTAAAGAAATGTTTAAATAAGACTCGGAATGAAGAATGCTCACTGCCAGCTCAGGAGAACATGTCTGCAATGAAGGAGATTTCCATCTGTGGTTTAGCTCATACGAGAAAACCAACCCCAAACTGGGATTCTGCTCGTCGGGGTGAATATCTGATTCTCGACTTAACAAGTAGCCAGAGGACAGTGATAATTTGCATTGACAAGGACATGAAAAGGACTTTGTTGGTGCTGATGGTTGCTCTTACTGACAGTGGCTGGCTTCTCAAAGGCGTTCCCTTCTTTCAATCTCGCATTCTGCCCCGTCTATCTATTTTCTCTTTTTGGGTGGCGATTTTTAAAGAATGTGACGGGAGTTTATATTTCAGGACCAACAGCTGCGTCTCAAAGGGAGGTGAATGTTTCTTAAGAATCTCTGAAGTTGCATCACCTTTGTTCCAGAGTACTCTCGCCTTTGTGCAAAAGTCCGCGTTTTAGTCGTTGAACTTTCACAGGGTTCTGTCCACAGCTTTAGCAAATGGTGTGCTGTAGTTGGTTTGTAGAAAGATTACGGTTTAGGTTTGCGTCATTGAATTACGGTAGCCATTTAGCATAAGTGCAGTTATACCAGAGATAGAAATTGATTGTCAATCTGTCGAGAGTGTAGTCTATGGGTTTTACCCCCCCCCCCCAAATCTTTTAGAGACAAAAAGTGTGTGTTCGTAATGGTATGCTGTTGTTAGTTTAGGAGTATAGTTTTGATGTGCCATTGGCCTGATCTTCATTGCTTTGTCAGCATTAGCCTTAGATTTCCACACTGCGTAGCCAAATTGTTCATTGGCCTTGCCCTGGTAGTATTGTGCCTCTCCTTTGGCACCCTTCCTGGAAGACCAACGCGCATCCTTTTGTCTCCCATGAAGATCCAAGTCAAGATGCCAGGCTGGCCATTGTTGTCAGTTTTTTGAAGCGGTCCAGACTTGTGACTATAAAATATCCCCAAAAGCCGTCAGTTTGTCTCTTCCATTGTAGCATGTCCATGACGGATTTTCAGGTCCAGTCAGCAAAATTTACTCTGATATACTGCAAATTTTTACCAATTTCAGGCACTCTACGGTCATCTTCCACGTGTTCTGGAGACAATGCGTGCAGCGTCTGTAGGCTCGTTTTGTATTGTAACGTAGCAAAGCTGTGACTATCTACATTTTTAAACACTTTGCTGCTTCCCTCAGCGCTGACAGACCATTTTGGCCTTGTAGTGGTCTTATTGTGACTTTAGTCCATTTCTTCCCATTTACTTAACTTTGTTGTGAATGTTCCGCTCTCCACAGCAGGGACGGAATAAGTGGCTTTCCACAGGCCTCCAGCAGGTGGCACTGTTGAATAAAAGCAACGTGTTCGCATTGCTTTTATTCAACACTTTTAAAGAAGGATGACAATGTATTTCTGGATTGCAAAATAGCAGAAGAGCAAAAAAAGTATTGTCGCCTGATGGGATTTAAATTATTAACTTGAAGCAGGCCAGACATCAGTTTCTGACCCATTGTTCTTGGATGAAGATTGACTCTTCTTAGAAAGCTGTTTGTTCACAGAAAAAAAAGAACTGGCGATGCCTCTGTGTTCTGAAGAGATGTCAAAGACTCCTGATCTGTGGCGGGCGGCTCTGTTTGTAAGGGTCCTCTCTTCTAAGCGTTTCCACGGGTGCCCCTGTCCTTATTTGCATGGTCTCTGAGAATCTTTAGATTTGCTTGGTGTTTGTGAAGTCCCCTGTCACCCCTTTTTGTCCAGTCTCAATTGAAAATGGGTTTCTAAGAGAATATTTGAGCATCCAGAGTCATAAAACGCATGTCATACATGTTGATGGAATGGAGGAACTTTAACTGTGTACAGACGAGATTTGAAAGGTTTGAAAATTTTATAATTTTTTTTGTTAGGATTTTAAAGATGAAATGACACGTATGGTTTTTACTGGTGTTTTTTTTGTATTTGCAATGTGGTTATTGTCAAAGTACACGTGAGCCGTGGAGGTTTTGGGTTACGTTTATAAGTAACCTGGTGGGGGGGGGTTTGTTCCAGTGAAATAATAAACCGTATACTCCCTAGAATATAATAGGAGACATTTCCCAAACAAAAAGGGTAGGGTGGGGTGGAATAAGTAAACCACTGGGTGCTGTGGGCCATGAAATAATGTGCCCCGGGCTACTGGCCTCTTGGGGGCTGAGAAGGAGTCTCTCCTCGTCCCCAGACATCACATACCATTACAGGATGATGTTACATGTAAATGTCAGCACATAAGGAGGAACCATTGGTCCATAGTATAATTTGATTGCCCGCAGGCAGAGCCATCTTTGTGGTCCCATGACTACCCCCCCCACCCTACCCCTTATTGTTTTTTAGGAAGTATTTCCATTATTCATGGTTGCAGTTTTTTTTTTTTTTTCCCCAGCCCCCTCATCTTTCTGCATTCTTGGCGTACAGTCATGCACGTCCGTTTATGAAATCTACAGTTACCTGCTTGGAATAATCCTGGCCGTGTTTATCCCCTGATGTGGATTTAAATAGGTTATTTAGTTATTTTTGTTAAGGGTTTGGAAATGGCAGACATCTTCATTCAGGACCCCGGAAGTCAGTGCAGTCCTGGGCTGTGTTCGAATCCGAGCCCTGTCTACTGCGCCCTGTCTCCTGCGTACAGTGCACTGGCAGAAGTGTGCTGTTTAATGTGCACTGTTTAGCACGCAGCGTGCAGTACCCGAAAAATATCCACCATACTATTTTCCAACCATACTGTGGAAATGTCATAAGACGTCCCACCCAAGCCTACCTAATGGCATGGAAGGGTGCTGATTTGGACACAACTCTGGTCTTGTGGGGTCATACCATATTCAGTCCTAATTGCTTCCTGGGTCAGACGGTGAACAGGGTTCTGTGTTGTATCTGGCCCGCCCGGTGGGTGAGCCCCGTGGACTGGCGCAATGCCCTTTATTTTCAGGGGTTTCTTAATGGTTTTTATAGGTGTAATTTGTGGGGGGAAACGGATGGTATGGTTGTGCTTTCTGAAGCCTTGGCAGTCTCGAGCGAGCCGGAATGTCTTATTCTGTGTTTTTTTAAATCTTTCGTTTGAGTTGCTTCAAATTTATTTGAGGATTCTAAGGTCAAATCTGCCCTACAGTCCTAAAGCCTTTCAAAAACGCTTCATTAAATGTGTGCCCTTCAAAAAAAACGGTTTACTGTCTATAAGATCAGCTTTCGCCATATAAACCCCCATCTACCATGATCCTAGTGAGTTTACAAAATATAACCACATTCCCCTGCACAATCCCAGCATGCCTCACTCACAGAGCAGGTATGGAAATGTTTGCATCTCTCTCTCTCTCACACACACACACACACACACACACACCTGGCTGCCAGCGTGGGAGGATGTGGATTTTGCCCTAGGGGCAGTTGTGTGTCCCCGTGGGGGCAAAATGACACAGGACTGTTCTGTCTGTCGCTCGCTCTCTCCCTCTCCCTCTCCCTCTCTCTCTCTCTGCCCCCCACCTCTCTGCTGGAGAGGTAATAAAGCAGAACCATTTCTTTGTTGTTTCTGTGGATCTGAGCCATGTCTCCGGGCCTCTCACGGCCCACAGCCACCACAGCCTCCCAGGCACATGACTGTAGATACACACCCCCTGCTTTGGCTCTCACAGGCTGGAGGCATGGCTCTGCAGTGCAGGAGCTCTGCCTGCTGGTGGCGCTGTGGCTCAGGAACCAGCCCTGTCTGCCGCCTTTGCGTCTTGGGCAAAAAGAGACCAATTTAAGTTTTGTTTTTTTGAGGGGGGAGGTGTACATTTTAAATGCTTTTTGAAGTTTGTGTTAAACGAACTCCGGCTAGTATTCCCGGCATGTTGTGTGTGTTGCGCCAGGCCCATTTCTACCTCCGGGCAAGCCTAACGAGAGGGTGACCTGCCACATTCGTCAGCTAAATTTATAACCGAAGAGTTCCTCTGCTCTGTGTTCTTCATGGTGATTTTTGCACCATTAGGTTTATCAGTGCATGCACACTTGTTAGTTTTTTTTGGGTGTTCTTTTGTTCATTGGCCTTCCCCTGAGAGTATTGTTCCACCATCTCTGTACACGACCATCTCAGGCAAGATGGCCTCCTGTAGTCATATTTAATATCCACTTTGAGAAACCGTTGCCCCATGTTGATGAAAAGCAAAACCTGCGTTTTATATTGACTAGTTTTATACAGTTGGCCCTTATGTGTAAACTGCATGTGTTTTGTAAATGCAGTATTTACTCTGAATGAGAAATCACGTTGGCATGTTCACCGTTAATTGAATCTGTTGGAATGGGGCACCCTTCAGTCTCAGCCTCTGAACCTCCACGGGAACGAAGCCTGGAGTTGATCAGCGGAGCACGTCTTCACTGATCAATAATAAACGGGCTTTAAATCGCTCAACTTCAGGTCTTCATTTCTGAAGTGATTTAATGCTTACAGCCCTCCAGTGTACTGGGTGGTTACCACGAGCATGTGCAATGCAAGCGTTGCTGTTTATCATCTGAGAAACGGTTATTCCCAGGGTGATACAATTTGCTGCCATAGATGAGTTTCCTTACAGGGTTGTCTTTTTTTCTTGAACAAATACAAATACAAAATAATTTCTGTGATGATAAAAGCCATGTACGTGTAAGGCCAAACCCAGTTATACTGAACTGAGCGGGGGAAAGTGCTGAGGTAAAATTGGTGTCATTAATGGTAACCCCCCCCCACGGTATCCATTGTCTTGCGTGCACATGAGCGTGATATTTGCGATGGTCTTGTGTAGTGCTGGAATTATGGTCTGTCCTTGTAAAAACCATAGACTGGGGGAGGGGGGGAGGGGGGGGGGCGGGGGGGGTTGCTGCCTCTTAAAGCGTGATTGCATCTTTTTGCAGATGGTGGTAAAATTGAAAGGAGTAAGGGATGGCTGGGGGGGGGGGGGGGGTGAGAAGTGAGAAAGAAATCCAAACACTTTGATCAGTGGCATCAACAATTTCAATGTTCTTGTTAAGCAATATGCAAATGTAGGTGATATTGAATAAACTTGCCAATGTGGCAGGAATCCATTATGCTGTGATGATCAAAATAAAAAGGGGGGATGAAGGGCCGTGGGGCTCCCGCGTCTCGCAGAAGAGGATTTCTACAAAGATACGTTCTGGAAAGTAGGGTAGGGAAATGAAAGGGATGGCTTGGCCTGGAAGGAACTCCATCTATCAGCAAGAAAAAAAGAACTTAAGAAGTAAAAGGAAAAAAAAGTGGGAAAAGGAAAAATCTTAGCAAAAGACATAATTTTAAAAGCTGCTTTTGGTTGAAGTGAAATGTCACCATAATGAGCGGATGAAGGCTGCGCCTGGAATGGCAGAGGTGAGAATAGTCTAGGGATGGCCATGGACATATATACACGTATTGGAAGTTGTTGTTGAAAGGTAATACATTGCATAACCAACATTATTGGATACAAAGGCAAATATAAGTTATGGGGGGTGTTATTAGTCTTGTTCTCCTGTAGGTGGACTCCAGAGGATACCGCGACCAAAACGGCTAATTTGCACCTAATTTTAAAATCGCAGGCGTCAGCAATCGTTTGCTAACAAATGCAAGTTGTTTACTTGGACTGTGATCATATACTTTCTTGCTGAAAATGACTTGAAAACCCGCTAACGGTATGACCTGACCTCAACGATGCGTACCCTCTTTTTTTTTTATCCTCTTAAAATCCTTGCGTCTTTATTACAGACGGCGTGGATCTGCCTCAGATTATTATTATTATTCACGGCAAATGTGTCACCTTGACATTTCTACAAGTTCACCTCCTGCGCATATCCTCTCTGAAGGGTGTCTTCATTTTTGGAAATTAAAGTAATGGAACTGTTTTGTTTTAAATCATTTTCTTTGGTAAAGGCTGGACTCGAATGCAGATTAAGTTCTAAGGCTGAGTCTCGTTGGTGTCCTTTAAGTTCTAAGGCTGTTGGTGTCCTTGCTCGTGCCTGTATTTTCCTGGTCAAGGCGACGTTACCTTGTAAGATATCATCTTTTAAAAATATATATTTTGGAGCGCCGCGGTAGTACAGCGGTAAAAGCGTCGACTTTCAGTCGGTGCAGTTGTACTCCGAGGATCGGGGTTCGCGCCCCAGTCCTGCCAGATCCGAGCATGGCCGGTGCCCTGTGGGAGCAGCACCTCACCTGCGGTCAGGTGGCTGCTTCTGGGTGGTCCCTGAAGGAGAGCTGGACTCACGGTTAGGAGCTCGAGGAGTCGCGCCCTGAAGGAGAGCTGGACTCACGGTTAGGAGCTCGAGGAGTCGCGCCCTGAAGGAGAGCTGGACTCACGGTTAGGAGCTCGAGGAGTCGCGCCCTGAAGGAGAGCTGGACTCACGGTTAGGAGCTCGAGGAGTCGCGCCCTGAAGGAGAGCTGGACTCACGGTTAGGAGCTCGAGGAGTCGCGCCCTGAAGGAGAGCTGGACTCACGGTTAGGAGCTGGAGGAGTCGCGCCCTGAAGGAGAGCTGGACTCACGGTTAGGAGCTCGAGGAGTCGCGCCCTGAAGGAGAGCTGGAATCATGGTTAGGAGCTCGAGGAGTCGCGCCCTGAAGGAGAGCTGGACTCACGGTTAGGAGCTTGAGGAGTCGCGCCCTGAAGAGCACGTGGCGCCCTCTATCCTGCTACGGGACGAAGGCGTTGTAGCGGCGGTTCTCTAGTGGTTGCTACACGGGGGGATAAATATATTTTGGGGTATAAAGGTGCTATTCTTCTACCTCAGGGACTGTCCTGGGTCGTTTGTATGCTTTGTTTTGACTAATGTCAATGTGGATGGATCAAACCCAAGTTGTTAAAAAAAAAAAAATTAAAAAAAAAAAAATTATAATTCAGCACTGCACATAATTAGCTTCATGGCTAACATTTCCAATGGGAAATGTAAATGTAAATGGAATGGTTGCTTCATACACTTCTGGTCTGCTGGAAGAGTTGTCATTAAGTATGGCCCTATGAAATGCACGGGTGAATGAATCTGACACAATATTGGGTCCAAAATCTCTAGTGGCCCATGAATTCACCTCCAAGGAAATCTATGTAATAAAAATATAATTTTTTCTGTCTTTGCTTAATTGACATTTCATTTCTTAAATTTGACATTCAGTGTATGCATCGTAGCACGTTCTTTTGCAGGCTAACTGATGAGGCATTGGTCCAGGTGTAATGTCCAAATCTGTCAGCGTAGCGCCCTAGCCTCAAATCGAAGAGCAGTTTTTATTATTATTTTGCGGTACAAATTTCACGCCGGGGCGTGTAGCCCGCTAAAGCAGGCAGTGCTGTTTGAGTCACACAAGTCGTGCCAATAGGCGGTCCCGTTTCGGGATTGAAATTCTGCGGAAGTCGCGTTGCGTCGCGAGGACGTCCCCGTTAGCCTGCGGCTCGATCGGCCTCATTAGCACCTGTGTACAGAGGGCCTTCAGCGACTGCGTCGAGGGGGAACCTCGCTGAGGAGGCCCTGCCAGCTTCTCAGGGCATGAAGTTTGGAGAGCTCCCCTTCTCCCTTCACCGTTTGCAGTGTCGTGAGGGACAGAGATGCCGGCAGTTCGGGCTAACTGGATAATCACCAGTTTTGCTCTTTCTCTGTAGCGCGGTACCCTGGTTAAATAAACATTTTGACCTTTTACCCTCTCGTTTCTGTAGTGGGTACTGTATTTGGATAAATATTTATGGCTGTTGGATACTTGAGGCGTATGTGGCTAAATACTTTAACGGTTTTGCTCGTTTCTGTAAGGGGTACCATTGTTTGTAAACACTTGACTGGTATCTTTATTTAGTAAGATGCTTGTAGCTTAGTTGGGTAAATACTTTAACCATCTCAATCTTTCTTTCCTGTTGCAGGTACTTTACTGGGACAAATACCTGACGAGATAAATTCATTGAGCATTCAAGTATATTCATAGTAGAAAGATGCTTGTAGTGTAGTTGGGTAAATGCTGAGGATGAGGGGCCCTGTCATTTTGCCATTCGTGTTTCCTGACCGCTTTGACACAAAGCTGAGATTATAAAGTCCTTTTTGTACAGTAACTGGAGTCGGCTGGCTGCTCGAGATCTCCCCCACAATGCAGTCTGTTGTGGGGTCTCCCGTCCCTCTGGAATGGGGGCTGTTGAGGGCTCTCCTTAAGCTCAGGTGGAACGGTGACTGTGGGGGTGACGGTATGCCCAAATGCTACCCTCCTTGGTTTCCTGCATCTCCTCGGATGAGAGGGCATGGAGTGGCGCTTCCTCAGGGGGGTCCTAGTGATGGCCATGAGGAGAGCGGGGGGGTCCTGGTGTTTCCCGCTTTTTTTCGCCTGCTGGGTTTCTCACCGTCGGGGCGTTTCTCCACAATAGGCAGAGCACTTGGCCCGCGGCTCTGCTCCCCGCTTCTCAAAGCCTTTCTCTGGCCTCACAAAGGAAGGCGGCAGCAAACGGCTCCAGTGATTAATGGCGCCGGTAACGTGGAGGAAGGTCGTTGGGTTCGGTTGGAGAAGAGTCGTCGTGGAATGGCCGTACCGAGAATCTGAATCTGGATTTAAGTGATCACCTCCTGTTTCATTGTCCTACAGTAAGAGTAATTAAGGTGTAAGTAAGACTGCGGCTGTTTTAGGGGGCACTATTAGTAGTCCCTGTATAATTGATGGTGTAGTACTTTACACACTAGTGGACTAGTGGTCTCTATTTTGTGTATGAATACAAACGTGTTTCAAGTATGTCTAGTTATAACATACAAGACTCTGATCACAGTGATCCATTCGTATACAGGATTTCTCATCTTGCAGTACACAGAATCTCTGATAACATGATCCCTGTGATCCAGTATATATAAGTAACTTATGCTGAAGGTGAGGAGTTGCACATGGTTAGTACTTACGCTGCTGCATATTACTGTCGTTATGCTGCCTGTTCTGCCTCAACAAATTATTATAGGTATTTATATTAAATACCTTCTTTTTTTTTCTTTTCTTTTTTTTCTGGGTGCCACACTCATCTGTCATTGATTTGTGTCCTGATACTCCCACTGTTAAAAAAACCAAGCACTTTCCACAAGGTAAATTAATCTATTAAAATAACTAAAACAAATTTAGTGATTTGAGTTGGACTGTTAGCTAAGAGATGTTTACGTTTGTATAGCCTAAGTGATGAGTTCTTCCAATTTCGCTTTCAGTGTAACAAGAACGCTGGCGTATATTTTGCGTTTGACATAACCTGACCACATTTATTTTGGGGAATAAACTAAAATGCATTATGGACAAAACTTTTTTTTTTAAGTAGACCTACATCAGTAGCACAATGAAGAAGATTGCGAGGCACAGCACAGTAGCATTGAAACGCCCTCATTTATTTATGGGCGTTTGCATTGTCCTGCATTATTCTTCTCTGACAGCCCAATGCCATCCCTGCAAAGTAAATGTATCCTGTGCCCACAACTCATGGGACCGCAGTCCCACCGCAGGGCATTAACGGCACCGCATTACCCAGAATCCTCCCCCCTCAGAATGCGTTTATCCCACGCTTGCAGTCTAGTTTTGGGTTCTGTGTGGTGCTGTTGGGAAATGGAGGATGTGGGCCTGCTCTTCCCCGAGGACAGAGTGAACCCAACGCCCCGGCGGACCGCTGATGCATCGGGGCCCATGTGCGATGCTCAGCAGAGGTCCTGACTCAAAAGTCGCGATCGATAAACGCGCTGGCTGTTGACCTCCAGTGTTTTGGTCAAGTTCCGAAAAACTGGCCCACAGCATCTCCCCGCCGCGCCATTCATTCTCCCCGCAGTTTAACAGCCGTCTTGCATTTCCAATCCGCCTCATTTCTCCAACTCAGCATGGCAAATTAAAGTTCATTAGAGTTTCCTGATTGATTAAAATAGGTTGTCTGTATATACAGTGCCCTCCACTATGTTTCTTTTTTTTTTTTTCTTCTTGATTTGGCTCTGTACTCCACAATTTGAGATATAATCAAACAATTGACATGGTTAACATGCTTTGTTCTCAGATTTTATTAACAGGTATGTTTATATATTTTGGTTTTACCATGTAGAAATTACAGCACGTTTTGTACACCCCCTCATTTCAGGGCACATGTAAGAATCTGTACTTGACCACATGTGAATAGTTTGATGACAAATCTGAAATTGTGCCGTACAGGGCCAAATGAAGAACAAATGGGCTGTGTCTTTGTCCCAAACATTATGGAGGGCACTGTATGTCTAAGACCGTAAGATACTGAAGCAGACATACAGAGTAGAGTATTCTGGGGGCAATTGTAACACCATAAAATTGCACCAATCTGAAACACGCTAGAGCTGAGATTCTATCCAGCAAGCTAGCTAGTTTCATGTGTTCAGGGTTGCGGGCAATTGTAACAAAAAATTGTGTTACAATTGACCCCTGTTACAATTGCCCCCAGATTACTCTACATCTGCGTATAGTACATATGTGATTGCTCTGATCTGGCAACATACAGTATGTCTGTAATGCAGCTGCATAAAGGATCCCTCAGTAGGTCTGGTCCAGTAATGTACAGTATACCTGTTGTCAAACAGGCAGTATGTTCTTCTGTAATAAACGGTCTGTTTCAGGTTTCTAGGAGCGTGTGTCATCGCTTACAAGCCATGAATGTATTTTTGCTTGATTCCACTGTACGTTCACTCTGCACCATATGTGGTTTCAGAAAAGTACCTAAATACCTCTGTGGCTTGTACTTGAGCGTAGTTTTTATTTGACTGCAATGTCATTAACCAGCTCCTGTCATCTTTCACTTTCTGATGCCGTTCTCTCTCTCGCGTATACCGCTTTACCATTTACTGTTCAGACGTGATGCGCAGGGAGGCGCAGGACATCTGATCGCTCGCCCGTCTAGCGCTACAGCGCAGAGAATGCGACGCTGCGCTACGGTGCAGTGCAGAGGCTCAGGTCTTCAGTGTCTGGCTGGCACTCCTGCAGCTGCAGTCACCGGGGCCCCCCAGAGCAGGCCCATCTGCTCCTGCCTCACCCCTCCCAGCGCATGCCGCTACGAGGCAGCCTCCGTGCTTGATGACTCCTCGTGATGGATAAACGGGGAAATTGGCCATAAATATCAGAAATGGGTAAAATTTAAAATGGAGCCCCTCGGGGATAATTTAAACCCAGTGTTTGAACCTCCTAAATTCTGTGTTATATGCTCGCTTGACATTTTAATTTGATTCCGTGTCGTCCTGCTCATCAGCGGTGGTGCTTAACCCGTTCTTTCACACAAAGAAGCCCGTCTGCCGCGCTGCAAATTTTAAAATATTTTTTAAAAATGGCACCTTGACAATGGAAGTGTATTTGGAAGCTTAATTATTAATTTCTGATTTTGATTCTAATGCACTTCAACTGTTCAATAATTAAACAAAACTACGTGCAATACATTTTTTTTGTATGTGAGGATTTGACCGTGCGATTTATGTGAATTTTAGCTTTCTTGTGGCTAAAGTTTCGAAACTAGTGCAGGCCGTCAGCGCTTTTATATCGTGATTAATCACACAGAGTAGGAAAGTTGTCCCTTCTTTTCGCTCTAATGACTCTACTGGCTGAAAACCTCTTCAGAAGTATGCGCTAAATGTTCTCACCGCCTTTTTTTTTTGTTTGTTTTTTTTTGTTTCTCCGTCTCACTTTCTGCTCCCCAACTAATTTTCTAAAGTGCTACATCCCCTCCTTTTTACGGGTTGAATAATCTCGATATTACTAGTGATTTGTTGCATTTCTGCCGTTCTGTGAGCCGGTTGTCCGTTTCTGATGCCGCCGTCTTTGTCCTACTAAGGACCTTGGAAACGCGGTGTTTCCCGCAGGCTAAGCGAAGCCGCGTCGCCGTCTCCAGGCTGCCTTGGGCACGGTTTCATTAATGTATTATCTGAGATCTTTTGAAGTTGTGTCTTTTATGAGGAAAATGTTCTAATTTTCCTTACCGTCTCTCATTAATGTGTATGACTTGCAGGGGGAAGGCAATACCTGCTGTGCTAATTATTTATTTTATGCGTCACCTACAAAAGAAAAAAAAAAGTAATGGTTTCTCTCGATGCTGTTCGCAGGTAGGAGGTACGGCATCACGGACGTCAGCTCGGACGCCGTGAGTCTGGTTTCTCACGCCACACAGCAGCGGTTGAGGGAGCTTCTGGAAAAGCTGACGGTGGTCGCTCGGCATCGCAAGATATCCTTCAAGGTACAGCACCTCCCCCAGAATGATGCTTTTACTTAAAGTTTAAAGTTGTGCACGTTCATGCACTTTACACGCATGATATGTTTACTTCCCCAAAAGGGACTGGTCTGTTTGGAGCCTCCAGCATGTCTGACAGTCTGTCTTTAGACCAGGGGTGTCCAATCTTATCCAAAATTGGGCCGGTGTGGGTGCAGGCTTTTGTTTTATCCCAGCACTGAGACGCCCGATTCTATTTATCAAGGTCTTGGTTGAAGGCCATGATTAGTTAATTGGTTGAATCGGGTGTTGTAGTGCTGGGCTACAACAAAAAACTTGCACCCACACCAGTCCTTTTTGAATAAGATTGGACTCCCTGTGCTTTAAGTGGTACATATGAAATTCAACCCCTCACAGGCCCTTTCAGTCATCTCAAATAATGGTGGCAATGTAAAAGAATTGCATTTTGAGAATGTTACTGGATTTTCCTGCCTCCCACAAGTGGTTAGAAATGGGGTGGGACGAAGGCAGCACTGCTGAGGGTAATGGATTTGCACTCAGACCATTTCAGCGCTCTTGGGCGCCCCGCGCTGGCCTATAAGGACGGTCGTTAGACTTGCATGTCAAAGCCGTATGAAAGGTCTTCCTCCAACGCCACTCTGAGCGCTTCGCTGAAAAAAAGAAGCAGCTTGTTGGACCAGTGTTTCGGAGGAGAACCGTATAACTATTTTCGGAGGAGAACCGCTCTCCCGAATTGGGATGGCTCGTGCATTGGAACGCCGTTGCGGTTGCAGACAGTTGGAAATTCCAGATTGGGGTGGGAATTGGATACATACAGCCTTACAAAAAAAAATGTATCAATATAATTAATTGTTAAACATTTTATACTGCAACTTTTTACACTTTGTCTTGATGCAAGAAAATAAATCTTATTAGATCACAAGATCAATTGTTTTAAGATTAGCATCATAAAAATCATCATATTTCTTTTGTGACGACGTCAGGAGGGAATAAGATATCCAGTAAAATGTGGGATGCACGACACGAGGGATTTCCTTGTGTACGGCGAGTGTCCTTTGTATGTCATTGTTGTTAATTAAAGGGGCAGTTGACCCATAAATTAAATTTACATATATTTCTATCCACCCAGGTAGTTTAGCTGAAATCTCACTAGTTTTGTAGATGTCGACTGCGACTCACCTTGACATCACCCCGATATAACGAAACTCAGCGGGTTCAAAGTTTGTGGCGTCAAAGCCACAAAAATTTACATTCCAAAAAATTTGAAACGGCAACTTCTCTTTACAAATATAATGACATGGTTACTCACGAACATCCACAGACGTTCTGTTCTTGGCAAAGCACTCCAGTATTCTAGGGCGCACTGTGTTGACATAAGCCCCAGAATACGGTTGAGACTTGTGTAAGTTGCTCTGGATAAGAGTCACTGAATGCCAGTAATGTACCTGATGTAAAGGTAATTTCATTATTCCTCAGCCTCATGCTGCTGTTCTCTGCTTCTTCTTTTTTTCAATTTTCAGTCGATCTTTATTGCATATCTCTACAACTTTAGAAGGAATTTCACTAAAGCAATAATGGAAAGCAATACTTTTGACTCTTTTACTGTTAAAAGAATTTATTAAAATTGCTGTTTTCCGGTGTAACTCTCGTCTTTATTTTGCACAGGATAATGTTCTGCAAAGACAGACGAGTGACACTCGGGCTCAACTCAGGTTTCTGGAGCAACTCGACCGCTTGGAGAAGCAGAGGAAAGACGACGAAGAGCGAGAGGTTCTCCTTCGTGTCGCTAAGGTACAGGTTGTGAGCAGAGTCGCCATTTTGTTCCTCAGACTTCCACTGTGGCTTTTCAAAATGTCCTCCATGCCAATGGCAACTGTGACTTTCTAGCCTTTTGTCAAGGACGGCAAAGTTGGTTTAGTTTAGTTTTTTTTCCAAACATTTCTTGCCAAAAATATTTACACATTTATACATTTGTCCTGTATGACCATATACAAATAATTTTAAAATATATATTTTTTATTATTACGCTTGTTGTCGTCTTAACACAATTAAGAATATTTAGATTGTACTGTTGAGCTGCGGATAGCACGGAGGCCCTCGGCAGTATCAGCGACGGCTGTTTCTGGATTCTGCCATTGTCATGCCGAGCGCTTATCTGTGACATTTCCCTCTGCTCTCCCAGAGCCGGGCCAACCGAGAGGACCCTGAGCAGCTCCGTCTCAAACAGAAGGCCAAAGAGGTGAGGCCCGAGTGGCGTGGGGCTGTGCGTGCCCTGCGTGTTGGTGTTCGGTGTGGTTTTGGGGCGCCGGCCCGCCGTGGGCTACCAAACGGGGACACCGGCCGCTTGGGGCCCCAAACGGGGGCGAGCAGCCGCTGAGGGCAAAGGCTCGCAGCCGTGTCAGGGGGACGCTCGCAGCACAATTAAACACAGGACAATAGACGCAGGTCTATGTATAATATATTATATTATATGTTACACACACGTATACATACATATATAAAAAATATATGTGTGTGTGCGTGCACGTGTGTGTCCTAGATGTATATAATATGTCATACATACAATATTTGTATTTTTATATCTTTTGAGTAGCGTAGTAGTATTTGGGGGGTTCTACAATGGGCTACAGTTTTTCAGGATAATTGTTCATTTTGTAAATCTGATGCTACTTATAATTCTTTGGCTTCAAGGTGGTACTGGGATTTAGTTGTAAATGGAAAGGGCCTCTGGCTTTTAATTTTCTGGGCCCAGCAGTTTTCTGTCTGTGATGGAGCCCTTGTTTTCACACAGTTCATGTTTGGCTGCGGGGCTTTTTATTTTATAGCTTAGACTAGTTAAGCTTCAACTCCCAGAGGTCCCCGTGTAGCAACTGTAGAAATCAACAAATAAGTTCATTTACGTCGGCTGCCTCCACACAGTAGCTGACTTTTACATTTCCCAATATCCATTTCCTCACTTTCTTTGCCCGAGAGAAAAGGCTTCACTAATTGCAGCTTATTTTAATTGAGCCTAATATTGGAGCTAGCCAGAGTTGTGCCCCCCGGCAAACGGGGAATAGAATCAAATGAAAGCACCTAAGGTGTGTGTGTGTGTGTGCGTGCGCGAGTGCTTGTGTGTGTGTGTGTGCGCGCTCGCTTTTGTGTTTGTGTGCTTGAGAGATTTTATGCAAGAATTTTTTTACATTTCGGTTTTGTGTGTTCACCTTCTCATGCAGATTCTTATTGCTTCCATATCAATTTCACATCAAAATAAAGCAGTCACTGAAATTCATGGCATTTAACTGTATTTCAGACCAGTTTGAAGCTCATTTTAGGACGTTTAATCTTGTTGAGAGTCGTGTGTTTCCAGTTCATCCCTCACATTTGGAAATGCATTGATTTGAATGCATTCGTCCATGCATTTACCCAGCAAAAATAAAAAAAATTTCAGTCAGTTGTAGACCCACTTTCCTCTAATAAAGCAGATAGTTGACAAACACCCTGATTTTAAGGTAATGTCTTAAGTATTAATGTCTGTAGTTGTCTGTGTATTTGGTTTGTGGCACAAATTGTAATTCATGCGTTTGTAATACCGGCAGATGTTTATATTGGGTACATACAGTTGAAGTCGGAAGTTTACATACACTTAGGTTGAAGTCATTAAAACTAATTTTTAACCACTCTACAGATTTCATGTTAGCAAACTATAGTGTTGGCAAGTCAGTTAGGACATCTACTTTGTGCATGACACAAGTAATTTTTCCAATAATTGTTTACAGACAGATTATTTAACTTTTAATATCACAATTCCAGCGGGTCGGAAGTTTACACACACTATGTTGACTGTGCCTTTAAACAGCTTGGAAAATTCCAGAAAATGATGTCATGGCTTTAGAAACTTCTGATAGGCTAATTGACATTATTTGAGTCAATTGGAGGTGTACCTGTGGATGTATTTTAAGGCCTACCTTCAAACTCAGTGCCTCTTTGCTTGACATCATGGGAAAATCAAAAGAAATCAGCCAAGACCTCAGAAAGAAAAGTCTGTTTCATCCTTGGGTGCAATTTCCAAACGCCTGAAGGTACCACATTCGTCTGTACAAACAATAGTATGCAAGTATAAACACCATGGGACCACGCAGCCGTCATACCGCTCAGGAAGGAGACGCGTTCAAAAGTATCTATATCCACAGTAAAATGAGTCCTATATCGACATAACCTGAAAGACTGCTCAGCAAGGAATAAGCCACTACTCCAAAACCGCCATAAAAAAGCCAGACTGCACATGGGTACAAAGATCTTACTTTTTGGAGAAATGTCTTCTGGTCTGATGAAACAAAAATTTAACTGTTTGGCCATAATGACCATCGTTATGTTTGGAGGAAAAAGGGTGAGGCTTGCAAACCGAAGAACACCATCCCAACCGTGAAGCACGGGGGTGGCAGCATCATGTTGTGGGGGTGCTTTGCTGCTGGAGGGACTGGTGCACTTCATAAAATGGATGGCATCATGATGAAGGACAATGACCCAAAGCATACTTCCTAAGTTGTGGCAAAATAGCTTAAGGACAACAAAATCAAGGTATTGGAGTGGCCATCGCAAAGTCCTGACCTCAATCCAATCGAAAATTTGTGGGCAGAACTGAAAAAACGTGTGCGAGCAAGGAGGTCTAAAAACCTGACTCAGTTACACCAGTTCTGTGAGTAGGAATGGGCCAAAATTCCAGCAACTTATTGTTAGAAGCTTGTGGAAGGCTACCCGAAACGTTTCACCCAATTTAAAGGCAATGCTACCAAATACTAACAGAGTGTATGTAAACTTCTGACCCACTGGGAATTTGATGAAAGAAATAAAAGCTGAAGTAAATCATTCTCTCTACTATTATTCTGACATTTCACATTCTTAAAATAAAGTTGTGATCCTAACTGACCTAAGACTGAATGTTTAATAGGATTAAATGTCAGGAATTGTGAAAAACTTGAGTTTAAATGGATTTGCCTAAGGTGTATGTAAACTTTCGACTTCAACTGTATGTCGTACTTGAAAAATGAGAAGAAGCTTGCGTATAATAATGTTTTCAAATTTGTATACGGGGTGCTTTTATATCATCTGACTACAGAAGTACTTGCAGTCTCGTACTCATTTTTTTTTTAAAAAGAAAAAAGCCTTTTTTGTGATAACTGCCTTTGCCTTGCCACATGCTTAGTGTACAAAAAAACAGAAATGTTTCTTTTTTTCCACAACTGAAAAATGCAGTAAATCTAAAACAGCCTTCCAAAATGTTTGCATTTAACAGATCTTGTTTTTGTTGTTTGTCTCGTTTGGTGGGGGGGGGGGGGGGGTTGAAAACAGATGCAGCAGTTGGAATTGGCGCAGCTGCAACAAAGAGATGCAAATCTGACTGCGCTCGCAGCTATTGGCCCTCGCAAAAAACGACCACTGGACTCCCGAGGCTGTGGATCTGGAAACGAGGTAGAAAACGTATTTACATTAAACTGTCTTCAAAATGGATCCTCCCCGGTATCAGATGAATATGCATTGCATCGTGTTTGTGTAATGTATGTACTTAATGTAGAACATAGAGGGACTATTACCAAACCCCCCCCCACCCGCTCTCTCTGTCTCTCTCTCTCTCTCTCTTTCTTTCTGTCTCTCTGTCTCTCTCTCTCTCTCTCTCTTTCTCTTTCTGTCTCTGTCTCTTACTCTCTCTCTCTGTATCTTTCTCTCTCTGTATCTCTTTTTCTCTCTCTGTATCTCTTTTTCTCTCTCTCTGTCTCTCTTTCTCTCTCTCTCTGTATCTCTCTCTCTCTGTATCTCTTTTTCTCTCTCTGTATCTCTTTTTCTCTCTCTCTCTGTCTCTCTTTCTCTCTCTCTCTCTGTATCTCTCTCTCTGTATCTCTCACTCACTCACTCACTCTCACTCACATGCAGTCTCTCTCTCTCTCTCTCTCTCTCGCTCGCTCACTGTTTCTCCCCTGGTTATCAGTCTTTGGCACCGTGTGCTTAAAATGCCTACAAATACTCACGCTTATTGTGTTGATTTGCTGTTAATAATTGATGTAATTCACCATTCTCTTTGGACTGATCTCTTGAGTCAAGCAACCGCATTCTCTAAGATTCACCGTCCCCTTTTTCCTTTTCGTTTTTAAGTTTCTCTCTGCATTTTTGAAAATGTTTGCTTGACTTTTTATTCGGCCGTACTGTAGGAGTTTATCCGCGGGGATAGCTGAGCCGAAGCTCTTTTGCAGGCACCAGTATGCGTGTTCCGCCCCCACCAATTTGCCACGTCCTTGACCTCAAGAATTTTA
Organism: Synaphobranchus kaupii; assembly: GCA_029718625.1. Lineage (NCBI taxonomy): Eukaryota > Metazoa > Chordata > Actinopteri > Anguilliformes > Synaphobranchidae > Synaphobranchus > Synaphobranchus kaupii. The sequence continues at coordinate 120,928,315 of CM056377.1, forward strand.
CTATGCACAGCACCGGCCCGCCCCCAAGATTGCTGTGAGATCCCACTCTCAGGTCTCACTCCTGCCCTTCTCTTCAGACAGACCTTTGACCAGTGGATAATTCAGGATGCTAAATGCGTTCTGTACGGCAGCATCCATTCACTGAAATGAGGTGGGCGAGGCGAGGCACAGAGAGAGCCTGCAAACTCCTGCACTTTTTCTTAGCCATGTTCTTCCGGAGGAAGAAAAGGGGTTCACTGCTCGTTCTCCGTGATTTGTACTGGTAGGATTTCTGTTTTAATAACATAACGTCGTGACGAGAACAGGCCATTCAGCCCAACAATGCTCCCCATTTTCATATCGCTAAAGGCTACCTAGCGCACTGACTAATTCAGTTAGACGCACTGCTTTCGTACTGCTAACCCAAACTTCAAAGGCACAAACTTGTAAGGCAGATGTTGATTAAGCTGTATGGTATTTTGGAGACCATTACTGTTGGTCATGCATAATGTTGTAGACAGGTTTCCAAAAAAATGTTAATTTACCAACGGTCTATTCTAGTTTTGACACATTTGCACCAGCTTTATTAATTGAGAAGTTGAGAGTTCCTGCTCATTTCCAACTGGGTGAGCACTTTCAGTGTGCTTTTAAACTAAATAAAGACAAAACAATAGACAGATGAAGTGGATATGGAATTTCATCTGGACTCTCATCTGAATGCCCCGCTTTCGCATTGACATTTATTAATAAGAATAATAATAATAATGATGACTTTATTTACACAGTGCTTTTCATACCGTGCTTTCCTAAAAATAAAAAAAGCAACAAATAAGAAATATAGTGGAAGGTACAAATAAAGACATGGCAACCCTTACAAAACTCTATAGCTTGCTGCAAACTTGCAGGAAATATGTAGCGCATTTGCCACAAACTAAATTGTTTTCCACAAAATGTTGCCAGAGGTTTGCCAGTAATGGTGAAATTCTGGTGAACTTCTTGCAATAATGGCAGTTCCTGCCTAGCTAATTTGCATGTGAAAATATGAGCTTGCCGCATATGCCAAAGGTTTGACGCAAATTTGCCAGAAGGCCTATATTTTTGTAAGGGAAAAGGATAAAAGTCACAGTAAAAGTAAGGGAAAATAGACAATAAAAAGACAATATATTAACTTAAAACCACAAAACGTAATAAAATTAATTTAAAGTAAGTCTTAAATAAAGTCTTTAAAAGAGATTTAGTTTACCCCTATGTTCAGCCTCTGTTAACCCAGTGTGAATGTGTTTTAAGTGCAACCTTTCTCTATAAGGTTGGTCCAGTCTCAGTCAGTGCTCAGTATCAGTCAAGTTTAGGTCTCAGTCAGGCACAATGGTCCAGTCCTGTGGCGCCCTGTGCTCTGTTTTAGGCCTCGTGTGCCCCTGCTCAGGACATGGAGACTTGCGTTGTGCTCTGTCCTGGGTGGGGTCGCCCTTGAGACGGGGGGGTTTGTGCAGGTAACGTTTGAGGATCCCCGTCTTTGGCCGCACAAGCACCACCGCATGTTAACTAGAGCTAGCTAGCTAGCTTGCCGTACTCAGCCGAGCGCTCTGTGGTTGATGTGCCTCACTGCCGGATCTGTGTGCCTCTGCTCTCACTGGCAGGACTCGGGGAACTGGTGTTGGTAGGTGAGAGCAAGATAATTGGTACTGACTCCAGCTAGCTCCCGCTAAATCATTCAAATTTAAAATGTAAAAAAATGCAACACTTCTAAAAGGGGTAGAGTGTGAACGCTGTTACCTGAAGCCACGTCTCTGCTCCCGCTGCTGTCCTGGAGTGCTGTGGAGTGCGTCTGTGGGTGCTGTGGTTGATTAAGTTGGTGTATGATGGGGTGGGGTGGGGGGGGGCTGTTTTGGGATTTCATAACCGCTTCTGCTATTCGGTGTGTAATGAGCCAAATTATACATTTCAGGCGTAAGCTAAAGGTGATATAGGAATAAATCAGTACTGATGTATACAGATCTTTAGAAAATGAAGCCAGAGTAATCGGATGGAACACAGAAACGGGGTATAAACCAGCCCTCCGGCACACACACCTGGTGCGTGATGATGTTTGCGATTCTTTCCCCCTAATTTGCGGCATTCCGCTACCCTGGTCTTATTTTGAGAGGCCTGTCATTCACACACGCGCACTCGTCAATAGAAACCACTCACTTTTCACTGGCTATTCATTGTCTAACCACTGTAAAAACGAATGGCTCTAATGAAGCTAGACGGGGTCTGAGGAAATCAATTTCATCGTGCCCAATAGGAGGCTAGCGTTCAAGGTGGTGTGGAAAAACCTCTCCTTCGCTGGTCTGAGTTGCTCTGGATTGTATGCCCGCTTGTACGTGCGTTTGGCCTACATTCACTGGACTGAGCGGGATTCTTGTGCTCAAGAACCGCGATGACGATCCAGTAACTAGTGCTACTGCTTTGTGCCTTTGTGGGAAAGTGTGCCTGGTTGCACACTTACGCAGCGGAGATGGCCTCGCTTGGCCGGGGCCCCCCGCAGGCCGGGTGGGCTAGTAGCGCGGCGGGTCCGGTTACGCACTCGCGGGTGACGAAGCGCCATGGTTACGGCATACAGGCTGTTGGTTAAGGGAGGGCGGTGCGCCATGGTTACGGCATACAGGCTGTTGGTTAAGGGAGGGCGGTGCGCCATGGTTACGGCATACAGGCTGTTGGTTATGGGAGGGCGGTGCGCCATGGTTACGGCATACAGGCTGTTGGTTAAGGGAGGGCGGTGCGCCATGGTTACGGCATACAGGCTGTTGGTTAAGGGAGGGCGGTGCGCCATGGTTACGGCATACAGGCTGTTGGTTAAGGGAGGGCGGTGCGCCGTGGTTACGGCATACAGGCTGTTGGTTAAGGGAGGGCGGTGCGCCATGGTTACAGCATACAGGCTATTGGTTATGGGAGGGCGGTGCGCCATGGTTACGGCATACAGGCTGTTGGTTAAGGGAGGGCGGTGTGCCGTTGGGGGGGTTACGCACTGCTGGCGTGTTCGGTGACAGTATCCACAGAGTGCCGGCTCATTTGCATGTGTACGCACTATCTCTCCAGGGCTCACAGGAGAGCTGGCGGGCTGGATTGTAATTGGTAATCCTCTGCTTTGTTGAATAAAGGTGAAGAGGAAGAGGTGTGAATGTTTGTATTTTTATTTATTTATTTTTTTAATGTATAAGTGAGTTTCTGTGCGCACGCCAGAATATTGAAAAGACAGTGGGGGTGGTGTGCTTTTCATCACTTAAATAAATAAATTAATAAAAAAGGCATGTAGTTGGGCATATATATTTTTCATATTTCTGCGTGAGAGAGAAACTACATCATTCTGAAGTACTGTTGGCAACTGCTTTGTTAGTCCTTTTGGCAACGTTGGACTCGTGGCAGAGAGAAAAAGCAGCTTGCATGAATTACAGAGAATTTCCATATTGTTTTGAGGCATGCCTTTCCAATGAGATGCCTGAGTGTGGAAGCCTGCAGGGCCTAACCTAATACCGCTCGCTGCCACCTTCTGGAACAACATGACTTGGAAGGAAAAAGGGGAGTTCACAGGTGCTAAGTTATACGCACTGGCAACCGTCCATGTCCTCGCAGCGAGGGGAGAACGGGACTGAAAGTTCTAGGACAAAACCCCCCCACACACACACACACACCCACCATCCCCCCCAGCGCCTGCCCAAGGACATGCCCCATGGCTAAAGCCAAGATCCTGACTCCTGTGAAAATACTGAAAGCACAGGGGAAGCCAGGCAATAGACTGTTTGTTTGCATTATAGCGTGCGTGCGTTTCTGTTTTCTGTTTTCCGTTTTTTTGGGAATGCACGATAAATTTTTGGCTCATTTTGAGCAGGTGCGCTTTGGCCACTAAATATGTAACCTTTTATAAAATCGGGTATTAAGGGACATTATACACTGCCTGGCCAAAAAAAAAGTCACACACTAATATTTCGTTGGACCACCTTTAGCTTTGATTACGGTGTGCATTCGTCGTGGCATTGTTTCGACAACCTTATGCAACGTCACATTTATTTCCGCCCAGAGTTGCATTCATTTTTGGCCGAGATCTTGTATTAACGACGGGAGAGTCGAACCTCTCCGTAAAGTCTTCTCCAGAACATCCCAAAGACTTTCAATGGGGTTAAGGTCTGGACTCTGGTGGCCAATTCATGTGAGAAAATGATTCCTCATGCTCCCCGAACCACTCTTTCACAATTTGAGCCTGATGAATCTTGGCATTGTCGTCCTGGAATATGCCCATTGAAGGGATAACCTGGTCATTCAGTGCATTCTGGTACTCAGCTGACTTCATTTTATTGCTGCACAACGTTTCTGAGCCTAGACCTGACCAATTGAAGCAACCCCAGATCATAACACTGCCTCCAGAGGCTTGTACAGTGGACACTATGCATGACGGGTGCAACGGCGACTTTTTTTTTGGCCAGGCAGTGTACAATTATAATTATTGGTTTTGAAATTTTTAACGAAGCATGAAGTGTCCTGTTCTGCAGGAAGCATCGCTCCAGTCCTTGCTTGCAGGAGGAAAGAATTTCTGTAGGCATGCGTAGTAATGGAATACTCAGTCCGTAACCCTCGGTGTTATCAAAGCAGGTTGTGATGTGATGCGTTGAGGGTTTGAGGACATTCTGCTCTAAAAGCAGAATGCGAGGGTGCTCCGAAGGCTGTTTTGCCCTTTAGTTATGACAAAATTAACCAGTTGGTGTGAATAATGCCAAGCTCTGCAGGATTTTTTACAACAGGCGGCATGCTACATGGACAGAACACCCTCTTTCTTGAGCCTGCTCTGTTTTTTTTAGATATGAATATCACCATTTCAGAATTTATAACCTAAAGGGATGATTGTCTGCACTGAAAATAAAGTTTGTGTGTGCGTGTGTTTGCATGAGAGTGTACCGAGTGTTCCTTAATTAGCTATTTATCTTTTTTAGGACTGTTGTGACCATGACAGTTGGTGTTGGAAATATGTGAGATATTCATGATTTAGGTTTTTGTCAGTTTTTCTCTTGGATATATTCTGATGCAGGGGCTCAATCTGCAAGAGTTTCAGTAAAGAAGAGGAACACCCCTTGTGATGAATATTGGATTTTTGTAGTGGTTTTTCATGATTAATCCAAACATTCAGATTGATTAAAAAGAAATAATAAAAATTGTGAGATTTTTAGAAAGTGATTCTGTTCCTGCAAAGTTCTAAGTTCTAAGTCTTGCCTATTGTCCTGATCCATGTAAGGTTTTAATATGATATTTTGTTGATGTAGAAAACTTCTCAGAACATGAATCTCCCCAAGAACCAGGTCTTATTTTCTGATTTCCAATTTTGCAGGTGTCCCTTTAGTTACCCAGTTGCCTTTCATTCACCGATGGTCTGATGAGCAGTTCGAAACTGGATGTGTCATGTGTCGCTATGGGCAACCGTGGCTAGGCTGCATTCCGTGTGAATTTGGACGTCTTGACGTCAGATTTTCCTAAATTGTCAAACTTTTATTTGATGTATATTTGAGATTTGGGTCACAAGTACTTGAGAAACCTGCAGTCAAAGTGCTTGTTTTGGGGGTCCTTTGCTCTCTGTGGCTCTTAAGATCCCTGAGGTTTTGAACCGTACATTGTATCTGCTACATTTTGGTGTGGTTATAATCCTACGTTTTAAGGGTAGAAGTGTTTGCATGTGAAGTCAGATGAGATCGCACCAGTTCAGTTCCTGTCTCTGCCTGGTGACTTTGGGAGCATCAGCACAAGGAGACATTCCATGTAAAAGAAGCTACATTTGGGGTCATGACTTCTTATTTTGGAAAATTAATATTTGACAGAATCAGTCGTCCAGTTTAGGTCTGGGTCTCATCGACTCAATGGGGAGGACGTGCGTTTCAGAACCCGTGAGAAAACGAGGGTACGGTGCCATTTGTGCCGAGAAAGTAATTTGCTTCAGTTTCTGGAAGAGATTGTTCCGCCTGGTACCCAGGGTCCAGCTCAACTAGGCATGCCTAGTCTTGTTTGTTTGTTTTTTGCTGACATGACAGACAGATCTTTATTTGGCCTTACAATGTTGTCTTGCGCACAAGGATTACAAACGGAACACATTCTTACACTTAACAACAGAGAGAAGAAGAAAATTACCCTGTGTAAATTCTGAAGACTACTTTAGCCTGAAGTCAAGGCCTGTCGGTGTTGTCTGTGAAACAGCCCTGAAGGCCCACAGAAGCCTGGTGTTAAAAACATAATGCTGAGACCTCAGCATAACACTGTCGTCCTGTAGCCGTTTGGAGATTAAGCATCAAGTCTGATTGTGGGTAAACCCTATGACATGAGTGCGATTACTGTAGCCTTGATTGTACTGTTCAGTTTGGGCCTCTTGGGGCTGGGGGGCGTGGGGGGGGAGGGGGGTGCTGCTAATGTAGACATGATGATGTCATATCTTGCACAGGTGTGCGTTTCATGTGCTGTTACCAGCACAAAGTTCGCGTTTGACAACATGAGCAGTTAATTTTCCACAGTAATCAGGAAGAATCCAAAATCTGGCCAGTAGGGAAGTGCTGTGTGTGTGTTTTGGGTAAACGAGCTTCACTGAAATGCAGCCTACAAATGATCATTCCGGTTTGCTGGAATTTGTCTGTTGAGATGATCTGTCCATGATAACCTAGCAACAGCAGCAGAGGCGCTTTGTGTGGACGCAAGTCCAGTCTCCGCTCTCAGCACGTAAGGTTCTGAAACGACAGGTTACTGTATGTTAAAGAGCCAGTGTGTTTTAAAAAAAATAAAAATAAAATGAAGAGGTAATGACACAAGTTTAAAATGAGTTCTATAAGATTTATTTGTTGGCAGCGCTGTGGCAAGTGGAGCAGAGCATCTCTGACACATGCTGCTCTGTGCTGTGCTGTGCTGCGCTGTGCTGAGCACAGCACAGGGAGGTGTATGTCTGATGTACTGTACGCCCATATGCTGCTCTGTGCTGTGCTGTGCTGTGCTGCCCTGTGCTGCGCTGTGCTGCTCTGCTCTGTGCTGCGCTGTGCTGTGCTGCTCTGTGCTGCGCAGAGTGAACAAGGTCCCAGCCCTTCGATGAGTCCCAGATACAGCGTAGATGACGGGCCCTGTTCTGTTGTCATTAGGCACGTAATCCGCATATTTGCAGATCTGCGGGGGGCACCCACGTGCCCTCTGGGTAATGTGGAATGTTTGTGGGTATACACTAAGCAGGCTCAATTTCACCTTGTGGGGACTTAAATTTCGCCTTGTGGGGACTTGCGTGCTTTGGGCAGCAGCTTCCCGATATGGGAGCAGATCCACGGAGCCGCGCCAGTGCCCACGCTTCCGAAGAGAGGGGCCGTCTGGCTTGCCGAAAAGTCTCCCCCTGTGCTTTGTGTAATAGGTGAGGCAGGTGCTAATTGAACACTTTCTGGCACTTTTAACAAAAGTATTGAAAGATGGAATCGAAACCTGTTAATGAGATTTCTCTCCTGGGGGCACCTCTTCAGGTGATTTTCTTTCTTTCTTTTTTTTTAGTTTAAATTTAATGAGATGTTCCTACCTTCACGTGCAAATGTCTGCTTGCTTCTTAAACCTGCCCTCCTACCAGCCCGCTCCCCTACTGTTAGCCCTTCTTCCGCCTACACACACACACACACACACACACACACTCACACATGCCATCACCGAAAGCTTCAGCTGTGAAAACTGCTGTTCTTATGACGGCAAAAAAACGACACAGCTGAGCTTACTTGTTGTGTAGCTAGTTCATGTCGGCACACTTTCTGAAGTAACTTTATGAAAAGAAAAAAAAAAAGTAACTTAATTAAAAGGCAAAAAGGTGAGAATCAGGGCGGATACAGACTTCTTTATTTCTGGGAGATGAAGGTGAAGGATTTTGGTGCTGAACAGTGCTGGAGGCCCACCCCCCCCTCTTCTCTGAGTTATTTATTTTTTTTACAAAAGGTTCCTAGGCTAATGACTACATAAAAAGCATACTTTCACCTCCCTCAAGTTGCTGAGAATTATAAAGGACATGGCTGCTGGGTTACAGTGGCTCCCTAGGGGTCTTTGTTTCATTTAGAACATGGCCCCGGGCCCTTCCAGTGCATCCTGTTGAATTGACCTCCTTTTCAACTCTGAGCTGGCAGCTGCGCCGACGAGCAGGCCCCGTCGCGGGAGCCGGGGGCGGTCATGTGACGCGCGCGAACCCTGACCTCCCCGCGCGGAGTCGGGGCGTCGGCGCCCTTCTCACTCGGATGAAGTTTCTCAGCCTCGGAGGGAGGGGGAGGAAAAATAACACAAATGCGCGACGGTCCGATCTGGGTTAGTCGTCAACCTCGTCCTCTTCCCCCTCACCGCTCACAAAATGGCAGTGCGGAGTTATCCCAAGCCGGAACGTCGGTACCAGGAAAACCGAAGCTCGCCGTCACTTCCTGCTGCCACGGCTGGCTTCTGGGAAACCTTGTATTCAGTGGTTGGTCTGAGAAGGCCCCGTTTTATTTGCTGTGTGTCTGATTGGTACAAGTTCTGTTTTATTAATTTATTAATTTAAATTTATTCAAAATGAGGTGTTGGTAATTCCTCTTGTAAAATATCACGGCTCGTGATTGCGCTTGTGGACCCTTTTGCTTTCCTCCGGCTCGGCGTACCTTCATTTCCAATACCAGCAATACAGAGACTGATACCAGATGCTAGTCCTGAACAGGGTACCTTTTAGAATAAAAGCCATAGCCCAAGGATTTAATTGCAGATAATGGAAGGAGAGAGTGAGAGGGAGGGAGCGAGAGGGGGAGAGGGAGGGAGGGAGAGAGAGAGAGAGAGCGAGTGCAGTGCGGCGCAGAAAGAATAGGCCCCAGTTCCTCCGGAGGGCACTGCTGTCACACATCAGTAACTGGCCCAGAGACTCATTCCAGTTGGTCGGCGGCAGCTTCTGTGTTCACCAATCCGGTGCCGGGGTTATTGGAGCAAATATTTGTGTGGCGAGGCTGAATACTGAGGGGAAGGGAGCGCCAATATGAGGGAGGTGCAGGTCTGAGGTACTGTACGCCAATATGAGGGAGGTGCACGTCTGAGGTACTGTACGCCAATATGAGGGAGGTGCACGTCTGAGGTACTGTACGCCAGTATGAGGGAGGTGCACGTCTGATGTACTGTACGCCAATATGAGGGAGGTGCACGTCTGAGGTACTGTACGCCAGTATGAGGGAGGTGCAGGTCTGATGTACTGTACGCCAGTATGAGGGAGGTGCAGGTCTGATGTACTGTACGCCAGTATGAGGGAGGTGCACGTCTGAGGTACTGTACGCCAATATGAGGGAGGTGCACGTCTGATGTACTGTACGCCAGTATGAGGGAGGTGCACGTCTGATGTACTGTACGCCAATATGAGGGAGGTGCACGTCTGATGTACTGTACGCCAGTATGAGGGAGGTGCACGTCTGATGTACTGTACGCCAATATGAGGGAGGTGCACGTCTGATGTACTGTACGCCAGTATGAGGGAGGTGCACGTCTGAGGTACTGTACGCCATATGAGGGAGGTGCAGGTCTGATGTACTGTACGCCAATATGAGGGAGGTGCAGGTCATATGAGGGAGGTGCAGGTCTGATGTACTGTACGCCAATATGAGGGAGGTGCAGGTCATATGAGGGAGGTGCAGGTCTGATGTACTGTACGCCAGTATGAGGGAGGTGTAGGTCTGAGGTACTGTACGCCAATATGAGGGAGGTGCAGGTCTGATGTACTGTACGCCAGTATGAGGGGGGGATACGTCAGCGTTCTCTTACAAATCGCAAAGCTTTTTGATTTATTGTTATTCTCGTACTGTATATTATTTTATTTTTTTTCAGTGCTTGATTGAAACTGCTCAACTGCTTTATGTGAAAGCTGACATTTGCGCTAGTGCAGTGTGAGACTGCTGTGCGTGAGGGGGCACTAGATCCAATACGTTCTGAATGGTGGAGCCATCGTTTTCACTTCAGCTGATTTCCTCTTTTGGGTTTGTTTCTAAATCTAGAAGGGAGGGGTGAGGGGGGATGCTGCTCCTCTCGCTGGAGTTTAATGCCGGAATCGGGGCTGTATGGCACACGGGTCATTTTTAATTGGTTTTGTTTTACAGTACTTTCTTTCTCCTGCGCTTCTGGCGGTGTGGTTGAAGCACCCTGGGTGGGTGAGGTGTTGTGACCCGAGGAATGCGGCCCGGCTCTCTTTCGGCCGTTAGTGTTCGCCGCGCTGCTCTAAATCACTAAACCGCCCCTGCAATTTAACCGTCTGTGGGACCGGCTCGCCGTTCTCTTGCTGCGAAATAAATCTTCGTCGCGGCCAAAGAGCGTCTCCCTAGCACCTGGTCTTGTGAACTCAAATCTTTATACCCCCGTTTCTTGTAGGGGGAAGCCCTGTGCAGGCCCACTCTGGCCGGTCGGTCCCAACCGGCTTTTTAAACTCAGTTTTTACACCTTTCTTTCTTTGAAAGTGCGGAATACAGTTGCCTGTAAGCTGGGTGGCAGAAGAAGACTGTGTTTCAGTAATGGATTGAGATTGAGATATCGGATTTATCCTCACCGGGGGTTAGGCACCAACATCTATTCTTCCTAAAGGGGGTGGGGTTATGTTATCATTAGATAGTCACCCCCCCCCCCCTCTCCTCTCCTCAGGGGGTGTAATAAGGCACTGGGCGTATCCAAGTGTCCCTAATCCCCATTGAGGTGTTCCTGTCTCACACTCGTAGTACCCCCCCCGCCCCCCCCTACTCCGATCCGCTCCAGGGCTTTCTTCTCTCGCTTTGCGACGGGGCCGTAGAATATTGGGTTTTGTTTAATGTGCATGCGCTGCCGGGCGTAGTCTTCGCGCGTGGCTCCAGAAATTGATGCGGACCCTAAGCGAGGTTTGAAGCTCCATTTGCCTCTAAATAACCCAATGCGCTGAAGGTTAAACTGGCAACCGCCCGAAAACAAATGGTGCCCTACCCTTATTGTTTAGACTGTTTGCCGCACGGCCTTATCGCAGAGCAGACAATGTGCCCTGGCTCTTAATTTATTTATTTTCTCCTCTTTTTTCCAGCTTTGCCAGCGCTCTGCTTGAACATGTTCATATTTTTTAAATTTGAGGAGATTTCCATTCGTCCATTTTATTATTATTTTGTTGTAAAGATGTAATTTGCACCCATTCCATTTTTATGTGTTTACCGGAAGCTTTGTGAAGCTGTACTTGTGTGCAGGTAGGGTGGGGGTATGTGTATATTTGTGTGTGTGTGTGGGGGGTTGAACGTGTGTGTGTGTGTGTGTGTGTGTGTGTGTGTGTGTGTGTGTGTGTGTGTGTGTGTGTTATGGAAAGACAAAGGCAGCAGAGAGGCAGGCCAGTCAGGAGCTCAGATCACATCAGGTTGGTCCTGGCACATCTGCACGCAGCAGGCATGCTGGGACAGGCCCTCAGGCGTAGGGTACGCCAGCAGCAGCACGCCATGTGAGGGGAGCAGCAGAGGGAAGGAGTCTGTCTGGGTCCAGTGCATCATCCCCCTCTTTCTCCCACTCTTCCATCTCTCTCTGTCTCTCTCTCCCGGTAGCCTACATGTACATACCACACGTACAGTAAGCATGCGCTAACCGTCGCATGCTTACTGCATGTGCGGTACGCATGTCCTCAGGAACAGGAAATTGGGATTATTTGGTCCTTTTGTATTCCCTTAATTGGGACATCCGTTGCCTAATGCCTCGCGTGAAACGTGATCGCGGTGAAGTTTGGCGAATGCTCGTCGTCCCGCAAAATGTCTCCCCTGTATCTTCGACCTCATTGTAGCCATGAGGTTTTCAGTCATGTTTGGCATCTGTAAGAGATTAGCTGCTGCTGGTGTTATGTGATGTAGGCCCATGTACTACATTAATGTTCACATGGACTCTATGCTTCTTTTATTACACTTAACTTTTTTTTGTTGTTGTATGTTTTCAGTTATCGTCCTTAACCAGAAACTAATTTGTTTTCTTAAACCTCTACACCATTTATGTCAATAATAGTGTACACTGGGGGGGGAATAAAGTTGAGAAAAGAACAAAAGCATATAAATGTGCAATATTCTGTATTAGTTTAGTTTAATTAGTTTCTAATTCTTGGTTTATTTAATTTAATCTCCTTTAGGCTGGTAGGTATGGAAATTAAGTGCTAGTTTTTGCCTATATAAATGGCAGATATTACCCAGAGCCTTTGAACAAGATTACCCAGATGGCCTTGCAGCATTTGTGCCTGAAGTTTTTTTTATTATATTTTTTTTCCTCTCTCCCTCGCTCTCTCTCCCTCTCCCCTCCTTCTATTTTTTTCCCTCAAGGCTAGAATATGCTTTCTGCAGAGAGCTGCAGGCGAGGCCTGAGATTGGGAGGGTGTAGCTATGGGGGGTCGGGGGGGAGAGGGGGGGGGGCCAGAGAGGAAGAGAAGTGCCCCAGACACACACACACACACACACACACACACACACACACACACACACACACACACACACACACACACACACACACACACACACACACACACACACTCTGCTCACTCCGTGTGTCTGCAGCCAGAGGCAGCTGCCCCCCCCTTTCCCACAACTGCTGCCTCTAAAGGTGTAATGGTGCTCTGTGCTCTGCTTTTAAATATGAATGCCTGTGTTGGGGTACAGGGGACCCCTCCCTTCCTGCAGCCTCACTATTTCTCTCTGCCGCTTGGCCACGCCTTCATGGGCTGTCTCTGCACATACATCAGGCTTCTCTTTGGATGCGGGATCATCGCGGTCTGTGTTTGGGGACGGAGGCCGGGGGACGGGGGACGGGGGACGGGGGCCGGGGGACGGGGGACGGGGGCCGGGGGACGGGGGACGGGGGACGGGGGCCGGGGGAGCCGTGCGCGGCTGAGAAACCCATCCCGCTCGCCCGTGCACCTGAAACGCGTGACTTATGATGCTAATTTAGCGCAGGCTGTGGGGCCTGTTGGGTAATGCCACCTCTTTGATCACCCTGCAGTTAAAGCGCATGCCCGTGCAGGAGAGATTAAGCTGTGGCATGCCATTAACTGCCGTTTCTCCGCCTTTTGTTTTCAGAGTTGTGACTCTTTCTGCAGTTCCCAATTAGGAAATATATCCCGTCTCTGAATTCATGTGCGGCGGCTCGACCTTGTTGGAGTTTCCTACTCTCCTAAGTGCGTTTGTGAAGTTGACCCCTCCGGCAGTCTTGTCTTAGGGGCGGGTTTGTAGGCCAGATGGCACCTTTTTCCATACGTGCAGCGGAAGGACAAGACTAAAGCAAAGAGTGCCTTTAACTTGAACACCTTGTGCAAGCTGTAAGGTTCAGTGTTTGCAGGCCTGTCCAGGGTTTTAGTTTGATTTATTGTACAATCTCTGTAAAAGTTCTGCTCAGTTCTGAATATGGGAAATTTGAGGTTGAGAAGTACTTGGATTTTGCACTGAGTGTGTGAAGGCTCTTGATTTTCTGTCCTTTACATTTAATTGCACACAACTGTTACGAGAGTAAATATGAATATGAAACCTGCTATACAATTAGAATCTGTCTTGTCTCATTTAAATATTAAATGTATTACATTAACTAAGATTTCAGCCTAACTCCACAGAATTAAACGATTTAGCAGTTTTCAAGGTCTGAAAAAAATCCTGGTCACGCACACTCAGACGGCCGTTTAACGTTTATTTTCTTTTCTTTTTGAGACTGTCATTAAATGTGAGATGCTCCATTTAAGGATTTATAAAGTTGTGTAGTGTAGGCTACACAAGGCATTAAGTGTGGGTATTGGAAGAAAGGAATAGAAAAGCATGTCAACTTCATTTTTAACTTATGCAAGGGTGGGAAAATTTGGGCAGTTGCTCTCATTTTTTAGAAAGGTTACGGTCTTGTAGGGGCCTAAATACCATCTCAATTCTTGGAAACATGCGCATAAAAACATTCACTACATTTCTTGTTTTTGGGTGTAGGTTCACAGACTCCTACTGCAGTTCACTCCATAACTATACATGACTATGAGCATGACTACATGGAACCTTGCCATACCTTTCAAAGCACTATTCTAGTTTGTGCTTGTTCCATTTCAGAATTAAACATATTTATTTTATTTATCATCATATTGTTTTGGGGGTTAAGGAGGGGGGTTGAGTCCTTCCTTTACTGTGTATTCCTGTGTCTGATCTCTCTCTCTCTCTCTCTCTCTCTCTCTTTCTCTCAGATGACGGGTGCTTTAAGCTCCTCCCCCGCCGTAGCTTTTCAGAGGATGACACGCGTGGGCTTAAGGGACCTGCTCTTCTGCATGGAGCAAGACCCCACACTGAGACACACACTCAGCCTGTACAGGGCCCTGCTGCAATAGCACACACACACACACACACACACACACACACACACACACACACACACACACACACACACACACACACACACACACACACACACACTCAGCCTGTACAGGGCCCTGCTGCAATAGCACACATACACACACACACACACACACACACACACACACTCACACACACACACACACACACACACACACACACTCTCAGCCTGTACAGGGCCCTGCTGCAATAGCGCACACACACACACACACACACACACACACACACACACTCACACACTCTCAGCCTGTACAGGGCCCTGCTGCAATAGCACACACACACACACGCACACACACACACACACACACACACACACACACACACACACACACTCTCAGCCTGTACAGGGCCCTGCTGCAATAGCACACACACACACACACACACACACACACACACACACACACACACACACACACACACTCTCAGCCTGTACAGGGCCCTGCTGCAATAGCGCACACACACACACACACACACACGCACACGCACACACTCACTCACACAGTCACACACACCATAAGGGGGTTCTTGTCCAGACAGCTTCACACCAGCATCAACCCCCCAGACAATCACAATCTCCTCAACAGAACCACTGCCATGCACCCTTTGAAAGCTCAATTGCACTTTTTCCTTGGTCGTTAAATGATAGGAGACGGTGTTGCGCGACACGCAATGTTTACTGCACAGGCCCGGGGTGCACTGTCGTTTGGCTTGTCTGTTTGGCTCTGTGTGAATGCCGAGAGGAAGGAGGGTTTGACTGCACTGAACATGGTTTATTTTTGCCTCCGCTTTAGAAAAAACCTTAACATGCTAATGGTTGTAGTTTGAGCTGGAAATGTTATTTTCTGTCATGGATTAGATTGTTTCTACTGCGGACTTACAGCCATTAAACTGGCCATCGTAACGTGTTCTGTGCAGTTGCAACAACTTGTAGTTGAGGAATGCGTGGACTAGAATGTAGTCGGTTTGTCGTAATACTGACGTCTATACTGAATCTGCACAGTTATTTTTACAAAAATACATTGTATGATATGATTACATCTATATTTGATAAATACAAATAATTTTTTACATTTGCAATTGATTGCAGTGAGATTATAATTGAATAATAGATGTATATTTGTATTATTGTAGCAGACTGCAGGTTTACCCCCTTGTGCAGCTAAACCTGTTTGCAGATTGTCATGTAATATCAAAATATGTTTGGGTAATTTAAATAAATAATTCTAAATGTCTGTATTCCATTTGCGCCAAAAACAAACGTGAAAGTCGCAAGCTCTGAATCCCTGTCTTTCAAGGTGAGAACGAGCGCAGTCACAATCTGAAAGCGTTTGTCATTCTATAGTGATCGTCACTGTTAAAGGCATTGTTAACATTGCCAACGTGCTGTGCTTACAAAGTATGGCATTATTATGCCTAACGATTCTTATTCATTTGTGACTGGTCTCTTTGATAATGCATGTTTTGGCAGCAAGGTAACCCCGGAGAGTGCCGATGTTTGTTAGTCATGTGAATGTCTGTATATTATTACCAGAGAAATGCACTTAGTTTAAAGAGACTGCAAATGGGACAGTCTTTAGTCAATACAGAAGCGTATGCGTAGACTTTGAAAGTAATCTTTACTTTTTTGAAACCCATTTTAAGTTCACAGCCATATTACAGACGCATTATAAAATGGAGAATTTCTGTCATGTCCAATCTCGGGAATGTGGAAATCTCATTAGCAATAATTATCGTCTTTAATATAATACTGCTTTTGCCTGAGGCAAAGGACAAACTTTTCTTTGTAGGGACTTTTCTTTGAAAATGCCAAAATATACCAGATGCCTATACAGAATATTGCACTGTACTGTAAGTGTGACACAGAAAGTATATACATTAGTCCTAATCTGTGGTAAAGACGACGTTATTTTAATTTCTTGGTATGGCTTTTGTGTCTATTTTCATACTTGAATATGGGGCCTTCATTTCTCTATGAAAACTAAATAAGGTCTTTTTCAGATGAGCCTCTTGTTTTTGTTTTTTCTGTTTGTATGTTTTGTGAAAAAAGTGATACGATCTGTTACAGAAATATGGTTTATTGTGTAAAAAAAGATGATTAAAACAACAATTATAAATCTAATGTTTCCATTGTGTTCCTTGAGAAACAAAGTTGAGATGTTTTATCATAACACTAAGTATTAAAGTATACTTTAATAAAAGTATAACCATAAAATCAAAAAAAATTCTAAATGCATAATTTAACTGATACCGCTTTTGAAATTGCCCATGCTGTTATTGGCCTAAAACCGGTTATGATTTTGTGTGTTTTATCCCCTTCTTTTAATCTCCGGAATATGTTTCAGATGTTTATCTTTTTAAATACATCGGTTTAATTGGGTCTGTTATTTGACCTTCCTTGCCTCAGAAAGCACTAAATTCTAAACTTTGGCAAGAAAAGACAAACATCACACAGTGTTGATGTTGCCGCATGCAAATCCTCGCCTGTTTACCAGCCCATTATTCCTCTCCTCCGCTAATCTTTACCACGCTCTCTTCCTGCTTTGATTAGCGGATTTAGCTACAGGCTAGCGGCAGGCAGAGATCTCACCTGAGATAGTGTCTGAAAGGAGGTGAGGAGCTCAGCTGGCGTCGGGAGATGGGTGACTGAAAATACCCCCGTTCCTCTCGAGTGCCAGCCGATGCCCGTGCCTGCGCTCGCTTGTGGGGGGCGGGGGGGAGGGGACTGCGGCTGCATGCTCACCCAAAGTTGACCGCGAGCTTGATGTGGAAGCTGCACCAGTAAGACAGTTCTGACTGCCGCCCAAAAAAGCTGATAGTCTATCACTTTTCAAACTACTCAAAATGGCTGCACACCTGTTCCAAATGTACAGTGCTGCCAGGTTTTTTTTTTTTTTTAATAAACAATGTATCCAAATACTTAAGTGGCAATGTGAGAGAAAGTGACCCGATACACCGCATCCTAGAGCCTGGCCTCCTGGGACAGGAAAGCAATATTGTCTATAATTCTACACACTCCCCCGACTGTATAAAACAACTGCAAAATGGTGCGTTTGGCGTCTGAAGTGAAGAAGGCCAGGTGATGAGCCTTGTGAGGAGCTTCAGAACGCTGCTGGATGCCGCTGTTTACAACGTCCTTTTGATATTTGGCATATTTCACAGGCGCTTATAAATAAACGGGTCGGACAACGGACATTTTAGATGATACTCTTTTTCTGCTCCACTGGCTGCAATGCTCTACCATCACCTGCCAATAAATCCATTTGAGCTGTTGGAAGCAGATTCACGCCCGCCCCCACCACCATTGGTGCCTCCCTTAATGTAATGTTTTGTGTTTTTATTTTTGTTGTTTGTTTTTTTTATAAAACACCTTTTTATTCACGTGACAGAGCCCTGGAAGCTTGACTAGATGAAGGATTGCATTTGACTGAGCCTGTGCTTTAGCCTGAGGCGAGTGCATAGCTTAACATAAGTGATGTGGGCCTGGGGGCAAAAACAAAGCCGAGAGCGCCTGAGGAGAGCGGGTCTGACCAATAATGTATTTATAGTTTTGTTGAAAGCCTTCTATTGTGTCCCATATTGCCTAGAACTATGTCTGTCCTCTGCATTTTATTAACCCCTGACTTATCACAATGATGGATAGTTGCCCTTAAAATGCATGCCCACAAATCATTAAACCCAGACACAAAACAAAGGTCCTTCCATTTAACAATTTGTCTTGTGCGAGATGTGGCTTTAAACGCTGGCCTTTCAGTCAAAAGATATTGAAGTAATCAGCCGTGATGTGCTCACATACGAGGCCAGTGTTCCAAGAGGAAAAAAAAGGGCAGCTGCTGTTTGTGGTGATCGTTGCCATGTTAGTCGTAGCTGTATGTCGCTTCTGAACAAAGGGAATTATGGGTGTTTGGGTTTCCTGTGTCGGGACGGGTCTGTTTGGAACATGGTCTTTGCCCTGTGTTCGGTTATGCTCTGAACACTTTTGAATTGAATGCAAAATGTGCATCTACAATACCTGTATATTTATATTTTTAAAAAAGGAAAACCTGGCTTAGGATGTGGTGAAATTATTTGTGGAAAAGTTCAATAGCAAGCTTATTGAGAATATACAGCTCCTCATGCTCAGCATTTTCTTGAGGGCCCAATATTACTACACCAGCCTCTTCCAGGCCCATTGTAGCCATAGGGTAGCATCTGTTCAAATGGTGGTATTATTACCATTATTATTACTATTATTAACAACTTTCTGTATAGCTCCCTTTGTACATAGGATGCATCACAAACTGCTTCACAGAAAATAAGAGCAAAACAAATACAGCAAACTAACAGTGCAATAGAAGAGGATTTTAAATGATGCTAGAGGTGGAATGGGTTCTGCTCCGCCATACTGGAATCATCATGCATCTCTGTAGGCCTGCTCTAGTAAGTTTGGATTTGATTGCTATCCAATGGAAACAACCCAGTCCACCATTTTAATTAACAATAAAACATAGAAGCTTAAATCATTGGGTAAAAGTGCATTCAGTGCTGAAATGATTGTAAAGCAGTGAAATGCATACCTATCTCAGTACCCGTATATTACCGTATATAATTTATCTCCACTGAAGACTGAAGGAACCATTGATTTAGGAGCATCCCAACAAAACACTGCACTCTGAATGTATTTTTAACAGAGTTTGAAATTTATGGAAGTAATATGTTTTCCATAAATTTGAATAATTAAGTGGTTGTGAAATGGCACTGCTAAGGTTTATTCATTAGAGCACTGGAGAAGCAGTTGTCAAGCCTGTTGGAAACCAGGAGAGAAAAACAAAGAACTCTTATTTGTATTCTCTGCTATGTCGTGTGTACTGTCGCATCCTGTCCTACAAGAGTGTTAGCGGCCAGCAGATTCTAACCTGGTAGGAGTTTTCCGACTGTAGTCGAGGGAGGGCCACGATCTAGGAAACCAAGTCGCACCTTACCAGTATGGACCGATCATAATTTTTAAGTTCCACCTCATTAGAAACAACAGGACGTCACCATCTCCGCTATAATAAGGCAGCTATACTGTCATTGTCTACAGCTCGGACAACCGCGTGGGCCCGGTGCTCCATTGGTGAGTCAGGATGAGATGGTTCCCTCAACAACTTAGTGTGGACTTTGTTCACCTCAAAAAAGTTCACCTCAAGCAATAAAGCAAGGTTTTTGGGTAGACCAGCTTGATGGTTATCCATGAGTGCGGTATAGAACAATATAACTGTTCATGCTGACAGGCAGGCCTTAATCGTTAGGAAGGTCAATGGTCTGGGCAGGAGTGTCTAATTGCAGCAGAACTCCACTCGATTGTACAGCACAAGTCCTGAGATGTCATTTTTGACCTTTCCGAGGGCTCATCCTCCTAATTTGTATAATCTGATTGACTTACACAGATTTTAAAAAATAATAATACACTCAGGATATGTGTGTGTGCCAGATGTAAATGTACCGCATTAGAGAGGTACAGGTTGCTGCTCAAGTTGCTGGTGTGTCAAGGACTTCCTGGTGAGATGGGAATGTGACAGTTATGCTACGGAGTTCCACTGAACCGTTGTGGGATGACCTGATAAGATATGACGCATCTCTAGGGTCAGTCCAGTGAGCACGCACATGCAGTGATAAGTTATGTATAAAGGTCAAAGGTCGCACTGACTGATTCAAACCGCCGTCGCCGCGGCTCGCAATGGGCATGTGGACGGTGCTCTTACAGGCTACGTCACCGAGATGCGCAGTGATGTTAAAGTGACGCTTCTTCGTGGGAAAAAATGCTAAGCGCTTTCAGAGATTTAGGAAGTCTTGACAGTGCTGGCAGATTAACAAGTCTCATGCAAAGGCACAGAGTGGGCAGATCCTTGTTGGCCCACACACAAACCCTTCAAGGGATACTTAAAATTCTTACCCCCCCCCCCCCCCCCCCCCCCCCACCCACCCAGTCAGCCAAACAACACCATGGTGATGAGGCCAGGCCGTGCAGTAGTGCCTGCGCAGCTTCTCATTTAGTCATTGTCCAGAGTGGCAGAGTGATGCGTTTGTTTTTGTTTTTTGTTTTTTTTTCCTCCTTCGCAAATGGCTGAAGAATTGCTTTTGGAAATAAGAGCGCGGCATATTGTCAATAATCAAAAAGAAACGGTTAAAAGTTGCTGAAAACAAAGTCTATGCAGCTATTTATTCCGCAGTGCCCGAGGAGAGGAGTTTCACTTGTTTCCCAATTTTGTGTTATTCTATTACCTAAGAATAAAAAATAAATGACTCACTAGAAGCTAAATTCAAAGGTGCCTGCAGCAACAATAGTCCCAGCCTAAAATGCATCGCTGGGTGGGTATCATTGCCTCTACTTCAGCGAGAGGTTGATAAAGTAAAATAATAAACAGAAGTATGCATTTTAGATCACTGGATAGAATTCGGTAACTCATAAACAGTTCTTAATTCCATCAGGATTCTACAGACGTTGCTCAGCTGTACTGGGTGGTAGTTCTACTGCTGCTGCACCAAAGGTACAGCCTGAGAGATAATCTATACCATCGTACGTTTCCAACATGAATAGTGTACGGCCATGTTGTGACCATGAATGTATCCTCATAGCCTTGGGTCTGTTACCTTGTAACACACACGCACACACACATATGCCTACTCACCCATATGCACGCGCACACACACACACACACACACACACACACACACACATGCATACACACCCATATGCATGTGCACACACACATAGGCTACACACGCACACACGCGCACACACACACACGCACCCATACGCGCGTGCGTCCTGAATTGCTCCGAGTGCCACAGTCAAGAGAAAGCGGTCTGTTGGGTTCTGGAGGCCATGCAGTGTGTGAGCAGGCAGGAGGAGTGATGTGAGGAAGTGACTCTGTGGCTGGCCTGCCAATGCATTCATCAGGCAAATTAACTCCATTCTTCCACACTGAGCTGTTGGAAATAATTGATGGAAATCTCCAGGTCATTATATTTTAATAAAGGCATTTAAGAGGCTTCAATCTCTTCGCTTTAAGTATGGGAGCCTTTGCTTCCCCGCTCAGATCATCAGTTCCCCAGGCCACTGGAGAGGATTTCCTTGAATTATTTCAGCCACGGATAGAGGGGTAGAGAGGGAAAGAGAGACAGAAAGGAGGGAGAGGCTGAGGGCGGTACAGAGTGCCTACCTGTCACCCTGTGGAATGGACACCGAGTCAACGTGAAGACACCTTTAGTGAAATTCTGGAACACTGATTGGATGTGCCACCCGGTTAGGCTCCCTCCAAGTAAACAAATGACTTGATTTCAAAAATAAGACTGTTGCAGATATATCTATTTTTTTAATCATCTCTTTTGTGGATAGCACTCCTGTCCTGTCTAAGTTGACATTTGCATTCAGAAGCATGCGGGAGAAGGGTTTGCAAGCACTCAGTGGGGGACGGGAGAGGGAGGGAGGGAGGGAGGGAGGGTGACCGGATGTGGCACCTGGTTAGGCACCAACTATGCAAATCAGGTAGATGATTCGATCACAAGACAGTTGCGAGATATTTTTATTTTATTTATTAATTTTTTTTAAACTCTCTCTGCTGGATAACGCTCTCGTCAAAGGTGACATTGGCGCTCAGGAGCGAACAGACGGAGCGGTTTGCAAACACTCGAAGGCTGGCGAGCTCTTCAGCGCCATCAGCGCTGATGGAGTGTGATGTTTGAATGACGGCTGACGACGGAGAGCGGCGCAGGGAGAGGGAGAGAGAGAGCGAGTGTGCTCCGGCGAAGTGTTCGCGCGCGGGTAATGAATAATTATGCGAAAGCTCGCTAATGATGAACCTCTGTCAGAGCGCGGAGACGGGCGGGAGGAGAGGAGAGACTGCGGGCAGAACCGGGGCCTTTGATTACCCCGTAATTTCATGTGGAACGCAATCACCAAGACACTGGAGGAGATTGTAAATTTCTATTTCTTTTTCTTCTCCCTCCCATGAAAGTTTGCTCTGTGGTGTGAAGTCTGACGCCCAGAAATCAATTCAACCCCCCCCCCCCCCCCCCCCCAATCATAGTCACCCCCCCCCCCCCAAATCATAGTCACCCCCCTCCCCATTTTTATCGCCTCCAGACTCTACCCTTGTAGTAGGACATCTTTGATTCCTTTTAAAGTTGTGAATATGTTAAAAAAAACGCTGCCATCGGGACGCTCAGCCCTGTTCTCAGCCTTGAGGTTGTCCTCGCCCTTGCCGTACTTCCCCACCACATAGTCTTCATCCTCCTCCTCTTCCTCCTGGAGCTCAGAGGACTGCAGGGAGTAGGCTACTGTATTTACGGCCAGTAAATGGATTGAATACACTGACAGGTGTCAGGTAAATGTACCGTCAGTTGTCCGCGTGCAGCAACTGCATTACGCCCTGATGTCTTGCTTCGTGCGGTTGTTCGTTTTGCAGACCACGCTGCAGAGTATTGTACCTGCAAGTCTGGCTGAAAGGTGTCAATAAATTACTTCCTTGTACCGCAGCCTTTGAATTGCAGTTCAGTGTCAAACAATATTTATGTGTGCGAACACACGCAGTCAATCCTCATAGTTATAAATATGGTGGCTTATTTGTGAAATGAACTATGATTTATGGGTTGAGTTTACTGGCTTTTAATAAATGCATAACATATTGATTGCATGATGCACTGCATATATTCATGTGTGAGTGTATATTTATGTCCAGTATATGTACTGTGTATAGGTAGTCCAGCCACTGATCGTGTGTGTATGTGTGCGTGTGTGTGCATGTTGGCGGTCCATTGCTTAAATGTGGAAAAATCCTACAAGTTTCACTTTGATCAATAACTCTGTTACACATAGGATACCTGCCAATTACAGCGTTTGTGGGACGTCCCTGGACCTAACCTGACGTTGCCTTTACTGAAACATCTTAAATAGAAGAATATTTATGCTTTGACACTTTGTTCACTGTACGCATCATTGTTTTACTTTAACGTTCGAAACATCTAGCCAGGAGTTCAGAGTAAAAAAAATAAATAATAATTTAATGTTTAGAGCGATTCTATTCTCTTAATTATTGATTGTATAGTCAATCACTTTAAACAGAGTTCATTATAATATGTCTAGTTCACTGCTGGAGATCAAAGTATTTAATTCAGTCCCAGTCTCTGATGATTCATCAAATGGAGAAAGACAAAAGCAGTTTACCAAACATTAATATTTATGAATGACTTCATGAATACAAATGCATCAGTCGCACTTCTTCCCGGCTCTCGTAAAAGCCATCGTGTGTGTGTGTGTACAGTAAATCAGCGCACACATTACAGGCGTTATATTCTTATCTTTATCCCCGCTGAATGCCATTGCACAACGGGAGGTGTTAGACTAAACCAGCTCACTGACACCCATGATTTAGATTATAGACTGGCACGGGCAGTGGTATCCCCAGATACACACTCCATAGCTGTTTTACGAGTTCCTCATAGCTCAGCGTATAAATATCACACCTGCTTCCTTTATAACCGTCACACTATGAAGAAACAGACTTTTGGGGGGGGGGGGGGGGGGGGGCCTGGGGCAGAGGAATTCGGGAGGAGGGATGAGCCCCCCCTCTCCCCTTCCCCTGTAGGGCACAGCCCCCCAGAGGAGAAGATTCTGTCATTCATTTCCAAAAATCTTAAGGCCTTAGTCTGAACCTCAGCAAAATCTTTGTGTTCATCCAGGAGGCTCTCTGATCTCAACCCACGCCCTGTCTCATTTTAGAAACCTACTGTACGGGATTGGTTCTGTTATTCTCTTCTTTTTTTTTTTTGTGTGACAGAATGCTGAATGTGCTACACGTCCTACATTCACCACCAGTCTCAATCAGATGTCACTTCTTTATGCAACGTTTTTCACAAATCTGTCACTGGTGCAAAACTTTACTAAAGGTCTGTTCCATGAAACCAAATTTTAAAGCCTAGAATAATAATAATAATATATATTTCTTTACATCAGTTTGGGCCTTGATGCAGTTAATTTAAGGTCAGATCATGGGGATTTAGAAAATGAATTTTGAAAAGGAAAAATTTTAGTCACACACAAACTAAAATGTGTTTTCAATGTGGAACAGTGAATGCTTGGTATGTCCAACCACGCCCGTTCCTTGGGATTGATTTCCTCGTAGAGCGACTATTTCAAAAAGCTCTTTAAACGTGTTGTTCACAAAATAACCGAGTATTCCCCTTTGCCTGGATGTTAACAGAACGGCACGAAATGAAAGCCCTGGCGGGCATCAACAACCAACAAACCGCACAATTTTAAAATCATATCTCAAGTATATGGACCGAGGTACTGTGACAATGCACTTCAACAGCATGGTTCACATTTAGAGTCTGAATCTGATTTAAAAAGATTCCCCTCCCTCGCCCCACACATCACTTTTATATTCAACTTGCATAGCCGCGAGCCAGAGATAATGCAACTGCTGTCCCGCGAAGGGAATCTCAAGTTAAGAACCTTCAAAGACCAGTAGAGCAGAGCCCACAATCAAACAGAATGGCACTTAATCCACAAAAATATAACCGCTTTTTTTTTTTTTTTTTTTGTCCTTGTTATCATGGCCTGACCATAACATATTTTATGTAGCTTGTATCTGATTTACAGTTCCCTTATAAATCATTCAGACTGCAAGATATTTATCTCATGTCTCTTTATGTCTTTAAATATTGGCATGGAACCTACACAGAGGTGCATTCTGTGTCTTATGACAGTTTCATTTTTATGTTACAAATGACTGGGCCACACCATTCCCCTTATGTAAATGTGATTGATTCCCTGGTCATGTTATTTGGAAATAATGATTGAATGTTCAACTCCGTACAGATGTCACTAGCTTATAAATGGTTCTTGGTGAGGCAATATTTTTTTTCCGAATGCAATCTACAAAGGTAGACTTAGATCATTTTTTAAAATGGACTTTGATTTATAGATATATTCCGATACCGAATATACACATTATTTATGAACCCTAATGTAAATGTTTTAATGAAGTTTAATTTTTTGCAGCTGCAATGTTTGCCTTTTGCCCAATTTAAATAGTCGAGCACCAGATTGAACGGTTTACAACTTTAACAGGGATGTCTTTTAAATGAGGCAGCCAATGGCAGAGAAAGTTCGGGTCAATACTCGAGGAAAAAAGTCAGACAAATTCGTAAAACGTGTGAGGGCCTTGGAAACAGCTGTGCTGAGGGCGCGTACACAACGACAGCCCTGAATTCCACACATTATTTTAGGATTTAAAGTTTTATGGTAATGAAAGTCGTTAGAGTGGTGTTAGGTATGCTGAATGACTGGGGTTTTCTGAGGCACAGTCTGATTGTCCCTCCAACCGCATTCATGGAGCAACCCCACTGCACAGGACACACGGGTGTCATCTTACCTCAGTGCCAACCCACAGCTTTCCTATGAAAAACACCTGGCTCAGCCACCTGTTTCTCCCTACGCACCACCGTCAAACTCGCACAGAGCGGAATCGAAGGAAGACCTCTCTCTGTGAACCTGTTGGTGGCAGTTTCTCCTCCCATGACATCACTAACTAACCCAGCAGAACTAGAAGATGCCTGAGCAAGTATGAAGCGGTGGGCACCTGGGTTTTGACAGAATTTGAGAATTTCTGGAAACCTATCATTTTTATATCGTTTTTTTTATCTAGCAGTGTAGACATGTCACAAATTGATCTGTACGCAGAATAATCAGTGAGCTTGGTTTCATGGTCATGAGGGATTCTCAGAGTAAAGCCTAGTGCTCAGTAAAATCCAAGACGTGCAACTCTATTTGGACTGTGGATTCAAACAAGAAAGGTTTCTCATCATCAGAAGTTCCTGTGAGCTGGCTTTTGTTCATCCACACAGCCCTATACGGAGTCATATGGGCAAACAGAATGGTGTCAGGCACAGCTGTGGATTTATAATGCCGATGGATCTTTTCAAGAGAGTCCACAATCCCACAGATAATCATGTTTTCATCACCGAACAGCATCTGAGTCTGAGTGAGAGTCCATGATGGAGTTTCACACTGACTGAGCTTCCAATCACAAAAATGCCTGTCAGAAATACTATGTATGTGTCTGAAATTACAAAATTCAAAATTAGAATCTCCTCCTTTGAAATGAACATGTTATATTTCAAGCGGTGCTGTATTAAATACCCAACTTCAATCAGTTAAAAGTGTATGTTTCAATGCTTTTTTGCCAGAAGATCACAATAATAGATTTACTTATAAACTTTTGGGACCAAGTGTTATTTCAGATTTTTTTTTTGGAAAACCCACCCTTATGGAAAAAGAATATACTGCAGTATATTGTAAATATATCAAAATTATCACAATATATTTCAAATATACTGCAGTATATTACATAAGGGCATGTATATGGGAGAGAGCAAGAGACGGAGAAAGAGAGGCTGAGGGAAGGAGAGAAAGTGAGAGACAGAGAGAGAGATAGAGACTGGGAGAGGGAGAGAAAGCGAGAGATACTGTGGGAGAGAAAAGGAGAGGTGGAAATGGGGAAATGAACCCAGAGCAGGACATAGTGCTGACACCTGCAGAAAGCACATGTAGTCCATGCCCGGGCAGTGACAGGTGAGGAAGAGAGCCATTAATATATTTGTAACTACACAAAACAGCCGCCCGCTGTTGAGGTGGCAGAATGGGTGATTTGCTGAGCAGAAACAATGTTTTTTTCCCCACTCTGTGGGATCCGGCACCTTGAAGACCCACAGTTTCCACATAACATAACATAACTTAATGACAAGAACAGGCCATTCAGTCCAACAATCCTTGCCATTTTCCTACCACTAAATGGTACCTAGTGCTCACCAAACAGAATTTACTATATTCAGTGTGTTTCACATTTTGGTCAACTGTTGTCAGGTGCTTTGCAAGCCAGCATATTTTTTGGACTGTATTGTATTATTATTGGACTGTACTTATTCAGAACTGTACAAGTGGGTAGGCTAGTGGGTTTAATAAGTGACAGATATGTTCCCGATTTTATACTGTGTTCATAAAGGCAGTTGAACTGCATTCAGCATTTGCGTATGCTTTTTAAAAAAAATTTAATTATCTCTAAAGAATTGGGACAGCTTCAACGGCCGATCTTGTAACACTAAAATGGTCCATACCAGTTATTTTTGAAATAGGGATATGGAGGTAATTTAGTTTGGAGGGACGGTTGATGGGTGTGTGTGTGGGGGGGGGACTTACACAATGATTTGTATTTTATATGGAAAACTGAGGACCTATGCCAAAAGGAGGACTGCTAACTTCTGTGTTTTGTTTTGTTGAATCGACATTCCCTGCGGGGAGAGTCTTGATAAAAAAAAGATGTCATTCAAGGTCTATGAAATTTTTCACAAATGGTGAAGTACACAATTTGTGTGTGATCCCCCCCCCCCACCCCCCACCCCCCACTGGGCATATCACTTATTTATGCTGTCTCAGAAACCTTAAATCTGACACCAGTCTGTGAGAGTGGGGGTTACACGGTAGAGGGATATGAGAGAAAGAATCTCATTCAAAACGTTGAAATAAATTTAGCGAACGACTCTCGGTCACCTCTGTGACACGGACCAACAGCATGGAGCTTCTCTGCAGACATCAAAGCGCTTCTCTGGGGAGTGAGTTCTTCAGACCGCATCAGTACCCCCCACACACAGCGTTTCTCTATTCCCAGAGGCCGAAAGGATCTTTTTCCATTCTTATCACTGTTGCAATCACACATGCACACACTCTCTCACACACACACACACACACACGCACACACACACACACACACACACACACACACACAAAAACATGCACTCGCAAGTCATTTTTATCATTGCCTACACGGTATACATGTACATCCATTCATCCCATCCATCTTCTAAACCGCTTATTTCTGGTCAGGGCAGACATTAGTTGAAAGGCAGGAATATACCATGGACAGGTCACCACTCCATCGCAAGCCCCACACACACCATTCGCTCACACATTCCTACCCCGAGGACAATTTAAAATCTCCAATTAACCTAAGCTGCATGTCTTTGGACTGTGGGAGGAAACTGGAGTACCCGGAGGACACGCACATGGACACGGGGAGAACACGCACACCCCACACACGTATAATACACAGTAATGATGAAATATAATACCAATCACCCTTCTACTACTCCATAATTTGTGCTGTGCTTTACATTTGCATATTAATGCTCTATGAAACAGCTTATGTGAAGAACATAAAAAAGAAAAGAACCAACAACAAAAATCTTGTGATATTTCTAATGTTCATTCGTTAAAACTAAGTTGTTAATGTGTGTACACAAGACGGTTTTCACAATTATAGTAAAAGAAAGAAAAAAATAGTCTTCCACTGGCATGTGTCCAAATATCCTTGGGAAATGCGGTATAATTTTGGCCAGACAAACACCTGTTAAACTGCGTTTAGCATAGGAGATCAGTGCCCTCTGCTCTGTAGCCTGTAGTATCTTCTGGCAAGTTGCTACTAGTAACATATCGCTCGACATGCAGCACACAAAAAAATATGCTTAACTCAACGTATAATTACAGTAAAACATTACAGCCGCCTTGTAATTTTCATATCTGCTTTACACTTACATATTGCAAGGTTGCTTCACCATATACAGCTTTATATCTACCATTAAAGTCTGGATTCATGACTAATATTTGAATCTTTTGTCTATTTGCCATTCATTTTTTAAAGTAATTAAAAACATTTAATTAAAAAAATGTATTTAGCATTAAAAAAACATCAGGACCTAAATCTAAATTGCAGGTTTATCTAGCTATGAGCCGTTACAGCGAGTTAACGTCAATCAGGTTTTTCTAATCACGGTGGTTGGAAATGCTTGGAATTCTTTAAAGACTTTGTGCCAGTAAAAGACAATGGTGCCAGAGGCATTTTTATAATATGGATTAGCTTATAGACATCTAAGGTACTAGCCTGGACTTATATCGTTAACCGCCTATCACTGGGCGTCTGGGGCTAGCTTTCTCATTTAGGACAGACAGTGGGAAGACACTGGGGTTTCCTGAGTGTAGTGGAACCTGGGGGTGCAGTACTGTGGGGTCTGTAGTGTGGACAACCAATGGCTTGTATACAAATGCACTGGACACATTGGATTGGTGACTTGAGGCTTAATTGGCGATTCCATTACTGCAGGAAAAGGGAAACTAATTCCTAAAGAAAAAAAAAAAAAACAATGTTTAAAAAAAAGAGTGGTTGGATTCATTTAAAAGGCGAGAGAAGATGATCCAGAGCAAAAAAACTGGATAATGGGAGTACAGCTGATGTGTGGCGATGACCGCTGTGATCTCTGAGATGATTGGCCTCAGAGATGGCAGCATTCATCTCACGTTGGACAACCTTCTTTCTTCCCCACATCTGAAAAATAAAACTACATGATTATTTGAAACAGACTAATATATGTTGTCTGGAAGTCTTCTGGAAGTAACAAAGCTATGTTACTTCCAGAAGATGGAAGTAACATAGCTTTGTGGATGTGTCTGAGTTTCCCTGCTTTGAGATCATAAAAAAATCATAATAATAATTCTTATATTATTCATCATTATTATTATAATAAAAAACTGACGTATAAATGTAACACAACAATGCATAGCTCCAGTAAATAAGCCAAACCGACAAGTTCACATGTAACCCGTACATTTCATTATACCTTTTGTACCTGCCCAGGCACTCAGCTCACAATGTTACAGTATGCTACAATAGCCATCTCATAATTTATTAAAGAAATATAGCAAAATCTAAAACTACAATAGCTTATCCTCTTTCCGTGTCTTCAGGGCGTCTGAATGGATGAAAACTTTTTTTTTAAACTCATACAAAATTACTGTGAGAGAATTTTAAATTAGCAAGTGGTAAACCTAAAAAAATAAAAAAAATAAACCTGCATTCCTGTGGCTGGTGCTTTTGAGAATTTCAGAATGAAGGTCAGTGTTTTACGAATTCCTCTTTCCAACTGATGGGTTCTCAGAACTTCAACATTGATGGGATTTTATTGTGTGTATTGCCCTTGTTTTGAATGACTTACTGAAACAGGGCGAATCTTATGGCGGCTCATGTTGTCAGTGTCATCCATTTTATTTTTAGGCGTTACAAAACACTTGATAATGGATTCTAAAGCATTATAAAGAAGCACCACCAAATCGCAGTATGATACATGTAGGATTCTATGTTTATGTGATCTACTCAAGTCTCAAACACTGTCAGATCAACCATGCCTGCCACCTGGGTAGTTTTGGCCAACTTATCATAAGGACAATGGAGGTTATAAGCATAAGCGACGACTCGTCACCACTGACAGGCACAGTACTCAATTATAGAATAGTGACTCGGAGTGGGTGATCAAGAACTATTCCAAACAAGGAGACTTGATTAACACAATAGACTTTTTTCTTGGCTAGGCCTCTGGAAACTGGAACATCAGACCCCCTAGTGATTGGCAGACTGATTGATTTAAGGAGGACAGACACTGGCGTACTTAAATAAAATCACATTATTTCGTATATACATTTATTTTTCCCGCCTCAGAAAACAAACCTGAGAAGGGGCATTTAAAGTCATTCAGTTCTGGTAACGGGACTTCGATCAATTCAGATTAAATCCAGAGTGCCTTTCTGCTCCTAAGTAGTTAGGATGGGTCAAATACGGAGGACAAATTGCCCCACGGGGTCAATAAAGTATAACTTAACTTAACGTATTACTGTAAACCAGGAGTCCTCAACCTTATCCAGTAAGGGCCGGTGTGGGTGCGGGCTTTGATTCCAACCAAGCAGTTACACACCTGATTCTACTAATCAAGTTCCTTAGCAAAGACTAGTGTTTAGTAGAATCAGGTGTGTAACTGCTTTGTTGGAACAAAAGCCTGCACCCACACCGGCCCTTACTCTGAGGAGCCCTGCGGTCAACAAACATCATGCTGTCAAGTTTGAGCAAAACCCTTTAGCACACGCTAAACCTATGTAACATGAACAATGATTGGTATTGAATGATTGGTAACATGGTATTTGTTTTGCCCCGCTCATTGGCCGTGTTATTAGTTTCGCACGTGCGAAAAGGTTTTGCAGACGCTAAAGGTTTTAGTAAATCAAGCCCTATATGCGCAGAACAAATCAGTTATGCAATGTCCCCCCCAACACACCCCTTTTCTTCAATTCCAAATCACCAGCTGTACCATGTTATTGTGTCACAGGTGTGTACCATTCACACTCACCTGAGGAGAACCTGGGCCCACCCATATCTAGCTCCATACAGTAGTGATGTCTAAGCCAGGGGTGGGCTATTCTGTTCCTGCAGGACTGGTGTCTGTGTGTGAATTTGTTTCCATTAATTACCCACTGGTTCATTAATCTTATTAGCCGTATACCCCTCCATGATTAGAGCAGATTACAGACTAATTGATTGGTATGTTCCCAGGTAAGGCCAATTGTAGGCCTGTTTAATATCTGGTGTGCTGTCTGATAGGGGGTTTGGGTAATAGGTTGTCAAGGCTTTTGTCTAAATTACACAAACAAGTTTGATGCAGATGTCCAGGGCTGTGTTCGGAATGGCTCCCTATACACATTACAGTGCACTATTTAGGGAATCAGCTATTTTTTAGGATGTCAGAATTCTCCGTTTTCAGAAACCATCAAAATGGCCAATCCCCTAAAGCAGGGCTGCCCAACCCTGTTCCTGGAGATCTACCTTCCTGTAGGTTTTCATTTCAACCCTAATTTGGCACACCTGATTCTACTAATTAGCAGCTCAACTGTTCTCTATACGCACTTACTGTACGTCGCTTTGGATAAAAGCGTCTGCTAAATAAATGTAATGTAATGTAACTAGGGCAGCAGTGTAGTATAATGGTTAAGGAACTGGACTTGTAACCGAAAGGTTGCAGGTTTGATTCCCAGGTAGGACACTGCCGTTGTACCCTTGAGCAAGGTACTTAACCTGAATTGCTTCAGTATATATCCAGCTGTATAAATGGATAAATGTAATAAGAAGTTGTGTAAGTCGCTCTGGATAAGAGCGTCTGCTAAATGCCTATAATGTAACTAGATCTCTAGCTGTTAAATGAGGGGTGCTTTGTTAGGGTTGGGCAGCCCTGCCCTAAAGAGTGGACTATAAAGTTATATAGTATAAAGTTTTTTAAACATCAATTTGAAAATGTTTCTTATAAAAATATAGGCCTTCTGGCACATTTAGGTCAAACCTATGGCATTGTTTCTGCAGGTTTACGGCTAGCTCATATTTTCACATGCAAATTAGCTTTGTGGGAACTGCCATTCACTTCTGGCAAAGTTTTTAGTTCACCACTACTGGCAAACTGACAAACCTCTGGCAACACTTTGTGGTAAACAATTTAGTTTGTGGCAAATGCGCTACATATTAGCTGCAGGTTTGCAGGTAGATGCAGGTTTTCCAGGAACAGGGTTGGACAGCCCTGCCCTAAAAAGTGTATAGGGAGTCATATCAAACACAGTCATTTTTAAAGGCAATCTGTGTCTACTATCTTTAGCTTGTTTGTTTGTCAATTTTTAATATTTTTTAAAAATATAATTTTGAAAATCTTTTATTAGATTGTCCGAAGTATCGGCTGGCTTTGGGGCAGTCCATGCAAGTACGTAGAGCAGTAGCCAAATGAACTTACTATGAAGTGGCTCAAGCCAGTTTGTACCTTTGGCACAAACCGTCAACCTTTTGGATTTTTATATCGTACACAAACAGCAGAACTGTGTGGCGTTTTCTTGTGTGTGCATTCAGCGTATCACAAAAACACTTCCCAACAATTTAAATATGCAAACAACTCCATTTTAAGATTACTTCCACTTTTGTTAAACATTTATTAACATACTTTATTACATTCCTTATGACTTGTTCATCAGGACTTGAGTCAAGTGATGTCCAATGATAATGCAGGACCTTGTTCCAATTAGTTAATATGTACTGTAACAAATATCAATGAGAATGATAGAAGTACAGTCAGCTGTCCTGTTAATATTTGTTGAATTCCTTTCGTTTAATTATTTGCAGCTCTTGACCAATGGAAAGTCCTGCCAACAGTCAGACAAGTTGCCTAATTAATCAACGCAAATGTAGATATTTTTGTCCAAAATGGCATGTTTAAAAAAAATTATACATATTACATAGATACACATAATTATTATTTTTCGTGGACTGTCAGTTAATGGCAAATTATAAATCGATTGCTATTCCCAGTCATTTCAGTCTATTTAGTTTAGGCTGGGTTAGATTTCCCAGACAAAGAGGGTTTTGGCTGCCCTTTGTAAAAGTCATTTTAGCAGAGCACAATACACCCTCACATACAAAAGAAAATTTTCTTACAGCTATATTGACATGGACCTTCATAGCATAGATCTATATACGGTATATTTCAGTTACAAAAAAAATGCATTCTATTTTTAACTTTTATTTTTTTTCTTTTGCTGTGAGATAAAATCGTTTGTCTTAAACCAGTCATGGAAACAACTGTGTACATTTATTATATATGGAAACATTGTCAGACATATTGTACCTTAGAACCTTAGAAAAAGGATTTTAAGTAAATGAAAATACCAATGTGTTTTCAGTTTTCCAGAGTTTTTTCCCCCACTGATTGGCTTATTCTCTTATTGATATAATGTAGTCAGAAGTAGAGGAAGCGTAGGTCTTCATATGAACTGGTTAAGAAAGTGATGGTCATCCTCGGTAATACGCCTGGGTCAATGTGGCAAGGACATTTCATCAAATGCAGTCTCAAAGTTTTAAAACAAACTTCATACCGGGTGGATGGGCGGGTACTTGGCGACTGTTGATCATTAAAACTCCAGAAGGTTCAGAATTTCATGAGATGTTCTATGTAGTCTTTCAAACAGAAATTCACAAGAAGTTTTTTTTGTTTATTTGTTTCTTCTTCCTCTTCAGTGCTTCTCTATATTCAAAGTCGATGTGATAAAAAAAATTAAAAGAAAGTGTAGGAGTCCACAACAGGTGTTGCTTACGGGCTGCCTTTTCAAAATGTCTGCCATTCAAAAGAGCTGAGGCCCAACCGACACCCGCCCCCCCCACCCCACCCCACCTTAATCCAGTGGCTCCTGTTTTATCCGGATGACTGAGGGCCCGCGCTGTCCCCTCCTGAGCTCCCTCCTCAGCACATACTCGCTGAACTGTGAGGAGTCCACTCCGCCTCCGCAGGAGCCCACGATCTCGAACCCGCGCTGCTGTAGCCTCTCCAGGACCTGGCACACGCAGTGGAACACGTTAACACCCCTGCCCTTCCACGCGACCATAGGCCAACAGAAACAGCAACACATAAAGCCTTCTACCGCAGAGAACGAATGACACACACATATACAACAAGATGAATCAATCGTCTACCCCCCCCGCCCCCCCCCAGGAAAATGATGTATTTATTTTCTCTTCAGGCAACGGGCCTTGTAACTTAAGAATCGCCAGGCACAATGCTGTTTGACCCTTCATTTCAAAGGCAAGAGCCATAAAACTACTTTAGATTAGTGATGGAGAAATGGAGAGGGAGAGAGAGAGAGAGGGACAGAGAGAGAAAGAGAGAGGGAGGGAGGGAAGAAAATGGGCAAACATTTCATTTGCAATTCAACAGCTTTCCATTTCCACTGCCCCAATAAAAACTGAGAGCAGTATATTCTCACTGCGGTCACATGAACCCCCTAATTCTTTGGTCCTGTAGACATTCTCTCCAGAAGGCTGTGAGATCACATTCCATTAGAGTGGCCTCAGGGGGCCACTGGGATTGTATTTATATATTTATTTATTTATTTAGTCACTTGGCAGCTCCCGAACTCAGCAGCCTTCCCCGCTTGGGGCTGGACTGCATGCCAAACTACAAAGGTCTCGTACTGCTGGCAATTTCCGTCTCCTCTCCATTAGCGCAGATACAGGACCCAGTGGCGATATGTTTTAATAACCAAATAGGATTATACCCTGCCCTACGGATAGCCTGTCCTAGCGTGCTCTTTCAAGACTGGCCGCGGAGCCCACGCCCCCTCCTCGGGAAGCCTGGAAGCGGCGACGGGGGACAGGCCGTAGCCACGGCGGGTTTCTGAAGGCGCGAGGACCGGCCCCCGCGGTGCGGACGCGGGAGCACGCGGGTCAGAGCGGTCAAAGATGAAGAGACGTCAAAAAACGTTGTAACCGTGATGGCGGAAGGTTTGTAAGTGCTCACGTCCCGTATTAGAGACGGTCTAGGCAGAAAACATACCATACCGACAGCAAACAAAATGATACATAAAAAAATACATACAAGAGTAAGAAAAGCACGACTGGGTTGTATCGGGGGGTTTGGGGGGGCTCACCTGGACGGAGTTGAGGTGGCAGTAGCCGTTGAGGGGGAAGCGGATGACGTGCGTGGAGTCGTGGTTCCAGCCGGCGTTGACCGAGTTGCACATGACGTCGCCGATCTCGGGGAAGACCTCCTCGATGAGGGCCTTGTCCCCACTCAGAGTAATCCTCTCCCCCAGGTCAGGCGCCACGCGCACCACCAGGCACTCGCACGGCCGCGACACGCGGCTCAGCTCCCGCTCCTGCCGCCAGCGCTCCAGCTCCGTCTGCATGGGCTGCAGCTGGAAGTACCGCGCCTCCTCGTACAGCAAGCTGTAGTCCTGCGGGGGGGGGAGGCGCGAGACGTCAGCCACGGAGACCACAACGCTCCCATTACCGTCAACAGTCACGTCCCCTCACGGGCTCCATCATCCAGAGCTAGTGCTGGGAATGTAGCACAACGTTTAAGCTGCAGGTTCGATTCTTGGGTAGGGCACAGTCACTGCATCTCAGAGCAAGGCACTTACGTTGAATTGCTTCAGTAAATATCCAGTAAATATGTGAAAATTAAATTGTATATTAAAATTGAAGCTGTGCAAGCAGTTCTGGATAAGAGTGTTTGCCAACTTCTGAAAATATAATGTGAAGGAGTGACAGAACACCCATGAACACCAGATGGAATTATCGTCTCTATTCACCTATACCACACCTCCATTACCGCCACTATTCCCTCCCTTGGCAGCCATCTTTATCCACAGAAATGTGCATGGCTCACATTTATATTTACAGAAGAAGTTCAGTATGTGCTGAAGCGTGGTGTAAATTAATTGGGCTTGTGACTGAACAGGATGATGGAGATATTTCAATAATTTTTTTACTGTAAATTTGGCATCTCTAATTTCACCCAAATTTAGAATGTCCAATTTTGTGAACTACGTACAAGTATGCTTATATATGTCCCCTGCTGCTCGGGAGAGAGAAGACAATGCACGGTTCTCCTCCGAAACTTGTGGGGCCAGCCAGCCGCTTCTTTTCACCTGGCAGCCACAAGCCGCTGACTTTCAAAACAGGGGAGGAGGAGACCCAATCATACACGTGCACCTGGATGGCCAACAGTCCCTGCTGACTGAACCCCTCCCGTATATCCCTGGGACGACCTGAAGCCAACAGTGTGCAGCCCCTGCAGAGCTGCCGGCCAGTCGGCACTGGCATGGGTAAGATTTCATCCGAGACCGTGGTGCTCACTTATGCTCCGCAAGCGGCACTTTTCCAGAGTTAGCTACCCAGCAGCCCCTCAATCTTTTTTTTTTTTTAAGTCAGCAGAGTTAAAGGGATACTTCGGAATTTTGGACATAATGTCTCAATTACGACTTGCCCATGATGTAGTTGATTGAAGGAAACCATTTTCACATAATTCCATGCCGTCCCTTCTTTTGGACATACACACATTGCTAATGCTAGCGCAACTCTAAGGTAACTGCTAGCATCCACTACCAAACACACTTAAACACTCCACAGTGCACCCAAAGCAAATAAAATACGACGACAGTCTATCGGGGTTATTTTGAGCTTTATTTTGTGCTGACCTATATTCTCTGTGGAAGTACGGCGACGGAGCGAACGTGGCCATTGCAACTTGTTGGTCTTCTTTGTTGTTGTAGTCGACCAGTGCCGGCACTACATTCGTAGGTAACGTAAAGTATCGCTCCACCGCCGTACTTCCATTAGCTAGCATTAGCAATCTGTGTATGTCCAAAAGAAGGGACAGCATGGAATTATCTGAAAATGGTTTCCATCAATCAACTACATCATGGGTAAGTCGTAATTGAGACATTATGTCCAAAATTCCGAACTATCCCTTTAAGTTGCTCGGGATAAGGGCATCTACAAACAAAGAGAATGTAATTTCATTCAGGTTTTGTACTACCTTTCTCAAAACTTGCAACATTCTGCTCATAGGCACAGCTCTGCTGCTGGAGAGTATTCAAACACATTATTTATGCTCGGAATTGGGCGATGTTATCGTAGGAGGGTTGTGTAGGAAGATTGCGGTTTGACAATGAATTGGGTTTGAAATCAGCATCATCTCTTGAAGAGTTTTGCACTTACAGTACTTTGTAGATTTAAAGTTTTCTTTTTGCACTGGATTGGATTTCTTCTACAAAAGCTGAAAAGATTAAGTGCTAAAAAAAACAAAAACAAAGGCAACTTTCTCATAACACCATTCCAGTGCCACTCACAGAAAGGATATTTTAAGGGGACAATTAACAGGGACGTCAGGACTTTGGTTTGCGGGTACAGAGGAAAGACACCTCAAACGCTTTGCCCTTGAAACGACAGAACTAGCGCGCTTGCATTACATTACATTACAGGCATTTAGCAGACGCGATTATCCAGAGCAACGTTTTAGAATTTTTTACATATCCATTTATACAGCTGGATATATACTGAAGCG
Source organism: Synaphobranchus kaupii (assembly GCA_029718625.1). NCBI lineage: Eukaryota > Metazoa > Chordata > Actinopteri > Anguilliformes > Synaphobranchidae > Synaphobranchus > Synaphobranchus kaupii. Next base: position 120,966,426 of record CM056377.1, read on the forward strand.
ATTCAGGTTAGGTACCTTGCTCAGGGGTACAACGGCAGTGTCCTACCTGGGAATCAAACCTGCAACCTTTTGGTTACAAGGCCAGTTCCTTAACCATTATACTACACTGCTGCCCCACGCTTACCTTGAAGTCGTCCGGAATGAGGAGTTTGGAGGTCCTGAGGAAGTTGAGAATGTACCGGAACATGTGGCCATCTCTGTCAATGAAGTAGTGCTGTTTGAGACTGTCCAGCACGATGGGCTCTGTACCATCGAAGAGCCGGCCGATTCTGCGAACAGAGAGAGAGAACAAAAGAATGAGTGAGAAAGAGAGAAAGAGAAATAACAAGGCTGTTTCTGCTGCCTCTCACAGGGAAAATGCTGGTCCTTGATATTGTATTTCCAGTTTAGAGGACAGCAGTTCATATATTCATTTTTACCAAATCAGACTGATAACTCTTCCAATAGTTTTCATAAAACGCCCCTTTCCCCTCAGTGATATGAATCCCTACTCTGGACGTACAGAGATTAGGCAACGAAAGACATCTCATTATTTTCTTAAAATGACAAATCTTGTGTAATACAGTGTTCAGACCTCTAAAAGGAGGACATATTTTAAAAGAATTTTGCTAATATCATAACCACTTTGTTGCTGTAATCTGTCTCACTGCGCCTGGATGTTGATTTGAACTGGGATAGGCCTGCTGGAAATGTGAATTTATTATGAATTTAAGCACAAAAGGGGGGTGGTTGATGGCCTACCAAAACCAAAAGGCAGGCACATGCACACACTCACACAGGCGCTCGCACACACACACACACACACACACACACACACACACACACACACACACACACACACACACACACACACACACACACACACACACACACACACACACACACACACACACACGTACACAGGTGACGATGACGTATGTGTGAATGTTGATTTAAACTGGGATAGACCTGCCAGAGATGTGGAAGTACAAAGGGGGAGATGTTTTGACAGCCTATCAGAAGGGAGCAGACATGCCTACAGAGGTAACAATGACCATTTGGTTACCTGCCACCTGATTGGTGCATTGTGTTTTGGGCATGGTGAATAAAGCTGGTGCCTGAATGACACTGCATTGTAATTGAACTGCCTTGTGTTTACCCTGTTGCAGACTGTGGGAGGGGATTGCTTCCAGCTTTGTTAAATTGTTATTCGTCAAAACACTGGAACTACAAGTTTTGCTTTACAAAAGGACCAAATTCCTATGTATTAAAACAAGATACTGAGCCAATCACAGCATTTATCTGTTAAAATGTACTGCAGTGTCATCCAGGAGGCCCCTTTGTTGTTACTTGACCGGCTGAGATGGGATCATACGTGTACTGGTAACGCATGTAATGTGGACATTAAGAGTGCCTGAGAGTGCAGTCACACCTGCTGTGGAGGAAATGCAGTGCACTCTGGGAAATTTCCTTTGTAGGTTAAAGTGCTCTTGAAGGACTCACAGGTTATACTGATTAAGTGCTTGTGTTGAGGGGGGGGGGGGTGATCTCTCCCATTCCTTTCAACCTGATTTCATTAAATCAGGCTAATTGCACTGCACTGTAGCATGACGCTGGAGGTGTCTCTACAGTCTCAAAAAATTCTAGAACAAATTAAGTTCACCACAGGGAGAGAGAAAGACACGCTCCGCACACACATACACACGTATGCACATACAGTAGGTGTGCAGTGTGGAGGTAATGGAGCGGATTGGCAAGAATAAACACACGTGTTTTCCCACCAATGAAACAGACCATCACTACTGCAGAGTATCTAGAACAGTGCTGACAAAACAAAAAATCTGTCTTTTTCTTCCATATTAGCTGCATTTCTTGTTTTGTTATACTAGTACATTAGTTGTTTAATTCAACATTTCAGAAGGTACAAATTTTTCAAAGAAGTGTTATAAAGTAATAAGCAGTGATAAGGTGTTGCTTTCTCTAACATGACCCTGGCTAATCTCGTCTTCAGTACGACCTCAGAGGCCTCAGCTGTCTGGGTCAGTACCTGTGCCGTCATCAGCCATGTCAGGGCACTGTCATAAATTCAAAATGGTGGAGGGCACAGTGGGGGGGGGGGGGGGAATAATAAACAAACTGAAGACTGGGCAGAATCAAAAAATGTAATGACCTGTTCATTGTATGTGCATGTGTGTGTATTTGCGTGTGCGTTTTTAGGAGTCATGGGCAGAAGGTTTTGAGGATGGTCCAACTATTGAAAATGGCCATTTAAAATGACACAATAAATAATGCAAAAAGAAGAAACAGTGTGAACGCACAGGGGGATTGTAGGGTCAAGAAAATATGTGTGGTCTACTGAACTGACAACTGATGAACTGCGGATATGTCCTGAAAGTACCCGGGGGGGGGGGGGGGGGGTGTAGGGTAGGGTGGTGCTTGGCAAAGCCACATTTTGGGGATATACGGAACATCTCTCCTAGGGCTCTACTATTGTCAAAATTTCAGTAATTTACTACTTACCATGCTTGAAATGAAATTAAAGCTTTATGGAAAAAGTCAATAACTATTTGAAAATAACACCCAAAGATATGGTTTAATTGCTTGTACCCAGAAAACACTACGAATTCAAACAAGCAAATCTGTGTTCCATAGCCAATTGCTAAATGCTCTGTACCAGTATGGTCTACAAAATCCTTTACTTAGATCGTACTTTCTGAAAGAGGCACACAAGCTGCTGTTTAATCAACATATAAAGGCTTACACAGAATTCAATTGGCCAATAGCAATGCACTCGGGAGTGGTTTTAAAAAAAAAAAAAAAAAAAGCCAAAATATTTCAGATTTAAATCCTATATTAATATACTGATTCACATGCTATATTTCATAACCATTTTCAGCCCACTAATTTCCCAAATGTATGGTTATTTATTCTTGTGAAAATAACGGCAATTTTAACCCCCATATCAACAAAAAATGCACTAACGTTTAATGGTTACTGTTAACTGTTAATGGTTACTAATGGTTTAATGGTTAACCGTTTCCCAATACTGGGGATTTTCTGTGAAATATAAATCATTAATGTCGTGGAAGTATTTTCCATCAACAAAGCACTGGCAATAACAAGACATATTCCAAGATATTTTAAATAGAATGTGATGAATGAGCCTCAGTGTTTCCCCTACTGTTATCAAACTCATGTGCCGCCCGGCTTGAACAAAAGGGAAAATAAATAATTTTAATGAAAATTTTTTTTAAAATATATTATTCTTTTTTTTTTAATGTAGCTGCAATATTTCCCTTACCGCAGAATGCGGGAATGATCAAAATAGCATCGGGAAAAACCCTTGCCAAAACAGCTTCGGTTTCCCGTTAGGCCTAATTAAAATTTCAATGGCAGCGCTATTATGAGGGTGTCATTATAGTTTCCCCCTCTACGCAAAATGGTGCACTTTCACCGCCCGGCCTGAAAAAAAATCTAGGGGAAACACTGAGCCTGATAGAATGGTCAGTACCATCTGGTAATGACCGCTAGGGGCTGACCGCTTTCCTGAAGCAAAGCCTGAGGCTGACCATGGACTTAAGATGGTCGCTTCCAGATGGCAAGCGCATCCTTGCAGTTTTAACCACTTTTATGACATCTGGCAGAATAATAAAAAAGATGGGTGATTTGTATTACCTTCAGCTTCACACGATTTTGTGCATGAAGGCACTACGATGGGAGGGGCAAAAAATGTGCTTTTCTTGTCTAAACCTGTCCGAACAGCAGCAGGCTGGATTATGAAAAGGTGTCCGGTTTGGAAGCCATTTCACACGTCGTTTTCCTGATCCCGGGTTCACTTGGGTGAATTAGCCACATCAGTAGTATGTGGACATGCCCTGAAAGCTTCGGGAATGAACGGTAGTGACTGCCCGGAAAGTACAGTGTGTCAGGTGACCGAAGACCCGCGCGGGGGTAAGAGCTTTGTGGATAGATCGATTTGTCCCCCTTTCTCCGCCAGCCTTTTCTTGGTCTACAGAAACAAGAAGCCGGAGGGGGACACGGACAGCCTGGTCACAGCCTAGAGGCTCTGGATCTCACCGAGATAATATTGACTTCAAGAGGCGCGAGGAAGGAAGGAAGTCTGCCACTCAGCCCGCCCCGCCGATGTGCTAAACGGTTACCACGGCAACGGGAGGTGCGACAACGTCGGAGCCTACCAGAGTCCCCCGCGCGTCGATGCGACGCAGACGGCGAGACGTCGAGATGAGCGGTCCCTCCTACGCAGCTGGTTTCTCCGCCGGAGTACAAACACTCCAACGAGACAGGTAACGACGGTAATTTGATTTAAGACACGCAGACAGAGCTTCGTGCCAGGCACTGCGCGGCTTTAGCGTCAGGCACTGCGCGGCTTTAGCGTCAGGCAGGGCTACCAGATCTATTCCAAAAGAACACGCTCCTTTGCGCCGCCGCGATTCCTCCGTGCGCGCCTCCTCTAGGCCTACTCCTCTTTAGACGTCAATAACGCTCGACTGTGACTTTCAACATTAATATCTGCTTCTTTATGTACGGTTACTAGGCTACTGTGGACATTTACTTATTTGTCTTGGTATAAAAAATGTTAAAAAAAAAAAAACGCACAAGTTACTGTTCTTTTTCAGGATCCCACTTCTTGGTGTCGTGAAATTCACTTTCTTGCGGACGAGGCATTCCCTCTCCGACCCCTTTGCTACGTATGAAAAAGTACAAATCTACCTGCTAACTAATATCTTGCCATGCTAAATTACATCATTCATTATTTGCTTTTCATGATTCTATAATCTGCATACACATCATAATCCTTGAAATCTCCACCGCGTCTCAGAATCTGAGATTCACTGTCACACGCACAGATAGACAGCAACACACGCTGAAGCATATGCTCCCTGTCCTGAGACAGCAAAAGTGCCCCTTTGACTGCAGAAATATACATTTTTAAGCCCTTTGTGATCGCATTCTTCCCCCTTCCCTGGTCCCCAATCGCAATCACAATCTAGCCCCCAAGCCACCCCCCCCCTCCCTCCAGTGCACGACTGCAATCTACCCCCTAAGCAACCCCCGCCCCCTGGGTGTGCGATCGCAATCTACCCACCCCCCCCCTAGGTCTGTGATCACAATCTGCCCGCCCCTCCCCCCCATCCACAACCTCTCATAGGTCGGCACAAAGGCCAGAGCCGTGGCGGATTGTCAGCACATGCACTCTGTACTGCACTGCAGTATGCCATTCAAAGCCAGTCGGGACCTGGACAATCTGCTGAACAGACTTAGCCGTGGTGCGCGGTTCAATCTCGCAGAGGCCAAAATTAAGAAATTTAGAGTTTAGACATTCAAGAACAAAGAAATGCAAGAAGCTGTCAAGGTGGGTACTAAAAAAAAAAAAAAAAAGATGTTCAACAAAATATGATCAAAAAGGTTAAAATGTTCTTGCTGACCATTCATGTTAAAACTTTAAAGTCAATTAAAGCAGAAAAATATTTCTCACAGCTCTCCTACAGCTCAACCTGGTTGCCGTAGCGATGCTCAGGGGAGGGAAAAGGCAGCTGAACAGCAGGTTTCTGCTCGGGCTAAGCCCAGAAGGTCAGCAATGGCACAACTCCAGGAAACGAGTATAAATATAAAAAAATCACTGTATATCCTGGGCAAGGACATGAGTTTAACACAGTGTTGTAAAGTGAAACGTCACATTTGCGTCTCACGAAGAATCAGGAGGACTCAGCGGGAGTCGTCAGGAAACATTAACAGAAAGGCTGTGGAGCACGCACGCGCGCACGCGCACACACACACACACACACACACACACGCAAGCACGCACGCGCGCACAGAGTGACAAACAGGAAAAGGAAGTGGAGAGATATGTCGGAGGACGCCGGGAAGATAGAGGGATCCACTGAGGAAGAACAACACACCTACAGATTAGGAAGAAGCATCATCAGGAGGAAAGAACATTGGTGGCGGCTGAGGCGAGTTTCCCCCTCAACATTGGAAGTGTACTTGAGTTTCGTGAAAGGCACATGTAAATATAATGTATAATAATAATAATAATAATAAGGTATGTTCAGGTGAAAGGTGTGGGAAATATGCGGGAGGACCAGGAGGGAGAGGGCGAGAGAGAGCGATCAAGAGCAAGAGAGAAGGAGCAAAAGAGAGAGAGAGAGAAATACCCACAGGTCTGCAGATCCATACTGTTCCACGACTCAATTCATTTTAATGTCCCTCTCCTGCTCGTCTCCACAAAATGGCTTGTCGAACATCGCATATGCTCGTTGTGTAATTATGCAGAAAACAAGCTACAAGCTCTCATTTGTATACGTGTGGATCTCCCTCACTACTGTACAGTACCCAACCAGCGATACCATATGGACCTCATGTCCTCAAAAGAAAACCCACCCAAATTCAACTGGACAAATACTACAGCTTCTACTGCATATACTGGGCGCGTTCAGTAACTGAGCGCTCACGGTGAGAATGGATTTTTTTAAATCACTTAACGTTCTGCTCTACGTGAGGCCTGAGCAACTGTCAACAGTTTGGAAAAATGGCGACGTACAAGATTCAAGCATAGCCTACTTATTTTAGGTTGAATCTGGTCAGTTGGCAGCTGTAACGTCAACTTAGCATTATCGCTAACTTACCATTTCCTATAGCCAATATAAATAAGTTATATAAAACTAGGCGCATATGGTTCATGCGGCAAACAAAAGAACGTTTCATTCCCAATAAACCCCAGTAGACCGAAAACTTGGGTCCATAGCCAACGACGTACTTCCGTATTGCTCCTATCTGATCCGCATCAAAAATTGCTCATCTACATTCTGAGCAGCTCAGAGTGAGCGGAACTGAGCAACCCGCTCAGTTTCTTACTTAACGTGCCCAATGTATATTAACTCATCATATAGTTGCCCTCCCATACAACTGTACTCCTACCCTTCTATACATAATGACCTTTCCGTAAACACCATTATGTTCATTCTCTAATTTGAACTGCGTGAGGTCGTTATGTAAAAAATATTTTATGCTGTTGTTGCAACTATGAGTTTATATACATTACCTGAGCATCACAACATCCCTTGCCTAAAATTCTATATATGATGCCAGTTATATACCATACCTCGGCTATTATAGGACACCAGCCCTACCTAGAATCCCATCATATCCCAAATTTCACACACGTAGGCCCTGTGTACTGCATTAACTGTGTATTCTACACACAGATCTCCAGTTTAAACTTCAGACATTCCTACATCATACATATTGAGTGTTGCGATTCTACGTAAAAAAAGCAGCAATAAATGCTCTCACACTGCAAAAACCAAAAAATAAGCCAATCCTAACAAGCATTTTAATCTTCGTTTTAGACTTTAGAATCTTATTTCTGTTACTTTTTTTGCTAAATAAGACAAAAAGATTGCCAATGGGGCGAGATAGTTTTACTCATTTCAAGATTTGCCAGTGATAATTTCACTTGTCAAGCAAAAGGTAAAACAAGCTAATATTTTCCACTTTAGAAAAAAAAAAAAAAAAAGATTTTAAGTCTCATTGCAAGACTAAAACACAGACATTAAGACAGACAGTTTTTGCAGTGCACGGGCAGGCAGCGTGGGACCGCTAGCTTCAAGACTGTCGCTGAAAGACTCACTCTGCTGAATGCCGTGTAACGTTAATTGCGGCTGAAATGAACCAGGCGTTAGCTAACGAGGACAGACAAGGCCCACAACGGAGGCAACAACACAAAAATATACACTAGAGCATGATATCAGTTTCACATGGTGATGCCCCCTTTAAAAGAGTGGCCTGCCCTCCGAGGGGAGAACATAACATTATGAGAGAGAGAGGGAGAGAGTGAGTGAGAGAAAGAGGGAGAGAAAGAGAGATAGAGAGAGACAGCCCTGTCTGCAGGAGTCATCTCTAACGGAGGGCGTTTAGCGGCCCACGGCCGTGCTGTCCTTTCACATGATGGATACGTCACCTCGTCAGATCCCCGCCTGGTGTTGGGAACAGGCTGCGAGCTTTGCCGCGCACATCTAAAACCTCTCTACAACCCTGTACGGTACACGGGAAACTAAAAACCACTCCTATTCCACACTGTACTACTAACTCTAGTAGCATGCTAAAATGTCATAAATTCAGATGCATGTTGGGATGCGATGTAGTTCTGGAGAAGGTTCTTTTCATATAAACAAAAACAAAAAAGCTGAAAAACATGGCAGATGCTTTCAAACCCTAACACAATGATTAAATAAAGATCTTCCCCCCACGTTGCTTCATGCAGATGTTATGATGAAGGTTGTGAGACTGCAGTGGCTTCTGTCCATCAATAAATTGATATTTTTTCCCCCCCCTAGCAGTGTGAGGGATGTAATTACAAATTTAAATGAATGACACTTTCTTCAATGCTCCTGCAAATAAATAATTAAGCCACTGCTTACAACTGTATATAGACTCTTGAAAATACTCTTTCTGCTTATGGACCAGTGGAGGGGAGAGTGATGGCTTTTATTTATATGCTAAGAGTTTATTCAGAATGAAGGCACACCAAGGGCCTCATGTATAAACGTTGCATACATACAAAAAAGATGCGCATGCCAGTTTCCCCGCCATCGGAGTCGCCAATTCCCACAGTCTCAAAAATGTGTGTATGCATGAGCCATACTGTGTAAATGTGAGCATGTTTTGCCATCAAGTTTGTTTTTATAAATCCCAAATCCGTGGGGAAAGTGGCCTACGCATCTTTTTTGTACTCATGCACCATTTATACACGAGGCCCCGGGCGTTTCCTTTAGTCTCTGCTGCGGCCGCCTACCTGGATTCTGGGTACTTTGTTAGCGTGGCCAGGCTGCTGGTGTACATGTGGCCGCCCACGTCGATGTGCACTGGGGCGTTGCACTTGGTAAGCTGCGCAGGAGTCGGGATTCCCTGGCTGCTCAGAGGAGATGCCGGCGATCTGGTTATCATGGGCCTGGACATGTTGGCTCGGTTATCCTGTAAAAGGGGCGAAACGACAAAAAAAAAAACAAAAAAAAAATGTAATCGTCAGGCAACCGTTCAACACAATAAGCATTAGGATTGCAACTCAACACTTCACCCGTGGAAAATCGATTCGTGAGAGAAGGTCCACGTTAAAGCGCCTGATGTAATCTCTGACTCGGTATTGGTCGTGAGGGTTGGGGAGGTGGGTTTAGATGATTATATAATTGCCGTCTTCAAGTAGACTGAACATGAAAATATTCTCAACAAAAATCAACAATCCTTGTGACCAAAACGGCAAGTACATTACAAACCTCAACTATTTAATACACAATTTAATCTACAATTGCTTATGCTTCTTGTCTTTTTTTTTTCTTTCTTGTTTTCTGTTTAACTTGTGTTTTTGGTTATTTTATAGTTCAGCATGTATAGCTGACTGTGTGTACTACTCATGTTTATTACTAGGGATAGCTCATACGCTGTGAGGAAGTTGTGCTTTGTCGGATTTGCTTTGTAGCCGTGTCAATGACCTTCAATATGCACTTATTTTACGTCGCTTTGGATAAAAGTGTCTGCCAAATGATTGTAATGTAATGTTGTCTGAAGCTTAAGCTCTGCATTCTGACTGATATTTGAGTAAACTGTAGTAGGACTAATCGATTCCCATTTTACTGCTCGAGAAACACGGCCTGAAAAGGCGCATTATGAATGCCTTTTGAAATTCATCGGTAACGTGGGAAATGACCCCCAGATGAACACTGTACCTAATAAGACGTGTCACCTAAATCACAAGGCCCCCTAACACGCCCCCCCCCCCCCCCAAAAAAAATCTCCTCAGTTTGCGGGAGAACTCGGTGTGAATGGAGTCTCCCTCTTAAAATGTTAATGGGGCGGTCAATAATAGATGAGCGAGTCCGTTCTTGGTTTCGGCTCAGGTCGTTGGTGGCGGTTGGCTGGCAGCGATCCCCGAGCCGAGGACATAGTGGCGGGCTGAGAGAGAGAGGGCAAAAAGGAGGTCGCCGAGCCGGAGGGAGGCAGACACTGACCTCCAGGGATGGCAAACGCCGCAGCTGTCTGCTTCGAGCGGCGACATCTGATACAGCGCCAGAGCGCGCTCAAACAGGAAACCGAAATTTAGGGCACGGATGAGGAGCTTCCCGAAATGGGCGGGCCTGCTCGCGATAGGCCAGTCAGAGGGAGTTTTCCTCAAAAGCGTTCAGGACCAGATTATACTTATGATTCTGATTATACTTATGATTCTGTCTTTTATGATGTGCCAGAGTGGTAAAGTTTTTACATCTGGAAAATTGATTGACGGAGACCTCTAAAAAAAATTCAGGCCTACCCTCAATCTACAGTACATGTGATGAAATTAGTCTTTAAATGTGTATGACATAAGTGTTGCCCTTTCGCAATTCCTTCCCATTTTTCATTCAGTTCAGAATGTGCTAAAATCATAATCCTTAGTACGCATCTAGAAAATATAATTGCTTAAATTCATTGCTCGATGTAAAGGACACAGTGCAATGGGGTCAGCCACAATAGAGGCTCCGGGCTAATTTGAACAGTCCTTTAATATGGCTCAACATCAGCACTGACGGAGAATCGGATACGTCAATAATATATTAATAATAGATATTAGAGTTGACTGTTACTGTCAAAAAAAAAAGAAAGAAAATCACCACAGCTCAGGTTGTAGAATGTGTCTACAAATATAACTTAAGGGATAGCAAAGAACACAGTCTGTGATGTGCTTAGAACCCTGCATGTCTTGCAAGTACAGAAAGTTAACCCCCCTCCTACCCCAATGAGAATTTTACATAGGAAAGCAGTTTATTGCAACACTGATCCACATCTGATCCTTTTCAAAATAGACATGACCATGTTGATGACCCCCACAAGGTTGCAAGGAAACGACTGCATAGGCTGACAGATTTTTATCACACCATTTTTTAGCAGAAAAAAAAAAAAAAAAGATCTGAAGACCTCACTATCAGGGAAGATGGACGAGGGGACGTTGAGACCACCCTGTATATCATTATAGAGGCCACTTCAGGTGATCGAACATCTGCACAACTGACAGGAACAGGAAACAAAAAGAAAATTATACACCTCTTCATACAACCTGTCCTGGGCTGCGTTCGGATCCAAAATTTATCCTTTCTTCCTGTCGTTCCCTTCCCTGGCTTCAAAGGGGGAATCCCCAAAATGCCAGGATGAAATATGGCAGCCACACCAAGTGTGATTTGGATCCAATTTAAGAAAGGGGAGGGAGTAATTATATTCCCTCGCTCCCTCGTTTATCCTCCCTTCCCTATCCTCCCTTAAAATCCTATATATATGCTATATATGCTATATATATTTTAAAAAAACATAAAAATAGAATCTGATTGATTGGTATACCACCGAGTGTTAGCTGTCACTGGATGCCCCCAAAAATGCATGTAGTCGCATGTATTTTCTTCTCCATACAGTGCTTGTTTCCCAGCATCATAGATAATGAAATGAGTGATACATGGGGCTCTATCTTGATGATCTTAGCGCGTGGTCTAAAATGCAAGGCGCAAGTGCAATTAGGGCGTGTCCAACTCCCTTTTGCTAGTTAGAGGGCGCATATTTTGAGCGCAAAGTAAGGCGCAAGGTTCAAATGCGCTGAACTTCGCCTCTTCATTAATTATAGGTGCGTCTTGGGCGTAACATGCAATAAACCAATCATCAACCTCATTTTAAGACCAACCCGCCCAGAACACTTGCTTTAGGTGCAAGTTTATTTGCCATTTAAACAACGTGAGCACTGGACATTAAAATGACCCCTGCGCTGGTCTGAAACTAGCAAAGACACTTGCGTTTCGGTTACTGCCGGGTGTAAGATAGGGCCCATTGACTTCACTGAGAACAGACCATCACATCTCCTTTATGACACACAAAAAATTTTTTTATTATAATTTCAGACCCTAGTAATGTGGAACTGGATTATTATTTGGGAACAACCATAGAGAAAGATTCTCTTAATTATGATTTAAAAAAAACAAAAAAAACTGCTTGATTATGGCTTGAAAATAAATGTATATTTAATCCATAAAGCAATGTATTTTCATCCAATAAAGCAGTCTTGCAAAAAAAGAAAAACCACTGGAACAGACAACGCCATGAACTCAAGTAATCAGTTATGGATGAGAATAATCGGACTAAACCTTTGTTATCTTGACTGAAAAAAAGAATGTGACATTAAGTTACATGGATACATAAGTTCTGATCCGTGAAGAAAATGCATTCGACTTCGCCCATTATCAAGCAGCTGATGTCAGCACTACAAAACAAAATTGTATGCAGCATTTCCATTTACTTGAACCTTTATACGGCCAAAAAATATACATTAACTGTAATCCCATTTTCCCCCTCATGTCCACCTTCCAGTGGCCTTAAAGATGGAGACCTTACCTTTAAGGCATCGTGACTGTGAACTTTTCAAATCGTGGAATTTAATAACTGATCTTTGAGGTTCTCCATTCTGACATGCCGCAGCTATAAAAAGTAGAGCCTCTTTGGGGCCCTTCTGTCAAATGGCCACCTCCAGCATTTTTACTGAGCCTTTGACAGTCATGATTACAAATGAGAGGTGCTGAATATGGAGACCTACTTTAAAATAAAGACTCCTGCCTTTCAGTAGTCTCATAATGATATACTGTACCGCCTGGTGACTACTAGCCAGTCATACGATAACTATGCTAACAATATTGTAGGCCTAATTGCTGGCTGACTGACTGGCAGTGTTTGAATAGCTGCCTGGGTCAGACAGAGCTTCCTCTAAACGTTCAGTATATAATGTGATATATACAATGTAATATAATACTTAATGTAAGGTGATATTGGAAGAATGCTATATAGATGCAACTGTGAATGATCTCCTATCCTGAAAATCTGGTCTAGGGGTGGGGCATTTAACAATTAAAAGCGGATTTGTCCTTGCGTGTACTCTGTTTATTTTAATTTATTGCGCCTGAAGCCCATTTGACAGCAGCAGACCTGCTGAAAGGCATCACAGAGCATTTTCTCCGGTGTAGGCGAAGCCCGCGCAACAACGCTCTTTGATAAAATAAAAGCAAATCCTGCCGAGGGTGGTAGAAAATATAAAAATAGAAATATAAAAGCTTGTTGTGAACCTTTCTATTGGGGACTATTGGGGGGGGGGGGGATTTTATTTTGTCAACGAATGTCGCACGGGCTAGTGCAATTTACTGCAGATGTCTTCCATATATATATATATATACATATACATATACATATACATATACATACACACATTTATTTTTACAAACAAAACAACAGAAGACATCTGTATTAAATTCTCCTATCAATTTTATCCTATCAAAGTACTTTTATTTAGTATTTTCCTCAATAAAAGTTTATTTCTTCATTCCAATTTCATAAAACATAAGTGTTATTCTGAGACCTTGACCAGGATGTCAGACACAGCCTATTCTATCTCATTTACCTGCAGGCTCATTATCTTCATACTCCACTGAATTTGGAGCTACAGTCTCAAGGATTACAAAGCTAGCACAGTCAATTTAGTTTTTAATAACTTTAAACTATATCTTTACAAATTGTTTTTTAATGCACAGGCAAAAAGCATATGCAACCTTATGTGGAAGGTATTTGTACAGGAAAATGTAAAATAAATGGCTAGTTGTGATCACCATCGCAGCAACATTCAAAGAAAGTTTAATCGTTCTGGAAGGTTAAAATTGTGTTGAACTCATGTGACTCATTTTCATATGAATCTCAGTGGCACACTCAATGTTGACATTCCAAAGCTTAGTTCAACTGTCACAACTAACCATAATTAGCTTAATCGTAGCACCTACTTGAACTGTTGTTTCGATATTTTACAAGGCACTAATTCTGACTGGGGGAAATGGACACTTGGGATGGAAAGGAGTCAATGTCTTGGACAGATCTGATTTGGGCTTCTGTTCAATCTCACCACAATACCCATGGTTGAAGCTTGCTTGCTAACTAGCTATATAATTAATAATAGTGCATGACTTCAGCTTAGCCAGGTGTTTCAGCTAGAAAATTATATGAACTGCATCATAAAACTTAGCTCGCCAGCAGAACTGTAGCAACGTAAGCTGCATAGCCCATCAACCATCACTTTGAAATAGAATATTAAGAAAATGTTAAAGAATATATTAAGAGACCTTACTTATGGAAAGGTAGTAGTTCTATCCCTGAGCTAGATCGATTTGTGCAGTTGTATGCCGGACACCAAGGCATTTGTATTGGCTGGCTAGCTCTCCCAGCAATCAAATACAGTGCAAAGGGCAATATTTCATTACATTCATAGCAAACCTTGACCAGTTAAGCTATATCGATTTTTGGGCCAATAGGATATTTGCGACAAAACAGTTAGTTTTAATTTAATTATTTATACACTGTAGATTTACCTAAAACTTAAACATTTTCACAATATGATTTTCATATTAAACACAATGATGGTTAATTGAGTTTCAAAATACAAATCAGGGAAGTTTTATTTTGCATTCAAAAGTCTGGGGGAAGCAACCCTAGTCCTGGGCCATGACCGAATATGATCCCTGTTCCCTGCCACCTGTCCACTCAAACCCCCGTTTACTATGTGCCCACTCCCCTCACTTTGCAAGCAGTGTGCGAAAGAAATCCTGAAAAACTCTTTCCAAATTAGAGAGGAAGTAGTTTGTAATATGTCCCGCTCTTGTACTACAAGTTGGAATTTCTTTACTTCCGGTTTACTTCCAGAAATTGTCAGATGAGTGTGCTCCTGTATCCCTTCAACAAAACCCCGGAAATAAGGGTTTCATATGGGTATTTTAAGTGCCCCCATTTGTGAGAAAAAGTCAGCCACTCAAAAACTTTCATGTTTCTGGTTTTTGTTCCATCTGGGCTTGATCGCAAGAGTTTGATAGATGATTAAAGGTCTGAGCCTGAATATTCTGAATTGTGAACCGCTGAGTGCCTCCAGCACATGCTTAGCTGCATTCATTAAAATGAATTCAGTTATGTAGTGATAGGTTTTGGATGGGGGGGGGGAACCAGGACCGTCTCCAGCACTCCAGGACCAGGGTTGTCTACCCCTGGCCTAGCCTATTCTTCATTCACTTTCATGGGGAGCTCCAACGGTTTACCATCACTGCACAGACATGCGCAGAACAGGCGTACTTCCGGGTGCTTCACACCTTACGTTGGCTGAGGGCGTGCATTTCTGTCTAACTAAATATGCATATCTATGCCACCCCCTAGTCCGCAATCTCCCCTAGAGCAGCAGAAGGCTGGAGCAGTGCCTGGAAACGGTTCAAAACAAGCTTTTATCTTATCAAAGAGCGTTGTCACGTGGGCTATCCAACACCGGAGAAAATGCTCTGCGACGCCTTTACGCGGGTTTGTTGTCCTAAAATGGGATTTAGGCACAAAAACTAGGCCTACAAAAAATTAAATAAAATAATACTACTTGCAAGGGCATGTAATGGTTTAGAGAAAAATGGTAAAATGTCCCACCCTATTCAATACACTGGACTGGAAAAGGCAGACGGGTATAAATAAATATGGTAATCTACATTAAATAAAAATTAACAATTAAAGTTAAAGTTAACAATTTACAATATTACATGCATTTTAAAAAGAAAGGTGACAAAAGTGAAAGAATACACCTTTTATACCCAACGAAACTTCTTGTTCTAGCCTATCCTTGGCACAAATTCGTGGTCATTTTAGTTAATAAAATAAAAATTAGTTCCAAAATTAAGAATGCATTCCATTTCACGGTCATCCTCGGTATTTCACGGTCACCATTTCACTGCATCGATTGCATCGACCTCGTAGGAACGCGTGGGCTGCGGCCACAGAAATTGTAGCCTATCTTGGCCACACTTATCTCGGTTTAACCACCACACCCAATGGTGAATGCCTAGGCTACAGGTAGTTCTGGTCCACCCACCATATGCAGACCGAACTATATGAATATCTCTGGCTGTGCTGCTGCTTTGCATTGATGTAAAATGCACAGGAAGGATGGGGAAAGTTCATGGAAGTTATCCACAGGCAGCAATGTGGCAAAACTATAACACAAGGATACAGATGCAATAACGGTAGTGCTTTGACGCTTTATAACAAATCTACGAAAGCCTTGTCCACCAGAGACCATAATTAGCTACAAGGACAGTAGCCTACTACGACTTGGGAAAACTTTTGTTTGCGCAATACGATGAAGGGGAGTCGCGATTACCTTCTCTGGCAGTACAATAGCCGGCAAAGGAGAGACCGTCTGCCCATTAGATTCGAGTGGAGCGGCAGGCTGAGGGTCAGTTCGCACAGCGACCAGGCTGGGGGATTCACCGCCGCGCTCCGCAGGTCGCACACAAAGCTTTTTTGGGGAAGTCGGTATGGAAATGTCTACAGGTTCAATTGGTCGCGGCCGTTTTGTCGTTTTTTGTTCTTTAATTTCTATGCCATCGTCTATCGGGTGCACATAGGGGACCAACAGTTGGAATTGATTCTGGGTCCCATTGGCCGTTTCCGGAGCAACGTGCAGAGGCGCTAACTTTGACCCGATTCCTGCGATAATGTTCAAAGTCGCAATGGAGACGGCGCCGATGCAGTGGTTAGTGTAAGTCTTTGACAGCTTGGCAGCTATCGATAACATTTCCATCCTAGTGCCCAGCAGGTTTTTGCCTATCGCTTTGTTTTCATACCAGGTCATGTCACTTTCACTGCAATAGTCCCGCTGTCTCTGAAAAAATGCTTTGCAATGCGGATTCCTTTTCGAAATGTATTTCACAAAGCTCGTGTAGGGACAGTACTCCGTGCCAGTTTCGTACATGCGGGGCAAATTGTCTTCAGTATCTGTTCTTTTTTTGCTCAACGACGCTGATCTGGATTTGTGATACAGTCCCAGCGCTTTTAAGTATATAAACTTTCTCCCACCTTCGTCAATCCCGAGTCCGAACGAGCCCTCCTCCAGCTCTCGTTGATTCTCCCGTCCCCTGGTGCAGAAATACATGCAGGTTTCGAACCACACTTTGTTGAGCAAACCGAAAGGCGTGTTAGTGTTAAATACGCTGGACGTGTACAGTTTCTTCAAGTCAGCCCGTGTAATTGTCTGTTTTTGCACGACGGGACATGCACCTTGTTCTTCCAGCTTTCTGATCACCGCTGCCAGGGTCAGGTTAGCGTTTCTCAGTTCTGGATCTTTAGACAGATCCAGATTGCGGCAGTAAGGCGGTTCATTCAGGTGCCTGTTCAGAGCACTCCTAATACCAATCAGAGAGGACTTGCTGTACAGCTGCCCACTCTTTGAACGCGCTTCTGCATAGAAGGACCCGAGCACCTCGCACAGCGTCTCCTTGTCCATAGTTTCAAAGTCAGGACTTTTGGATTTTTCGCTTAGGTACTCCCGGAAGATTCTCACCGTATACTTGGTGGCTAAACGAGTGTTCTCACTCACTCTTGATCGTTCTGACCGATGTAAATCGCCTCCCAGCTCCGAGTCCTGCTGCCTGTGGATAATAGAATCCACACTGCACTGGTCCGCATTCTGCATAAGGACCGCTTCCGTCTCCACAGCAGAACAGTTTTCGGGGTCCGCACACTCTGCCTCCCACTCCAACCCGTCATTTTCATATTCAAACTCCTCATCACTCGTTATCTGTATTTCCTGAATCTCATCGTCCTCATAGTCGCTTCTTTCCAGGGTAATCATTTGTTCATTTTCCGTCCCCTCTGCGTCGGTGAAGCAATCTCCGCTGCCAGGCATTCTCGCCATATTGCAGTCTCTGTGTCAGTCCTCGGGCAGGGCGCATGCGCTATATTGGACCGCAGCGCTAAGAGCTTTTGTATTTAGTGACCTTCAGCTACAGGCAGACGGCTTCTTAAAGGTACAGGGACTGCACGCTCCAAAAATAAAAGGGAGGCGTTTTTAATAAACCTGGGTTCCCCAAAGAAACAGTCTACAGTACCCAATATTGGACCGATTAATATACTTTTCAATAACGTTTAATTGCCTGTAACTCCAGCAACGATAAAAAACAAAACAAAACCCATACCTGCTAATCATTAGAATGATAGGCTATACAGCCATTAGTAGCCTACCAAACCAAACTTATTTGAGAGTTTACAACATTAATTACAAACACCGTTAACTTTATGGGTGTTCTAATATTTCGTTTTCATCGAGTTTATAAGATACCTTGTCATACAGCAACTGCGGGATTAACATTTTCAGTCACAACAGTCTAGTTTGGAATTTGCAGCACAATACAAGCAAAAGAAGAATCTTCAGCAACAACATTAAGCAGTCTGTTTAAACGCCCAGTAGGCTACTTTAAAACAAGACTTTTAAGGTTTATATAAAAAAGGTGTTTCTATCAGTAGTGAAATGTAAAAAAATGATCTACTCCATCAATGTGTAACGTGTGTAGCCTACTGCAGGAGAGTGGTGTCCAGGGCCGGTTGTATGCATAGGACATATTAGGCAATATAAACGAGCGCCTAGGGCGCCATCCATCTGGAGTAGCGCCAAACTAAGGGGTAAAACAAAGGGGGGAAAAAATAAAGCACCGTGGTCGGAGCGAGGGTGATTGTGACCGGGGGAGACAGGGACGAGTGGCTGCCGATGTGATTTATTTATTTTTTACTCTTCTTAGTTTTGTGCCCACTAGCCGGATGCCACCCATGTCGCCAATGCCTAGAACCTAGAACTCTGCGCTCCCCCCTCCCCCAATCGCGTCTCAGCTCAAAGCCGTAGCCATGTTTTCAATATTGGAGGGGACGAAATATGAACAGATTTGGGGGTGGAGTGTGAGGGAGTATTAAATAAATGTTTTTTTTTGTTGTTGAAGTTTTAGATGAATCCGAGTGTTAATGTCCACAGTAATATTATAAGAATGTTAATTTCAGAACGTCTATTGATTTATTATAAATTGCAACAAATATATATTTTTTCTATTGAAAAACATTTAGCTGATAGGCCTACCTAAAGGATGGTAGCCATAGCAACTACTGGTTCAATATTAGGACAGTAAGCATAGGACCAACAGTAACGAAGGTAGCCCACTGGTAACTATGTCTCTGCTCTATCCTGAAATAATGTAGCATGTCAACCACATTAACCTGATAGATCCATGTGCCATAATTTGAAGACAAGACTTGATACTGAGTCCATGATTCAGTGAATAGTTTATTTCCATATCAACATTTAAAGAAAAATGATAATTAATAAAACATCATGACTTGTCAAAATAACAGGAATATCAAATTCCCTTGGGTTTGTCCCTTAAAATACTGAGTGATATGATGTCATATCCAATTTTTATTGTTTGCCCATGTAAGTTAAGGACAACAGACTTTGTAGGAAGCTGTGAAAATTTGGCTGCCACTTTTGACGATCTAAGACATAGATTTCAGTTGTTTTTTTGTCTGTTACTTTCATGGTAAGAGGCAATCATGTAATTTTGTGGACTATCCCTTTAACTTTCAAAAGTTGCTCCTCTCTCATTTGCCTCCATGTCACTTGCTCCTTTTCCCATCAACATCCTCCTGTCTCTCTCTCTCTCTTTGCCCTCAACCCACCAGAGCACACAAGTCAGAAAACGAATGCTTACTGTTACGTGCAAGTTGACCAAAACGAGGATTAGACTACTGTCATTTTATTGAGCCTTAACTTTCAATATTTATTCCTCTCTCGCTCACCTCCATGACACCTGCTCCTTCTGCCCTGTCACCATCTTCCTGTCCACTCCCTCGCTTTTCCCTGCACCCACCAGAGCAAACATAACAGTGAGAGAGAAAACTAGTACCTACTGATACACATAAGGTGGCCAACAAGTCTCGACATGAGGCTCAGACTTATACCATTGTATTCTGCTTCACGGTATTCATTTCGATGTTAACATGCCCTCTCTCCCTCAATTTGCCCTCATAGCAAATGCAGAGCAAATATGAAAACAATAGTCAGTAAACCACTGGTATACATGTTATATTATTTAAAAATAGATTTGTAACAGTTTGTGGCAGGGCCGTTTCTTGCTATGCGGACTATGCGATTGCATAGGGGCCCCGGAGCCACCAGGGGGCCCCACATGCCCTCGTGTGTTGTTCTACCTACACATTTTAAGCTAACAGTGGTTAAGAAAAATAAATTTATTGTAGACTACAAAAGATCAATTTTCAATATTAATCATTATTATAGTTCGAGGAATTGAAAGGGAGCAGTCTTGCGAGCAAGTAAACTTTTAACGTAGTTCACCAGTCAGCCTGTGCACAGCTAGCTAGGTAACGTTAGCTAACATTATGTGAGCCCGGCAGCTAACAGTTGAAACATGCAGCTGTTTTTTTCGCAGGTTAGAGAAAGTGGTGCTAAATAAACCTTGCTTTATACAGTGTAACGTTATACTGTAACAAATGGCTGAAATAATATTTTAGGGTGAAAACGCAGTTTTCTAACTTGAACCTGGCAACGTTACTAACGTTAGCTGTTTCAATAACTGCTGCATTTGATGAGGCAAGTGGGGAGGATTATGGTTGCTATCAGTTAACTATTCGCTTGCTAGAAGAATGTGGCTTTGCCAGGAAGCATAACAAGCAAACAAGAAAGCTCAGATCCGCCGAGCTAGGGACCTAGGGTCCTGTAGGCCTATGCCTGTTCTGACAGCGTAACATTAGCTCAGTATTACTTGTGTGTCTTTGTGTCAGACTGAACTAATGTGAACAAGTGAATGTACGGTGCAGATTTCCCTCCCATGTATTTTTATATATTTTCAGGTAAGCAGAAGTGTATAAACGTTTCCATAAACAAACATAACACGTTTTAAGAATGTACTAGATAGTAAGGAATACGGCGGGATAAGTGGCCGATGTAATAAATCCCATTTACGGAGTCATTATGTTAATGTTACGTTACGCCAACAACGGCTAGTAGTCTAATCGTTTTATGCTAACAATGGGGGAGACACTGGTGAAGCTAGTAATTACTAATTCATGTTAACAATGGGTGAGATGTGGTTACCAACAAATGTCGGTTTAATCTTTTATAACGTACAATGTCTGCAGTGGTATGAAATATGTAAAATATATTTGTTTTTATTTAAGTTACTTTTATGCTTGAGGTAAAAGAATGCAATATTTATTAGCTACAGTCACACAACCGTGAGCATATTGCGCCCACACACACACACACACACACACACACACACACACACACACACACACACACACACACACACACACACACACACACACACACACACACACACACACACACACACACACACACACACACACGTGTACTGTATTTTGTGTCACAGTTAAATAATTAGAAATTAGATTATAGAACTGGAGCTGTGAATAAATACAGTACAGTGATGACAACACAGTAGGCCTATTACTTGTGTGTTAGACTGAACTAATGTGAACAAGTGAATGTACTGCTGATTATCTGAATGCTGGTGTCATTATTTATTCTGTGCAATGGCCTAATTTTTCATTATTTTAATTAGTTTATTATTTATAATGTGCATGTTTATCTTTATTTTGATTTCTAAACACAACATAGTACCTAACATTAAAATAAGCATTTTGTGAAAAATTTAGCATTTGATCTAATTTATGCGCATTTGGGAGATGTTATAACGCACATCCGGTAAATTTTCAGGAGTTTCTTGAGGTAGGCGGGGCCCCAAACAAGATTTCTCATGGGACCCCCAAAAAGCTAGAAACGGCCCTGGTTTGTGGTATGAATGAGAAAACAAGGAAGTATTGGCTTATAGCTCTCCTGTGTAGGCCTACAGCTGTACAGTGCTACTACCACTTTTCCCATTACACTCAAATTACTTTTTTTTGTGATTCTCCAAAGAAAAGCTGATGAAAAGCTTCATGATCGA
Organism: Synaphobranchus kaupii; assembly: GCA_029718625.1. Classification (NCBI taxonomy): domain Eukaryota; kingdom Metazoa; phylum Chordata; class Actinopteri; order Anguilliformes; family Synaphobranchidae; genus Synaphobranchus; species Synaphobranchus kaupii. The sequence continues at coordinate 120,988,298 of CM056377.1, forward strand.
TGACACTGAATGACATCTGACTGACAAAACTGCTTGCATTTCCAAATTATGCAGCTAAAATAGCCCTACGTCAAATTGGAAACCAGAATGCGTGTTAGCCAACTTACTATTAGGCCCATTGCACACACAGACACAAACTTTAACAGGAAGGTAGGTTCACATATATTCCATTGTCAACAAATTCTCACTGGAGATTAATAGGCTACATTAAATATTTCAATAATTGAGTGTCAAATTAGCAGAGGATATGTTTTGCGTTTGATTTAGCTAACGATAGCTAGCTGCCAACGTACAAACTGGTAGCCTGTGCTAGCATGGAAGTTCCAGCATGAATTGAAATAGAATTTTACCATGTTGCTTGCATGTACGCTGCCGTCTACAACATTCCAAAGCTCCATTTTGCCATACTGGATCATTTACAGCTGGTTACAGGCTACCTAAAGTTATAACAATTTAAACCATTATATTTACCTTTGGGTAAATAATGTCACAAGCATTCCTGTCTCAAAATGACCTTAAATAGTCTCAAACATTATCTCCTTGAAAAACAACTCGTCTCTGCTTCACAACTTTGAGATTTGTCAGAACTCTAGAACTTATAAATAGGAACACCAAAATTCTGTGCCGTTAACACCAAGCACACTGAAAAATAACGTCTAGACAACTGCCGGAGAGTCTCCTCGTCTCACTTCATCCTTGGTGGACATCTTGCAACATTGACCTTAGACAACCTTCCAGGACACACATCGTGCTAACACGCTATAGTGGCTAGGTGTGGTTGAATCGATAGGAGTCTGGCTTTCAGGGTGACCAATCAAAATCCTGTAATCTGGCACAGTTCTCTGGGAGGAAATTTCTTGTACATTTCCTGTTTAGGGTTGAGCTCAGAGGCTGCTGAGTCTGAGGTGTAAAAACACAGAGGCGTTAAATCATACTTTAAAACCATGGATTTAGAAAAGGGGAAACAAAACAAAAACTTGATCCTTTTTAAAACGAGGATAAAAAATGCTGACAGTGGTGGTAGCAGAAGTATGAGCAATCTTATGCCTTAAAATGTTTTTGTTGGCATTACAAAAGTAAAATGCCTTCCAACAATTGGCCCTCTCTGTACTGTATGTACATCATTTTTGCATACTGCAATGTGTATGAACATAGTTTATTTTATAATTATACAAAATGGATGCATGTCTACAAAAAGGTATACTAAGGATTACAATAATGTTTCCAAGTCTAGACGTGGACTGGAACTGCAGATTGAATTAATACAGATTTACTGTATAGCCTATACTTCACACTCGTTTGGTGTTCATAGAGAAGCAAATACAGGGTCACATGACCATTTTCAGGGCAACATTTATGGAACAGTCCCATTTGTTTGTATTACAAATGACCGTTGGCACACTTGGAGAAGATGAAATTTATAATAAACATCAGACATTCATACATTTTAACGACCGTCCTATGATTTACTAAAGGTGATAAAGCCTATTTGAAGAAAAAAATATTGACTATTGTTAGCTAAACCAAGTTCAATGATACACGTCCAATCATAGGAAACTTATTTTAACATTAAAAATGAAACTTGTTGGCCTTGAATCTCTACACATACCCCCCCCTCTTTTTATCATTGCACATAAATGCCCCAAAGAACCTCTCTACAGGCCTAATGACTTATTTGAAGGTAGTACAGTTCACTTATGCACACAGCCTAGCTGGCTGCATTCTCATATTAACAGGAAACTCAAGGCTAGTACAGAAAAATAACAAAAAACCAAATGGGTTACAAGGATACAAAATGACAAGATACAAGGCCAATGGAGAGTCCTTGAATAGCCACAAATACGTTTATATGGATTAGCATGATCAGAAAAGCCATGAATGTATGCTACTTCTCTGCATTTTACTTTTCACACATTTCAATGACCCTCAGAACTGACAATTCATGTAAAAAAAAATAAATAAATAAATTGCCATTCGCAGACCAAGACATACAGCATCTTAAACTCAATCTATTGAAATAATCTCTCTGAGCTAGATGCAGTTCTTATATTCAATGTGGCAGTCATGTGGTCAGAATAGACTTGCCTGTCTGTTATTCTTGGGAATGAATGTAGACACACTGGGGGGGATTGGCCTTTAAATTCCACATATTCTATACATTGACAGCTCACATAGTGCATACAACCGATTTCAAAAGAGTAGAACTTGCTTAAAAACAACAATCCTCTGGTAGAGCACAATTTTCAAAGTATTAAACCAAGTTGTATGCGACTATACCAAGGATTCTTTTTTGTGTAGGCAACATGTTTACAGGAATATGTACACAATACTGAGTCCAACAAGAAAGCAAACACGAAGAAGCATACAATCACGTGACTCAGATCTGCGGTGTTATGTAAACGATAATACACGACAAGGTGATCGTTATCAAAAAATAATGACCGCTGCGGAGCCGAAGACCCCCCCCCCCCCCCCCACCCACCCGATGCGTAGCGGCGGGAGGTTGCCTCCGCGAAGGTCATTAGGTAAGGGATAATACACGACGAGGTGGTCTTTATCGAAAAATAATGACCGACACGGAGGCGAAGGTCATTATTTTTTCAATAATGACCACCTCGTCATGTATTATCCCGCTTATACCATGGTTACCAACAACTATATATAGTTACGTCTATATTTATTGATTTTTATCGACTGAATCAGCTGAAGTTAAAATATAGCCTACTTCCGCAGACCTTTGAACATGTTCTTTTTCAGATTCGCATCATGATATGCATGGGGACATCCGAAAGGTAACAGGTCAAAGTAAGGGGTCAAAGCATGTATACACGCTGTGCCATTTCAGGAAGACATCTGCACTAAATTGTGCCATCAATGTTAAGTGCCATTTACCTAAAAAAAATAAAAAAAATGGTTTTCATTTCCAGTTTTTTTTTTTAAATTCTAATTTCATAAAACATAAGTGTTATTCTGAGACCTTGACCTGGATGTCAGACACAGCCTATTCCTTCTTAATCTCATTTACCTGCAGGGTGATTATCTTCATACTCCACTGAATTTGGAGCTACAGTCTCAAGGATTACAAAGCTGGCACAGTCAATTTAGTTTTTAATATATATATATATATATATAATAATATAAGTATACTATATCTTTATAAATTACTTTTTTTTAAAAATGAAACCTTATATATATATGGTATTTGCTCAGGAAAATGTAAAATGAACAACCATCAATGATTAAGGCGAAATACTTGCCATCAGAGCAACATTCTCTGTGATGCCATTTCAGGGCGTAGTTCAACTAACACAACTAACCATAATGAATTTGCTTAATTTTAGCCTGTATGTACAAAACCTTTTGTAACTGTTATTTCAAAACGTCACAAGACACTAATTCAGATTGGGTGGGGGTGGGGGTGGTACATAGGACTAAAAGGAGTCCAAGTCTTGGACAGATCTGATTTGGGTTCATGTTCAATGGCGAATGCCCATGGTTTCCGACATCAATTTTTTGGATTACAATGATCATTAAATGCAATTTAATAGCCCTCGAATTAATTCCTGAACCACACCAGTAGATTACTTAAACTGTATTAGGCCCACAGTTTGCAGAAACTTCAATGTATGAAAAGTAACACCAAAGTGAGACCGCAATAACAACCCTTACTTATAACCTTGATTCAGACACCCAGGAGGGAAAACACTGGGCCCACTCTATACTAGAAGAATCCCTATAAGTATCACAAAGAAGGTTCCACAGGAGCAAGAGGCTTTACAGTGTTTCTCACTTTACCCCATTCGCTCCACAACCGTCAGCCAGGTAGGTGTCATTGTTCATGCTTACCAGCGATTAACCCCACCTTTATTTCACCATCCATCTCTTTTAGTTTAACACTTCCCCCCATCCCCCGAGACTGGATAAAGGTAACCCATGGTAACCATGTACTTCTGTTACTAAATCCCAATCTTTGCCTTCCCTTGCCTTCCAGTGGCAAAACGGTGTCAATATTAATATACACCCTGGACAGGTCACCGATCCATCGCAGTGCACGCACACCATTCACTCACACACTCATACCTGCTGGCCAGTATTAATACAGGGCCTTGGACTACAATATCTCTGTCTACTAAATCTCTTTAAATAGTACCAATACATCTTCCCTTGTTGGTTGGTTGGTTGGTTTGTTTTCTGCAACCCTATCTATAATCATCTGGCGCATTGCAAGGGCATCGGCTTCTTGATAAAGAAAATTTTAAATTGAGCAATAATGACAAAACCATTTCATGACCTTACAGGACACACATGCATGACTAATGCAAATGACACATAAATCCACGGTACAATGTGGACAGTCTAAAGTAGCCAAGTTCCTATCAAGATTTGAGAAACTGTCACGGCGAGGGTTTATTTGTTAGTTTTGGTTTTGCTCACTGGATGAATTAATTACATTTAACCTGTCATGTAATGTGCCACAACTGCCAAAATTGACACCGGCTATAAATGTTTAAGATCCTTACAAAGTTGAGGGTTATAGCTGACAGAAGAAGAAGAACAGAAAAAGTCCAAAGTAAGACTGATTTGAAACCCAGAAAGCTGCAAATCCTTCACTGCAAATGGACAGGTCTGAAGTCACTCCTTGGCCATCAGTCAGCGAGCATTACAAAATACACATTTACCGTTTTCTTTCTCTCCACAAGGTTGAGCGAAGCTGATCGACTGCTCTTCAGAGAGTCCGATCAGCCCCACTGCAGAGAAAGACCCGTGTCAATGACAAAAACCCCAAAGAGCTGCGAGGGGAAGTCACTTCTGAACAAGGCCGTTTTGTCATTGCGCGAGGCAAATAAGAACACATTTCAAAATTGGTCTCCTTGGGCTTCCGAGTCTCGTTATAAATAATTTGCATTTCGAGGTTACACCTGAGAATTCTATCATTATTTCATCAACACAGATTAGTTTCTACCGCTCTCTCTCTCCCTCCCTCCCTCCCTCCCCCATCCCTTCTCGCTCACTCCATCTCGCTCCCCCCTTTTTACCTTTGGGCTTTTCTCTTGAAGCCCAGCAGTGGTGCAGTGCAGTTAAAATATTCGTCCTCAGCATGTAGTCATTCACAGCAAGACTCACACACTTTGTAAAGTGGCTGTTCGTCTAAAAAAATTCAGTGTATACATAAAAGCACATTTGGCCCTCCACAACCATCCCTCTGAGTTCATATATTTGCAAAAGCAATAAAAATGAAAGAACCCCCCACCTGACTCAATACACTGGACTGAAAAATAAATAAAAATAAAATACAAAATGTTAACATTATATACAAGGTTACATACATTTAAAAAAGAAATGTGACAAATTAAAAAAAATGCATCGTTATATTTACCTTTATTCTTAACCCAACTTCTTAAAATAACTGGCACCAATTCGTGGCTTAAACGTTCTAGTTTAAAATAAAAATGTTTGTTAAATCCAAAGCGAATGTATTTCATTTCAAGGTCACCGTCAGTATTTGGCAGGGACAATACTTTGCACTGATTTGAAATGCACAGAAAGCATGAAAGAAAAGTTTATGAAAGTTATCTACCAGTGGCAATGTGACAAAATGACAACACAATGATACAAATGCAATTGTCCTTTCACGCTTATAACAAAGCTACGAAAGGACAGACTTGGAAAACTTTTGTTTACGCAGTACGATGAAAGGTGAATCGCCATTACCTGCGCTGGCAGTACAATAGCCGGCGAAGGGGAGACCGTCTGCCCATTAGATTCGAGTGGAGCAGCAGGCTGAGGGTCAGTTCTCACAGCGACCAGGCTGGGGGATTCACCGCCGCGCTCCGCAGGTCGCACACAAAGCTTTTTTGGGGAAGCCGGTCCGGAAACGTCTACGGGATAAATTGTTCGCGGCCGTTTTGTCGTTTTTTGTGCTTTAATTTCTATGCCATCGTCTATCGGGTGCACATAGGGGACCAACAGTTGGAAATGATGCTGGGTCCCATTGGCCGTTTCCGGAGCAACGTGCAGAGGCGCTAACTTTGACCCGATACCTGCGATACTGTTCAAAGTCGCAATGGAGACGGCGCCGATGCAGTGATTAGTGTAAGTCTTTGACAGCTTGGCAGCTCTCGACAACATTTGCATCCTAGTGCCCAGCAGGTTTTTGCCTATCGCTTTGTTTTCATACCAGGTCATGTCACTTTCGCTGCAATGGTCCCGCGGTCTCTGAAAAAATGCTTTGCAAAGCGGATTCCTTTTCGAAATGTATTTCACAAAGCTCGCGTAGGGGCAGAACTCCGTGCCAGTTTCGTACATGCGGGGCAAATTGTCGTCGTCAGTATCTGTTCTTTTTTTGCTCCATGACGCTGATCTGGATTTGTGATACGGTCCCAGCGCTTTGAAGTATATAAACTTTCTCCCATCTTCGTCAATCGCGAGTCCGAACGAGTCCTCCTCCAGCTCTCGTTGATTCTCCCGTCCCCTGGTGCAGAAATACATGCAGGTTTCGAACCACACTTTGTTGAGCAAACCGAAAGGCGTGTTAGAGTTAAACACGCTGGACGTGTACAGTTTCCTCAAGTCAGCCCGGGTAATTGCCTGTTTTTGCACGACGGGACCTGCACCTTGTTCTTCCAGCTTTCTGATCACCGCTGCCAGCGTCAGGTTAGCGCTTCTCAGCTCGGGATCTTTAGTCAGATCCAGAGTGCGGCAGTAAGGCGGTTCATTCAGGTACCTGTTCAGTGAGCTCCTAATACTAATCAGAGATGACTTGCTGTACAGCTGCCCACTCTTTGAACGCGCTTCTGCATAGAAGGACCTGAGCACCTTGCACAGCGCCTCCTTGTCCATAGTTTCAAAGTCAGGACTTTGGGATTTTTCGCTCAGGTACTCCCGGAAGATTCGGACCGCATACCTGGTGGCTAGACGAGTGTTCTCACTCAGTCTTGATCGGTCTGACCGATGTAGATCGCTTTCCAGCTCCGAGTCCAGCCCTGGGATGTGAAACGGGTCTGTCACCGAGTCCAACTCACTGCACTGGTCCGTATTCCGCATAAGGACCGCTTCCGTCTCCACAGCAGAACAGTTTTCGGGGTCCACACACTCTGCCTCCCACTCCAACCCCACATCATCTTCATATTCACCCTCCTCATCACCCGTTATCTGTATTTCCTGAATCTCATCCTCCTCCTCGTCGCTTCTTTCCAGGGTACTCATTTGTTCATTTTCCGTCCCCTCTGCGTCGGTGAAGCAATCTCCGCTGCCAGGCATTCTCGCCATATTGCAGTCTCTCTGTCAGTCCCCGGGCAGGGCGCATGCGCTATATTGGACCGCAGCGCTAAGAGCTTTTGTATTTAGTGACCTTCAGCTACAGGCAGACGGCTTCTTAAAGGTACAGGGACTGCACGCTACAAAAAAGAAAAGGGAGGCGTTTTTAATAAACCTGTGCTCCCTGCAGAAACAGTCTACTGTACCCAATATTGGACCGATTAGTTTCTACAAAGTAATAGACTTTCCAGTAGCGTTTTATTACCTATAACTCCGACGACGATAAAACAAAACCCATAGGCTACTCACCCACACCTGCTAATTATTAGAGGTAGCCTATGTAGCACTTAATGACAACCCAAACTTATTTGAGCGTTTACAGCATTCGTTTTAAACACCATTAACTTTGTGTGTTTTAATATTTCGTTTTTATTGACCTTATAAGCTAACTTGTCATACAATAGCCTAACTGCGGGATTAACATGTTCAGTGAAGACAATAGGATGTATTTAACGTAGGATGATCCCTGTCAGAATATTTTATTCCCTAAAAACTCAGTTCTTTTTAAGTAACCTATGCATCGGACCATGTCTCAGCTGTATGTAGTAGACTACATCAAGTGATCGAGCAAGACCTGTGAGAACTCTAGAATTTATAAATCGTAAAATCAAATGTATTTGTCGTTAATTAGCGCACTGAAACATCGCATCTAGGCTATGTGTTGCTAAGGAAGGTGAACGTGAAGTGCAGGTTGATAGGATTCGACAGAACATCATAATTATTAATAGGAAGCTGTCAGAGGCACAATACCACTTTTATCCTCGGTGGATTTCTTGCAACGTTGACCTTAGGCAACCCTTCACGACACACATCTTGCTAACAGACTACAGTGACTGTGTGTGGTTGAATTGATAGGAATCCAGATTTCAGGGTGACCAGTCACAATCCTGTAATCTCGCAGTTCTCTGGGAGGGAATTTCTTGTACATTTCTTATAGGGATGAGCTCAGGGGCTGGTGCGTCTGAGGTGTAAAAACAAAGCCTTTAGCTCATACTTCAAAACCGTGGATTTCGAAAAGGAAAACCAAAAACAAAAACTTTATCCTTTTTAAAACGAGGGGAAAATGCTGACAGTGGTGTTAGCAGTAGTATGAACAACCTTATAAATAATGCCTTCAAATGTGTTGTTTTTCTCTTTGGTGTTGCTAAAGTGAAATTCTTCGCAGCACATGGAATTGCCTATTTCTGTACTGCATCATTTTTGCATACTGCAGTGTGTGTGAACATAATGTACATTACAATTATTTATTTATTATACAAATGTATGTCTACAAAAGGTATATTAATGATTATATTTGAAAATCATTTCAAAGAGGAGCGAGCACGGGATCACATGAATCATTTTCACGCCAACGTGTCATTCGGGGAACGGCTCATTTGCATTAGAAATGACCCTTGCCGCACTTGGAGCAAATTAAATTTACAATAAACATCAGACATTAATACATTAACAACTTTTCCTCTGATTTAATAAAGATGATACTAGCGCAGCAGTGTACTATATAGGGAACGGGGCTTGTAACGGAGGTTGTGGGTTTGATGACTAGTTACACTGCCGTTGAACCCTTGAATAAGGTACTCAACCCGAGTAACCAAATGATTTGTATGTAAAGAATATGAACTGTTTAAGGTGAAATGTCTGAAAAAATGCATAAAATGTAAAGCAATACTTGTTCTTCATGTTTTGTAGGCTTAATTTTCATACCCAAAGTTAACAGGAAAATAAAATTATATTAAAAAAATTGCTACTGTCAGTTAAACCAATGATACGTGTGCAATCATAGGATGTTTATGAAGCTTATTTTAACATTTAAAATGCAACTCTACTGCCTTTAACCTCTACATATAAAATGCCGCCCCTGGGCATATATGACCTCAATTGAGCTTTTCTTTATTATTGCACATAAATGCCCCAAAGACACTCTCTACAGGCCTGACGACTTATTTGAGGGTTGTACAGTTCACTTTCATGCATACAGACTAGCTGTCAGTATGCTCATATTAACAGGAAACTCAATACTAGTACAAAAAAAATATTACTAATACTCAACTCAGTTTTTGCTAAGCACAAGGATACAAAGCCAGTATAGACTCCCCTTTTAAACTCCACAAATCTCCACAAACGAGTTTATATTGATCGGCACAATCAGCAAAGCAAAGAATGTACTTCTTTGCATTTTACTTTCACGCATTTCAGTGACCCTCAAGGTTGACAAGCGATTCATCTGAAAGATATTCAGAGGAAATGGAACAGGACATCTTCGGCTATTTGTGTTAAGGAAAAAGATTCTCCCAAAAGCATTACATTTGATTTCCATCTACTCAACAGAGAAATGACTAATATACATCATTCTTCTTATGGTCTATGTTTTTTTTTTTTTTGGATAAAAAAAGCCTGTCATTCACAGACCAAGATATAGCATTTTGAAATCTAGGAAAATAATCTCTCTCAGCTAGATGCAGTTCTAATGTTCAATTTGGCAGAGACGGGGATGGGATAGACTTGCCTGTCTGTTATTCTTGGAAATGAGTGTAGACACAGTGGGGATTGGCCTTTGAATCCCATATATTCTAAACATTTGACAGCTCTCATAGTGCATGCAACCAATTCCAAAAAAGTAGAACTTGCTTAAAAACAACAAACCTCTGGTATTTCGCACAGGGCACAATTTTCAAAGTATTAAACCAAGCTTTTTGTAACCATACCAAGGAAGGAAAAGTAATTTTGCATGAATATATGCAATCATGAGTCCAACTAGAAAGCAAATATGAACCATACAAACAGTTGAGTCACATCTGCGGACTTACCAAAGAGGATTTCTTTACCCAGGATTTTGTGCTTGAATAAGGACTATAGAAACAACTGTCACAATTGGTGTGAATGACACAACTATTTTTCACAGCACATCCAAAATTCCTCCTTTGTGTAACCTCTCCAACATCATGCTAAGATTTAGATTTAGAACTCTTGAGACTTAATCTAATACATGCTTCTTAGCAGACACTTTTATCCAAAGTGATATACAGTACATTAATGCATACATTTTTCAGTACATGTAGTCCCCTGGAATTGAACCCACAACCTTTGCGTTGTTAGCGCAATGCTCTATCAACTGAGCCATATAACATACAACTTCTTATAAAATGCAATATCCAATACAGTTGAATCTTTGGATAGTGAGAAGTGCTTCAATACCTTTATGTCAGTTTATTCAATAATACAAATAGTATTTGTATGCATTTAAATATTTTACTGGGAAACTTAAAAACTAGAAACTACAGATTTTGGGCAAAGAAAAAAACAAGGGAATGTTTTTGACGGTCTTTAGAGTTATCACATACAACAAGCACCTTTCAAATGTAAAATGAGACAACTTGTTAAAGCACAAAAAGCCACATTTGAATAACCTTCGAAAAAAAAAAAAAAACACTGATAGTTTTCATCATTATTCTCTCAGCAGACCCCAGCAAATTACCAGCAGATCAGCACAATGGGATGCACAATTGGAATATGCAAAACTGTTAAGTGAGAGAGCGGGTGAGGGAGAGAAAGGGGTGCCTTTTGTTTCTTAGATTCAGCTCCCAGGCATGTCAGTAGAAGAGTCTGTCTTGTAAAAGAAAATAATGAAAAAAATAAAACCAAAAAAAAAATCATTAGCCTCCATGTTTTATTTCTAGTTAGCAGAGCCTGTTTCACACCCAGATACCCAATTAGCAATTAGCTGTCCTCTGAGAGCAGACCTTGGCTGTGGCGTCTGATCCCTGGCTGATTGGTATGCGGTTTGTGCAGATAGTGATAACAGAAGGCAGAATACATAGTATAGTTTTAAATTTAATTTTGTAATAATTCGCAAGGCAGAAGGCCCTGCAGGGTGACAGGGAAAATATCACTCCTGCTCTTCAAAGGGAGATCTGCGTGGTGCACATGACACAAGTGTGGAGGACCGGGCGCTTTTTTTTGTCAATGCAGGTAATTTGTTCCCTGACTAATCTCCGGAGATAGGAAGCAAGTTCTGAAAAAGCACTTATGCAAAGAACAAGCGCAGTGTCAAAAAAAAAAAAAAAAAGGCCTATCCTCAGAGGGTTGGGCGACCCCGGGAAATTAACACCAAGGTGTGATTGCACAAGTGGGTCTGAAGGCGTCAGAGTACCATGAAAGAGACTGTGTGTGTGGGGGGGGGGTCTTGCATGTGGGAACACTTTGTAGGCTGTCCACTTCATCGCCACGCCAACCACTACAGTATTTTCATTTAACAGAGCCCAGAGAAACACTCTGTGCTCTAGAGCAGTTTTTTAATGAGCATTAAAAAAATATATATAAAAAAAATTCCCCAGTCCTACCATTAAAACTGAAGGGTGATCTTACAGCTTTACGGTTTTTATAAACGTGGAAGATGAAGATGAATCAGTATTAAAGTCTGGTGTGAGCTCTGGGCTCATACATTTTAAAATGGCAGGCTCAATGGTGCATAATTTACTGCAGGTGACATTTGAGGGGGGGGCGGGGGGGGGTGTTGGTGGAGCCACTTAAAACCTTTGACAAGTAAAAACACACCAACTACACCTGGGCAACAATTAATACTCAACGGGCATGTTGAAGTTTAAATTCAACTGCTGCTTGTCTCAAAAATGCATCTTCTGCCATCAGCAAAGTGCAGAGGAAAATGTGGTTATTTAATCCACAATTATTGGCACCTCTGGTAAAGATGAGTAAAAAGGGTTATAAAAAAATTCACCATTTGGTGAATTAGCTTAATCTCACACTGAAAAAAAAAAAAGAAGAAAAATCCAACCTTTCATTGAAGTAAATTTATTCTGAGAAAAAAAAATCCCTCAAGAAATAATTATTTTTAACAAAACCATGTGTGCCACAATTATTGGCACCCCTGCATTTAATACTTTGTACAACCTCCCTTTGCCAATAAAACAGCACCGAATCTTCTCCCGTAACATCTACTAAGGTTGGAGAATACAGAGAAAGGAATCTGAGACCATTCCGCTTTACAGAATCTCTCCAGATTATCCAGAGTCCTAGGTCCTCTCTTGTGCACTCTCCTCTTCAGCTCAGCCCACAGGTTTTCAATGGGGTTTAGGTCAGGAGACTGAGATGGCCATGGCAGCAGCTTGATTTTGTGTTCAGCTAACCATTTTTGTGTTGATTTGGACATATGTTTTGGATCATTGTCCTGCTGGAAGATCCAATGACAACCCAGTTTTAGTTTCCTGGCAGAGGCAGCCAGATTCAGATTAAAAATGTCCTGGTATTTCATGGAGTTCATGATGCCATGTACCCTAACCAGGTTCCCAGGGCCTTTGGAGGAAAAACAGCTCACATTACGGAACCTCCACCATACTTAACAGTGGGGATCAAGTTATTTTCGGTATAGCCATCCTTCTTTTTACGCCAAACCCACCTTGAGTGTTGGTTGCCGAAAAGCTAAATTTTCGTTTCATCTGACCATAGAACACAGTTCCAGTCAAAGTTCCAGTAGTGTTTAGCAAACTCCAGTCGCTTACGTTTGTGGTGAAATGACAGGAAAGGCTTTTTTCTGGCATGCCTTCCAAATAATTTGTTGGCATGGAGGTGATGTCTAATGGTAGTTTTGGAGACTTGATGACCCCAAGATGCTACTTTCCTCTGTAATTCTTCAACAGTGATCCTTGGGGATTTTTTTTTGCCTCTCTTACCATCCTCCTCACTGTGCGTGGGGGCAAAATAAACTTGAGTCCTCTTCCAGGCAAGTTTGTAACAGTTCCAGTTGCTTTGAACTTTTTAAGTATTGCCCTAACGGTAGGTATGGGCATTTTCAGGGGAGTAGATATTTTTTTATAGCCATTCCCTGACTAATGAAGCTCAACACACTTTTCCCTCATTTGATTTGTGTGTTCTCTTATCTTTCTCATGTTGATGTATGAATAAGGGAATATGGCCTCTGTGTCACCTCATATATATACCCCAGTGAAACAGGAAGTCATGGATTACTGATTACTGTTCCTAAACACTCTGATCAACTTAAAAAAGTACAATATAAATGGAAAAAATGCTTACATTTTGTTCATAAGAATTTCTAGGGGTGCAAATAATTGTGGTTTTTGTTAATACTTATTTCTTGATGAGGGATTTTTTTTTCCTCTGAATAAATTTACTTCAATAAAAGGTTGGATTTTTCTCATTTTTTCAGTGTGAGATTAAGCGAATTCACCAAAAGGTGAATTTTTTTATAACCCTTTTTACTCATCTTTACCAAGGGTGCCAATAATTGTGGAGGGCACTGTATATATACGGCATGTTACATAATACTGATAGATTCATGGGTCATGTGAATCTATACGACCCAGTGGGAGGCTTTTGGAGTTACAAAACTGCATTGAGAAGGTTGAACCATTAAGTTCAATTCATACGCAGAAGCACAATCAAAGCTGGTCTAAAAGCTGCTGGGAAACTAAATAAATTAATAAAATCAACATTTTTTTAAATGTATTAATTTTTTTTTTTTAAAAGCAGAGGGAAAAAAGTCCTGCAGTGTTAAATTTTAAAAGCCTTATTGTCCGATAGCTACCTTTCTCTCTTTACATGTTTTCTCCATCACAGCTAATACGCTGTTGACAATGCCAACCCCATTATCAAAACCTGCAAACACATATGTTGCCTGCTTCAGCCCAATTTATTCCAGACGTTAATGCAAATCGAAGCTGTGAAGGCATCATTTAGGACGTTACGTACATACTGCATATATCTGACGAGTGCAGTGCTTTGAGTCCATAAATGAATAAGTGAAACAAAATGATTCACGCGTTTTTTGTGTGTGTGTGTGTGTGTGTGTGTGTGTGTGTGTGTGTGTGTGTGTGTGTGTGTGTGTGTGTGTGTAGTTTTGGGAATCCAATTTCCTTTTAAGGCGAGACAGCGCCATGGCGGCGCGGATCCCCTGCAGGTTTCGGGACGTGGCGCTTTGAGACACCCCAGGTGATAATGGAGGTATTCAATAACAACAGAATGAGGCCTAAAAATGATTAAAACAACATTGCGTTTGTTCATCCAGCAGTAAACGCTGAATTATGGTTATTTTCTCCCCGCACGTGCACTTGCAACATTGCCTCCATATATTCTGCTGCATTTGATCTTGCACAAAATGAAACAACACTGGCGTCTTTCAGCATCAAAGTGCACTGGCCACTGTAACACCCAAAGCACAGAATCACACGCTCAATAATGGCAGATGGCACGAGGTTGATATTGCTGGAGCACAATGAAAAACCAACAGCACTTAGGGGGGTAAAAAAAAAAAAAAAATGCTTGATACATCCTGTGCTATATACTCAACCCTTTCAGATGGGTCGTTTGGAAATCAGTGATGAGCCTCAACCAAAATCTTCCATTATCACAGTTGAAAACATATATTCTCTTTCCTCTTTCAGCTGCTCAGTACATGATTGTAAATATGCATGGAACCACCTCCTGTTGCAGAATCTCCTACGACGCAGGGGGGGTAGAAGCTTCTGAGAATCAAGTGAGAAATTCTCATGTACCGTGAAATCTACAGTAGCGAATCACGCAAGTGAAAGGCACTGCACAACGCCCCAATGAAAGAACATGCCCATCCTTCCCATAATCCCATTTCGGCACGAGACAACGGTGAACTAAGCAAGGCTTTGAGGCTGGAGTCAATTTAGGCGGTAGGCCCCATCATGTTCTCTTGCTTCACTATACACTCGAGACAGCAGGGGACTTCTCCCTAGCATTGCGCTCCACGTATCGCTTGCTTCCACACTTAATCCCATACATACGCACCCTACTTGCAATGAGAACAGGATTAGTGCACAGATGCAGGAGCCTATGCCAAATTCTCAAACTGTATCGGATCACTTAAAGAAGAAAAGTTTTTAAATGAAAAAGGAATTGGTTGACTTGTCTAAATTATGACATTTTTTTCCACCTTTGGCTCAACTGTAGGCTTAAGCAAGAGAGGCAGCCAAGGTGGGAGTGGTGGGTGTTGAAATGCTGTAGATATACATAAGATATTAGATGATTGCAACTAACGCCCCCCCCCCCCCCCCCCCCCAAATAAATTTTCTTTTTAAATTCAAGGCCGTGTCCGAAGTTAAGTATGCAACAATTCTGAAAATTGGGTGTTCCTAATATCCCCGGATGATATACTTATTTCCGGGTTTTTGCTGATAATAGTATGGAGTATTTATAACATCCTCTGGGTATGCGTGCTGAGGGATGCAACCTTGCCTCATCCCCTGTAGGCGACACTCACAAAGCTAACCACAACACAGACCGAGTTCCTCACTAGCTGACCCCTTCAGAAGCCTATGGGTGTGATCGATTAGGGGGTTCCTGGTATGTATATATACGATTAGGGGGTTCCTGGTCGGTAGGTGACGTAGTGGCTGGGTGGAGTTTTCACTCGATTTAAACTGGGCCCTCCTGGCAACATGCCCTTCCCAGTCTCGCCACCGTCATACAGCTGGAAGGGTACCGGGCACTCGAAAATGAGAACGCCCTTTTAGATCTGCTACAGCACACCTGGTGGTCATGACCGACCAACCAACCATGCTCTTGGCGGGATATCATATTAGGTGCAGTGGAAATTGACGAGCACGTTGGTTTCTGTGAACCCACACCCTGTCAGCCATGAATGATGGGCACTGCGGCCTTCCAGGGCTGTGTCCGAATACGACCCCTGTTCACTGTCCCGTCCCCTGTCCACTCAGACCCCTGTCTGCTATGTGCCCTGTCCCCTCACTTTGCAAGCAGAGTGCGAAAGAAATCCCGCAAAACTCTTTCCAAACTAGTGAGGAAGTAGTTCATAGTATTTATTTTTATTGAGAATATCAATCAGCTAACATATGACGATTGTTATGAAGTGTAGATTATGAATGTATAAAAATAAAAAAATAAAAAAATAAAAAAGTAGTTTGTAATATGAACCTATCTTGTACCATAGATATGCATATACGTTCTATGTCTTTTACGTTTTTACTTCCGTGTTACTTACTGAAATTGTCGGATGAGTGCACCGTTCTGCAGATGAGTGTGCTCCTGAATCCCCTCAACAAAACCCCGGAAATAAGAGGTTTATCCTGGTATTTTAAGTGCCCCCATTTGTAAGAAAAGGTCACCCACTCAAAAGCTTTTTGACGAAGTGGACTCAAATATGCACCCTCAAAAGGGTGTCGGGGTCATATTCGGACACAGCCCTGGACTGCAGTATGACACCCCCGCCCTATTGTGTCTGGGTCCTCCCAGTGTTTCTTCATATATGACACCAAAGGGAGTTTTACCTTGTCCTGATCACTCTTGGCTTGCGTTAGTGAGGGGCGTTAGGATGGCCTATGCAGTGAAGCGTATTGCGAAAAATCCTGTGTAAATACATTTTGATTTGATGTAAGAAAAATGGTTCATTCAAAGGGGGTGGAAGGCATTTCCTAAGAAAAAAAAAACAGGCCAATTCTTTCCGGTTTCTAGCATTCTATATCTCCACAAATCTCTGCGATTGTCAGAGGGGAACCCTGTCATTTGTGATCCGCATGAACGGCCTGACACCTCTGAAGACATCTGCTGCAAAGGGCCGGATGGGAAATGCACCAGTCGGCTCAGCGTTTAAAATCAAGGTTCATCAACATGTGGGAATCCCCCAGACAAGCTTAATGGCTGCTGTGATCCGTACACGTACACGTACACGTACACGTACACGTACACGTACACGTACACGTACACACACACACACACACACACACACACAAGCCCAGCCGTCTAGCTGGAACAACCGTGTGTGTGGCACACCATGCTCAGCTCATGTACGTGATACAGTGCACAACACAATCTCTTGGCCTTAGTACACAAGCCGTCTGCTTTTTAATCAGCAATAGATTAGATCTTTTTTATGCCCACAGAAAGGCAAAGACAAATGGACACGCAGCGCAACGAGCATCTTTGAATATGCACATAAACATATTTCTTTCCTGATGTAAATAGCAAGCTGTCACTTTAGTTTAATGAATTCAATAATACATTATTAATGACATGCCAAACAACTGGATTGCTTAGGGCAACAGATTCTAGACAGTTGAAGTGTTTACTCCAGTCTAAAGTATGCTACACTGCAAGAAATATGTGCGTTAGCACACTTGAGTGTGTAATATAATGTATAATGATATAACGATATAAAACAGGAAATGTACATGGCATTCTAGGTAAACATATTAGGACCAGTATTCCCAACATGTATCCGAGTAAGAAACCTCTGTTTTTGAATTACATCACTTTATGCACATACCGTCACTCAAACCAATTGTTCAGCATTCACTTCACTCACAACAAAACTGGGGGGGGGGACAAAACTTTCAACAGCAAATGTAAGCAGTTAAGATCAAAGTGCATTGTGGCTGGGCAGAAGGCATTCCAGTGGTTAAGTAAAAGGCAATGGGCAATGTGAACAAGCTTCCGTCATCCGCCCCTTAGCGGTGAGCGTTAGCGTACTTTTACATTACTTCGGAAATAGGTCCCAAATTAAGTTAAGACCAACAAATTAAGTTGGATGGTGATTTTTCCAGGACTGAACAATTAATGCAGTCACCTAATCAATGTTCACCTAGGCTAGCTGTGTAAGGCAGTGGTGTGTAATGAGAGAAACAATACTGAATGAAGCAGAAGGGTTGCCAGACAGGGGATGATGGGAGGTTTACCCCTCAATGTAGGGAATTCAAAAAAATTCATAGGGGAAGTTTTACAGTCATGGACGGGGGATATTTTAAAAGGAGGTATGGGGGACAAATTGTGAAAAAAATTTAGATGGGGTTTTGAGGAGTTTTTTTGTTTTGTTTAAAAGGAAATTAACTCAGGCATCCGCTGACACTGGTCAAACATCTTTCACTGGGTTTGACTATGTTGGTTTTACTGGACTCTGTGGAGCACGTAGTGGGACCTGTAGTGCATAAGGCAGGCTACTGGAGACTGAATGAGCTCGTTCATTTAAATAAATTACTATTATTAGTAGGATCCAAGACAACACGCTGCATTTCACCCATACATTGACAGAAGGTTGCCTTCCTAAGTACGTACAAGATGATTGTACAAGGATTGATAAAAAAACAAAAACATTTAAATAGGCACTTTTCATTTTTTTTTTTATAGATGCAACAACCTCTAATTTTATCGAAGCATTGGACTTTGACCCAGTAACTTATGTTTAATGTAGTGAAACACTTCCCAATTATCCATCCAAATGCATCACAATACAGTATTCAATGGCAGTGTGCCCCACCAATCCTTAACTTGGAGGGTACATGAATATCATCTCAATAAGGCAAATGCTAATGATGTAACGATATAAACAACAAATAGGCTATATTTGTCATCTCCAATCTATAACTGAAATTGGTTCAAGGAGTCCCAATGAGTCTATAGGATTCTGTGCATTGAAATAAATACTCACAGGACATGTCCCATATTCTACCTTGCACTTCCAACCATATCATTATACTGACCATATCCTGTCCACCCCTAAGGCCAGTCCCTCATTACACTGACCAATCATGTCCTCCCCATGGACCTGATCCCTCATTACACTCACCAATCCCATCCTCCGGTTAGGCCTGTCCCCTGTAAAATGGACCAATCCTGTCCTCCTGTTCATGACCATAACAGCAGAAAACAAGCAACAAATAGCTTGTGGTTACTGTGGTTCCTAAGTTTGGCCCCTCCAGAAATTACATAGGGACATGCGTTTATAAATCCACCAATCGACTCAGGGTAGGCCTTCAACTTCCTGAATGTCAGTTAAAATACAAGTTACATATCATAAGTTCTGAAGCCAGTTACGGGGCCGGCCCCTAGGAGGCCAGCTTCAATATGGGGATGGCTACCAGGCAACCAATTGCTCTTGAAGAATGACAGAATCTTGTATCACGTGATAATGAAACGACGATAAATATCACAACCAAGTTCGACCTACATTCAAGTTGGTGAGGTGGACGGATCAATTTACATTGATAATGCAGCCTATTGGAGAAACAGGGGATCTGGAATCAGGTGGTGTTCTGGGAAGGGAGGAGGAATGTGGAATGTAGTAAATTCTTATATAAAATGTGAAATAAATTTTTTTTTCCACCCAACAAAAGGAACACACACATCCGACCCCCCTCAATTATTTGTTAAACTTTGTTCATTCTTTGACAAATTGACTAGTTTGCAGGTATACATTTTAATTTATTAGAATTTAAATAAACTTGCAAGTGCGACGTGACAGATGTATTCTCTCGGAGTCACGAGAGTGACCCCTAGTGTATGTCTATGATCTCTTCTTTGGGCATTAGCTATTGTTCCAATCACGCAAATACAGTGCTACTGGATAATATAAACAGTTTTAATGTCAAAACAAAGTATCACACAATGAATTAGTACAACTCATATAACTAAACAGTGTAAGACCCTTGTTCAAACAACATCCAGTATCAGTAGTGTATGATAATATGTTCGTTATGTTGAGCTGTGCCAGCCAACTTTAGTGTAACTGCAAAAAATAAAGTTTGGGGGAAAAAAATAGTTGGAGACAAACCCTAAAATAGTTGTTTCTTTAATTAATGTTTTTTTCCCCCCTGCAGGTGGAAAATCTTGAAACAATGAAGGCTTTTCTGCAAGCAGCAACTCCAAGACGTTAACGAACTATCGCGTTTGCGACTACTACGGCTAACCGTAAACTTGAATTAATTCTTCACTTTCGTGAAGACAGTAGGAATGTGAGCGATTATTTCAACTGGGTGTTAAAACATAGCTAGCTGGCTGGCTGATCGATCATCTCCCGCTCTCCACTTCTCCGCAGCATGAAAAAATGTTGAGAGCATCTCGGGTTCAACTAGTGTGAACCGATTAGATACCGAAAGAGCCCAAACGGAATTTATCCATGCATAGGCTACGAGAGACAACGAAGTGCTGTCAACTGTGTAGGCTAAGGCATTCACGAAAAATTAATTCTAATGGTTCGGCGAGGCTCCGGTTTCACAGCAAATCGTTTCAGAAGTAACAATTTCCCGGAAACAAGAAGTAACTATACCTTAGGACGGCATACGCTATCCATAGCCATCAGATTTCAGAATCGGTAAGTAGCCTAATGTGAACGATCATTAGGCGTTTTAATTTACCAATTGCACATGCAGGAATGAAATTAATTCTCGACTTAAAGCCCACGCTCTCGGATCATTTAGTGTTGATCAGCATCGGAGAATCCCAGCGCAGGGTTTTGGTTGCCCTGGCGCGAACGCTTCCCCCACAAGCAAACACCAATACATTTTCCTCTGGGTTTACAAAGGACGGGGTCTCGTTACAAAAAGACGGTAAGTACAAAGAGGTGATTCATGGGATCTGCATTGACGTTTGTGGATAGGTACCTCCTGTGTTAACAAAATAATAATAAGAAAAAAACCCCTCCGGCAAATTTACTCCACCACAATGGCGTCTTTCTTTTAGCAGATCAGGGGCATTTCGGAACTGGAACTGGCGTAGAAGAATAAAAAATCGGCCAGAGCCTCAGCCCAAATCGCAAAGCACTGTTAAAACGTTGTGTTTAAGCGGACTCCGCAAAAAGAACAGTCTATTTTTCCCGAGCTATTTTAGCCAGGAGCCAATGCAGACCGAGGGCGCATTCGTTCTTTTCGTCGGTCAGAGGATTTTCTTTCGAGTTATAATCCCAAGCTTCTTAAATTCGATCGTCAGCATTTTAAAAAACTGATACTGTGAATTAAGCGGCACACATTTCCCAGGAAGTGGTTAAATTATTTTTTGTTAGAACTGTGGCGCTTCTCTCCTGGCACATGCGTAAAAGCAGCTGCGCCCAAAAAAGTCCCAGCCTTACCAGCCTCAGCAAATAATAGCAAACCAAATCTATCAGTCCTTACCTGAAACATTGATGAACATCAAGGGTCTTTTTCACCTTTCTTTTCCTCCGATTTCTTTAGCGATCTGCTTCCCTCGCTACACCAGAGAGAAATGCAATAGCCTGGCTAAGGTAGACAGAACAAAATACAGAGAATACTTGCTGCAGGGCTTCGAAACCCCTTAAGGCAAAGATCAGGATACAATTAGCTCATGCCTCTACCCCAGTCTGAACCAATCTGCAAAATAAAACTCCAATTAAATTAACCGATCAGAGGCAGTATATCGGCCTCTTTCAACATTGATGTAATTTTAATACATTTATTAGAAAAAGATCCGGCAAATTTCTGCATAAAATATAGTCTCACTCCTGCCTCCAACTTGCCTATTGCCCTCCTCTTGCACAGAAAAGCTGATTTTAATCGTTATGATTAGTTTTGATGTAACGTTTCCGCAGGCGATTTCTGCAAATGGATGGAGTGTTTCTTTGGCAGTAGGGGAAAAGCAGCAGATGATGACAATTATATAGATTGTTGCTTGTGCCATTCGATTTAAAAAAAAAAACTAAAAAAAAATACCTATACATGTATATCTTCTCGTGTCTGTTTCAAGTGCGAGCAGACATTGTGAGCACATTAAGGAGGTCGTGCAACTTGTTGATTAAGATAATCTCGTTTATAATCAATGGGTGGGTGATAATTTGGAAAGAAACCAGCTAATTTTTTCCCCACTTCCCTTGGCTATGTAACTTCCCAAATGACGTATATAAATAAGCACCCACAGCCCGCTTTGCCTCAATCAAGTCTGAATCAGCGCCTGGGGGAGATGCACAAACTAATTTCGAATGTTCAGCCATGCATAATTTCAAAAAGATTGAAAGAGTTCCCATGCTTTAGTTTACAACTGCGGGAAAATTGTGTCTTAGGCTATAATCGTCATGTGCAGGTTCTGTGGCATCCACATGGATAATGTACATTACAAAATTAATATATCAATTAACCATTTTGTTTTGCATGGTTATGGGGGATAAAGGCTGTGATTTAAAAAATATATATAAAAAATAAAAAACATTGAGCAGAAATATAAAAAAACACAGCTGTGTTAAACACGATACACAGTGATAGAATGTCAAACAAATAGACGTCTAATAATACCATTATAATAAAAAAAGGAAATATACACAAATGTATATCAGAAGAACAGAGCTCTACGTATTTGGTCGAGTTCGGAAATGAACAATTTTTCTGAAATTCCAATATTTTACTCCCGACGGCAAAACATATGAAAGGAAACGCATGGCAATGGCCAGTCAAGGCGTGTATTCACAATTAACCGCTCAATGCGCATTGTCTGCGAAATGCATACTTAATCATAGCACGCATTTTACGTGCTCTCTATCGCCTCCTGCTGTTGAAGATGGCTTTGTGTGGACAGTTCAGGCTTCCAGACCGTTGGCTTTTAGTCAATCTTTGCATCATGAATATCTTTGCATTTTTTGTTTACCTTTTGAATGTTTGTGTACTTGATTGCACATACATACGTATGGGATGCATGATGCATAAAAATGTGTACGATGCATAAAAAAGCAGTGGATAAGCAACATGGATGAATGGTGTTTTCAGCAAAATGGCAAATTTCCCAGTTGATATTCACTTTTGAAAAAGGGTTTGTAATAAAGAAAATGGAAATTTATTTAAGTAATGCCATTACTTAAAGAAACCCATGTTTAAAAAAAACACTAATAAAAATTTCAAATCACAGAACAGTCAACACTTTTATCTTGCAGGGGGTTGGGTGTTTAATTTAATTCTGAATTTGAGATACTTTTGCTTTCATGTTGCTGATTGGTGCTTGTAAAAAGGAAAACTTACATGCCCTATGTTTAATTTAGGGTGTTATTTGTGAGTAGAGAAATGGCAGCTGATGTTTAAATTAAAGAAACATGTTGCAATATGAAATGCAAGCCTGTCATCTTTGGTGAAACGCACACAAAGAAGGCTATTTTCAAATATCATGCACAGGTGGGGCTGACACAAAAGTAAAATAGCCAAGAATTAATACTGATACAGATCGTCATAATAATAATACTGATCTTGGTGATATTGCACAGCCGCAGATTTTAACAATTCATAGTCAAGATGACTGAACAGTCACAGTGCTCATATTACACACCCAAAACCATTCTGAACTCAGAACATATACTTGCATGGAATAAATAAACATGCAGACTTTATTGATTTCCATAATTTCTATATAAAATATAGTGAAGATTCATGTAATTCAGCTAAAAAGTTTCAAGACATTTGTCTTGGAATATGCTGCAAAAATAATCCAGATTAGAACGTTGCTCTTGTTGTTTAAATATTGATGATGCAAATATTATGTATAGCCATAGTTTTATTGCCTGTTGTGCTAGCCAAAATTCACTTCCACTTGTACATTGAAGTGCTACAGGTCACTGTCTTCGCCAGCAGGACTGAGGCAGTATACATATGCCCTTATTTCTTATTACCAATGTCAGTGCAGATATCTTTACTTCCACCTTTATGGTAAGTGTACTTTTTCCTGTATGCTGAATGACTAGCTTACCTATATTCTGTAAGGGATTAGCTAAGATGTTGCATGCAATGTGCAATACACCAGGGGTCCTCAATCTTATCCAGTAAGGGCCGTTGTGGGTGCAGGTGTTCGTTCCAAGCAAGCAGTTACACACCTGATTCTACTAATCAAGATCTGTAGCAAAGGCTCTAATGGTTGATTAGTAGAATCAGGTGTGTTACTGCTTGGTTGGTACAAAAACCTGTACCCACATCGGCCCTTTCTGGATAAGATTGAGGACCCCTGCAGCATACAGATAGTATCATTAATGCCAAATTCAGTTAGCTTCGTATAATTGTTAATTGGTCTGTAATGACAGAAAACATTCTTACCTTAAATACGTCAAATACGTGATTGCTCGTCAGTGCAGGACTGATCCATAAGTATTTACTCTTCATAATGCCTGAATCTTGCTAAATGTGAAGCTGTTCTTTCAAGTGCTTCCCTCAGTAGGGAATTTGTTGTAGTAAAACCTCAGTGCGGTTTGTCTTTTACCTTAGAGTAACACATTTCAAGTTACAGCATATTGTTTATATTAAATACTTTGCGGAACAAAATATTTTGCAGCACCAAATCTCAAAATGCTTCCATTACTGTCAGGCATTTAGCAGACGCTCTTATTCAAAGTGACTTACCAACCATGTGAATGGGCTGAGCCGGCACCAGTCCGTACTGATAACTTGGCTACAGTATGCGCAAGAAACAAACCACTCAACTACTTGGATGTACATGTAAAGCAGTGTGCTTCAGGTCGATTGAACTGAGGTCTCGGTGTCCTGAAATGTACTCATCCAGCAACAGGAGTTTTTAGCATCACTATGTACACATACATTACACAAGTTCATTACATGTTCAGTTGCACGAAAGTGACGCCTCTCTTCAGCGTTCATGGTGGTTTATGCTGTGTCTCTTGAATGGTGTATGTATGTTTCTGCCATAATTCACACAAGCTCACGCATGGGGAAATTTAGTTCTTGCTTTTCTCGCAAGAGGGAAGGCACCTGAAAAGTGTTCTGGCACACGTTTTTATTTTATTTTTTTAAACATTTTTACAGAAACACTTGCAAGAAATGACACCTTCCAGAAGCTTCTCGATGGCTTCGCTCGCGTTTTGCTATGCAGGGTTGAGCCTCCTGATCAAAGTGCCTCTGAACACAATGGAAACACCATGCCCTATAGGGAAGATTAATAGTTTCTGTTGAAATTGGGTAAGGCACTTAGAGTAACGCTGTCTTTTCAGTGCGGGCGCCGGAAAAGGAGAAGGCTATATTGCGCGCGTGCGGCGCAAGTCATATTTCTGCTCAACAAAAGCCACACTGAGGACACGGCTTGAAGAAGCAGGTAGCCTCTGAGGTACAGCTGCGGTTGGAGTTTTCACAATGAATAATTTCATTAAAGTTTTCTCATAATGCGATCGGCCTTGACTTCTTTTTTTTCATTGCGCACACTGTTTTAAAAAAAAACTTTTATGAACAGAATGTCACATTTAACTTTCACATGAATGTACATTTATAATAGTGTTGAACTCAATGAGGCAGGCTAGATGTGAGAGGTTTCTGAAAAATAGTGCATATTTATATGTATGCAAATGGAAAAATCATAGTAGGCAATAGTCAATTTTGACCCTAGTTTGTAATACCCTATTGCCTGAACAATAATAAGGAGACTGTTAAAAATGTGTCTATATGATAGATTTCTGCAGAGCCCCAAGCCACTCATCATTGACTATTTATATGAGTCAGTAATGCTAGTTTAACCCTGCTGGGAATTGAAATCAATCATTATAATTTACACTATTTTTACTCATCATCATCATTGTTATTAGAAAGTGTCATCTTATTCAATTATAAATGGATCAAAGATAATATGTTTTTGAATGGTATTCTTTGACTCAGGTGTCAAATCATTGAGAGAAGAGATATGTCTCGAAGTAGTTTTCTTATATAATTCTTAACTTTTATTTTTTTTATTATATCCATGCATTTTTACATAAATAGTCAGCCTTATTTTTTATTTTTATTTGTATGCCCTGCTAACAAAGTTTTAAAAAGTGGCGTTGTGTGTTTGGGTAGCTGTCCCTCAAGTCCATGTGTAATGTCATCACAAAATAACCGATTTCCAGTCTCTAATACAATGAGTTCTCCACTCATTCATTTGTTTTGGGTTTACCCCCTTTGTCTGTGGACTCCCCAGTTGCTCTACTCCAGGAGTTCCCAATCCTCTCCTCTCCAGCTGGATCCAGGTGTTTGATGTGTTCCATCTCAAGCACACCTGATGCAGCCAATCAAGGGCTTCATTAGCTGCATCAGGTGTGCTTGAGATGGGACACGTGAATTACCTGGGCTGTGTCCGAATACAACCCCTACACCCTTTTGAGGGCGCATATTTGAGTCCACTTCATCAAAAAGCTTTTGAGTGGGTGACTTTTTCTCACAAATGGGGGCACTTAAAATACCAGGATGAACCCCTTATTTCCGGGGTATTTTTGTCGGGGGAATTCAGAACGGTGCACTCATCCAACAATTTCCGTAAGTAACCCGGAAGTAAAAACTTAAAAGACGTAGAGCGCATATGCATATCTATGGTACAAGGTTCATATTACAAACTACTCTTTTTTTATTTTTGTTAATTCTACACTTTGTAACAATCGTCATATATTAACTGATTGATATTCTCAATAAAAAGTATTTAAAATATATTACAAACTACTTCCTCACTAGTTTGGAAAGAGTTTTGCTTGCAAAGTGAGGGGACAGGGCACATAGTGGACAGGGGTCTGAGTGGACAGGGGACAGTGGACAGAGAACAGGGGTCACATTAGGACACATCCCTGGATTTGGCTGATGGGGGTATCCGAGGAGAGGTCTGGGGAGCCAATGCTGCACCCGCTTGTGTTGCTGCTGTGTCTCTGGCAACCTCAAAGGAGCTCTGTCACCTTTGTGCAGCCCACACACCCATCCCGTTATATTCACCCATCATCCAGTGATTATTTACCAGACTACAAGCCCCAGAGTCCACTGCAGGGGAGCTAGTTCTGGCCAGAGGAGAGGCCCATGGCCCAATGTTATCCTCGGTGTCGTCCAGAAATCTCTAGATTATTTGGGGGTCACACGATCACAGGTTAAGGCCACAGGCCAAATTGACACAATACTATTGATATTCAAGTTAGATGGCATGTGAAGGTCACAGAGAGTCCTGATTTCTTGCAACCCATGCTCATCCATTATGGCTTCTTGCAGTACCTTAACACAATAGACGGGCTAGATATGTTGCCCACTATCTCAGTGCTACAAAATGGCTGCTGGAGATGGGTGCCCTGCTTATAGTGGTCATTTCTCTGTTCCGCCTTAGTACAATATTTCATAATATTAGTAAACCCTGTTTTTGACTGCTGATTCAGCTGGGTAACAACTAATTCACCACGGTCTGCCACATTTAAAATATTTGTAGTCTGTTGGGGCATCATGATTCACGTTATGTCTTGTTATTGTATATTATTCATCTTAACATGTCTGGCAGAAAGCTTGTGTGTTTGGGCGGGACAGTAGCGGTATTGTAGTTTGATGCTGCTGGCATAACGCTCGTTGGAAACTGTTTTCCTTTGCTCGTTCCGTCGTGGTCCGTGCTGTCTGTCAGTTTTTTTTCTTTCGAAAAGGACTTGAGTGAAGAAGTGCCTATACTCGGCTTTAGAGAGAGGACTGTTATCCCCAGACAGAGCGAGAGAAGCTTACTCCAGAACATTATACTTTTAGAGTTTATTTTCCAAGATCAAAGTGGATGTGATTGTTTAAGAGGGCAGCCTTCCTGCTCTTCTGTCTATGTAATGCGAGGGCCCACATGATTTTGGGCTCTTCCTGCAAGTGGGACAGTGCACCGTCATTCAAAAAATAATCAGCTACAGCAACAGTAAGCCTTTCATGAGTATGCCTTTGAGTCATAGCCTGGGATTTTGATCCTGAATTTTATTACACCACTGATGTTTCATGCTTTATGTTGGATTTGAGCAAACAGCATACTTATTTCCTGCTGAACATCAGAAGTATGTATAACCATTTCACGTGGCTATGACGATGAGAAGAACAAATTCGGTTCAAAGTACGAGCAATGAACGATCCATGGAAAGCTTGTCCCACATAATATGGTCTTGTCTCACTTAAATGGCACTGAACTCTTAATTCTCAATATACAGTTCATACTGAATTGATAGTGGGTGGGCAGGCCAGGTTTTTAGAAGGAAATAATGACAGTTTAATTAAACATACATTTTGTGAAGACGGATTAGGAGGCACCGTATAAATATCTTGCAACAAGGAAGCAACAGTTAGCTGGGCTCAGAAACCAAAAGACGCTGCTCAAAAGATCAACAGAACTAAATCGGGCGTAAGCACGGAAGGCTTTGTTCATGTGTTTATATCCGAAGAGACTTCCTCTGCAACGTGCCCGTGGCTGATAGAATCTCCACATGGCTTTGCTCGGGGCGGCAAACGGAAAGGTTAAGTGTGACGACAGAGCGAGAGGAAAATCGGAGGGGTAGGACTGGACATATCACATGGCAGATCACGTGACCGCAGATCTCTCATTTCCGAAAGAAACCGGAAAACTGATTGTTTTGGAGTGTTATTATTTATTATTATTATTATTATTATTATTTAGGCCCATGAGCCCAGATTAAATTTTTACCCTTGTTGCACTTTGTCCGGGCCTCCACACTGCAAATTTAAATTCAACTTTTCTGTTTTCTTTTTGACACTTAAAACAGCATGAATTTCATCAACCTTCCAACCAAGGACGTGATTTACTAAGACCTTTAGCACGTGCAAAACCTTTTAGCACACGCAAATCTAATAACACAACCAATGATTGGTGCATAGTAAATGTCAAGACCAATCATTGGTCATGTTATTGGTTTTGCACGTGCTAAAGGTCTTAGTAAATCAGGCCCCAAGTGCGTAAATGCTAACCGAGTAGCGCTTGCCTAAATTCATTGACACAAAGTGCACTGGTGCTGCACGGAATCTGGGCCTTAATTTCACACAATCCACAAATAATATGTGTATGTTACTGGACATAGGTGCACCCCCAGCGAGGGTAGGTTTCAGTTTGTAGGGTACTGGGCTATTGGGTACTTGGGTCATTGCACAGTTGAGATTATTCTGAGGAACTGTGTGCCCGTGATCTGCCTGCCCTGTTAGTGCAGTCTTCTTCCCCTGGCACAATATCTGCAGAACGTCTGGTAGATTGCAGAGTAAAAATAATAAGCAATTTGCTCCCTGGGTTTTTGGTGACACACATGATGATATAATGTATATTATATATTATTTATTTCTTTTTTTACTTTAGGGAAACTCAAATCTGTTCCTCGAAGCCAGGAATGCTGGTTTTGTTTTCTACCTGATAATTAGTTGATTGATTAACGTCACTGACTGGAGAGAGATTGTGCTCTCCCTGGCGTTCCGAGTGTAAATCAGTCCCTGATTAGAGGGGAAGAATGAAAACCAGGCATCGGCACTATTGGCCTCGGGGGCCAGATGTGCGTATCCTTGTTTTTCTAGTTCACCGTACAAAATGTCCCTTGCAGCTCCGGCGATGGTGACCTTTGTGGGGGGGATTCGACATGCTGCACGGAATGCTTAGGGCGGGGAATCCCGGGAATGGACAGCAAATCCTAACGCAGGCAGGGGGCTGGGTTTTTTTTTTTTTTTTACTTCCCACAGTTTTTACCCGCTGTATCCCAAAGGAAAACAAAAGGCGGGATTAAAGTGCTAAAATAAAGTTATTCGCCCGAGGGGGTAGAGCAATGAGGCCTGGCTGCTCGGTTTCTCCCAGCGCTGCAGATCTCCTTCATCAGACCCACATGCTTCATCACCCCCAGCTCCTTACTGGCGCTCTACGTGCTCTTTTAGCTTCACGTGCTTTTGTTTCAGCTCAAAGCTCTGGCTTTTCAGCCAGTAAAGGAACTTCAGATTCAGTATATCAGATCAGGGTATTAAACGGTCCGGCAGCACATTTAAGTGGCTGGCAGCACAACCCGGTGGAGCTTGGCTCGGTTTTTTAAAATATTTTAGTTTATTTTGTTAAGTAAACCTGAACAAAAAAAGTTTTGTATGATGCAGAAAGGGTGGGGTTGGGGTTGGGGTTGGGGGTTGGGGGTGGGGGGGATGAGGGAGCAGCCCGTGTTTTCTTTGGAGGGAAACCGAGTCCCTGCTTCATACGGGAATAAAGTCAAGGATACTTTGGCGAACAAATTACCCAAATTGTTAGCAGATGTGAGTTCTCCAAAACGTGGACCAGCCCCTCTGCAGGGGAAAGATTACATCATGCTCCTGCAATAATGTGTGTAAAGTATGGAAACGTTGGCCCGCTGTCTCTGTGCCTAAACCTCATTAGAGTGGGTGGGGGTTTCAACGAGCTCTGTCCTGTGCAGACAGACGGGCAGACATACAGACGCAGACTCCCACATGCAGAGAGAACGAGAGAAGTAGGGAGGGAGGCAGAGAGAATGACAACATGAAGATGAAGGGAAAAGGGTGGACATTTAATTTGCAGTTCAACAGCACTGCCCAATAAAACGATGCATTCTGTGTCTGTATTCTCATTGCAGCCACAGAAACCTCCAAATCTTTGATCTTCTAGAGATTCTCTCCAAAAGGCTGTGAGATCACATTAGTGTGTGAGAGAAAGAGAGAGAGGGAGGGGTGGCAAGTGAGAAAGACTAAGGGAGGAGAGATGGAGAGAGAAAGAGAGGGAGGGAGAGAAAGAAAGTGAGAGAGAAAGGGGGGGGAGAGAAGAGAGAAGCGGAAACTACTTTCTTCCCTTCGTTTGTGTCAATTCTTTTTTTTTTTCTCCCAACCCTCACTGCTTTCCTGTACGGCATAAACACCAGGCTTGACTCACTGCTCGCTGTGAAAGCAGTCTGCAGCGGCTGGCAGCTGTGGATCTGAGGGACCGCCGTGGCACACGGGCGGATGGGGGTTACGTTTCCCTCTTCCACCGTCCAGCCCACTCATCCGCCGTGCTTCATGCAGATTTAGGCCTTGAGATTTAGGTCTTGAGATTTAGGCCCACAAACTTTATTTAAAAAATATATTTTCATAATTTTCAGCTTTTTTTTTTTTTTTTAATGGACAGCATAGCATAGAGAGACGCCACCAAGACACCCCCAGGCCCACAAACTTTATGCAGGATCAGAGTCAGGGCAGCCTGGCTTCATTATTTATTCACCGCTAAAAGGATGAGGGCATGGAACAAGGTAATTGTAGGAGAGGAAGAGTGGGCTGCATTTTGGCTAGGAGTTCAATGAACTGTTTTTGAGGTATAACCGAAACAGATCTGTAGAAGGATTGGCTAGTTTTATTAATATTTTCATATTTTGTTTTTGTAAGGACATGTCATACCACATGCTCTTTACCAATTCTTCAGGTGGCCAGCAGTGTAATCATGCTCTGGGCCTAACAGTGGAGTTATACTGTATGTCTCATAGTTGTTTTTGCCCATTCTATTGTTACATTAAAATGCATTGAAATCATCATTGAAGGCAGCCCCAGAATGTTCCATGATAAAAAAAAAATCTTTGAATAAAATGTTTTAATACTGAAATATATCAATGATCCAATATTCTCTGTTGTTTTTGAAACACTGGTAAGCAATGTAATGAACAGTATGACCACAAATATTCCTAAAGATCAAGCAGATGGTCAACTAGTCTAAAGCACTGTCTCATTTCTGTTATAGCCAGAACATTCCAAATTCTGTGCCTTGCCATTAGCTGGCAAAACACCACAAACTCCTGTTACTAAGCAAAGCCTCCCGCTATTAAGAAAAATGGAATGCGGAAGGAATATGAGTAGTCTGTGTTATAACGGTGAACATTTCCCAACATCCTGCCCTGGAACTCTATCTGGGAACCTGACTGCAGTGGTGACAAGGTGCAGCATCTGATCTGATAATGTCCTGTAACGTTGGCACCAATGTACCTTCACAGAATCATGTGCTGTAAAGCTGGCACCAATTCACATTCACAGAATAATGCACTGTAAAGCTGGCACCAAATTATCTTCACAGAATCATGTGCTGTAAAGTTGGCACCAATGTACCTTCACAGAATAATGTCCTGTAAAGCTGGCACCAAATTATCTTCACAGAATAATGTGCTGTAAACCTGGCACCAATTTACCTTCACAGAATCATGGCTCGTCTCAAACAGCTAAGATGAAGTGTCTAATAAAAATGCTGTTTTATCCAGCGTGTGTATTCCATATGTAATGCATAGGCTACTCACAGAGTGTGTAGCAAATTTGTAATCTACGCTTCTAGCATGTGTAATTTGTGTGTAATCCAAGCTAGCATGTGTAACCTATGAGTAATCTTAATGTGTAACCAATGTGTATTTTTTCTTCTTAGATTTTGGGAACATGCTTCTTATCAATGCTTTAGTTTTTATTGTGCTCTGTATACCAATGCTCTTCCCGAGAGAGAGAGAGAAAGACAGTTTGGGTAATAGTTTGTAACAGAGTGAAGAAGCTCATAGATACAACTGTAAGAAGTACTTATAAATGCAAGGACTTCATTTATTCCCTGGGTTGTTTGACTTGCCCAGAAGCAATGGAAAGTTTGGTTTTGTGAAACTGGAACAAGAAATTTGAAGGAAACGGAGCCCGTGTTCTTTAATGCGTTTGTAAGATAGCGCACGCACTTTCTTTGAGGTATAGTCACTGCACGAGCGTCATGCGTTTGGACAGAATGGCAGCATTGAGGAGCAGCAAATCTCATCCTGTTGATGCAAAAATGCGCTTTTACCATTCATTCTGATTCACTGATTCACCACACACAGAAAAGCTTTAAACTGAAGTCAGTTTGCCGATATCCCTTGTAAATATTTGAATTTATGGAAATGTAGGTGATTCATTTTACAAATAGGATTCACGTCGGACTGCTTTACATACCGCGCCGTATTTTTTTTCGCGATTAAACATGCCGCTTGCAACCAAAGACAGAGGAGGAGGATATTGTCAGGTCCTCGTTCTAGGCATGTTTCAGTAGGTTATAATTCTGTCACATTCAGGACACACCTCAAACAGTGGAAATGGGATTTACAGGGACCAAGAAAAACTCGACGTGTTTCTAGCTCTGCTCTCCAAAGGGAAACGAGCAGATGCAACATTGAGCATTGTGTGTCATAGTCCCGAGCACAGTGCAAACTTCACTTTTTAATTCAGCAGGCTGCGACCTCGCGCCTCAAACAGAACTAGCATTTGTTAAATCGGTTTCACATGGCATTAGGCCCTAAGCTCGGTTATCCACTTAGTCTGTGGTTTTCTTTTTCCCCCGCCAAAAAGAAACAAAATTATGAATATGAGATATGGATGGTGACCTGAACCCCCCCCCAAGTAAAAGGCTTATGGCAGCAATGGAATGTAATCCTATTATAAGGTCCCCTCTAGAGGGCGATGATAATAAAGTTTGCCTTATAAAAACTTGCAAGATGTTCCTCCTGTAGCATGGGGAAAACCTATTTTCCCGAAGGGTCTAGGACCGCTTTCCTCACAATTCCACATGCTTCCTGAATGCCTGATTCCGGCGGGCGGGCGGGCGGGCGGGCCGCGGACAGAGAAATGAGACGGGCAAATTTGATAGTTAGCAAAACAAATGTGTTTCATCAGCTGTGATTTTGGGCCTTATTTTCATTGCTCTGGAGGTTCCTGCAGGGGCGCGCAGGCTTTAAATGAGGCCCAGAGGAACGCAATCATACAGCAAGAACCTTCCTCCCGCTGCTAATCTGCCCAGGTCTCAGCTGTGCAATATTATTGATTGTGCTTTAAATCTGTTTGTTTGTGTGTGGTGTGGCTATCGGTTATCCAGGACAAATGGAGGCCTCGCTGGCTGAGGTTTATGAGATAGAGGGAGAGAGAGACAAAGAGAGAAAGAGAGAGAAGGTGAAGGCAAAGCAGGGCTGGAATGGGCTGCATATGGAAACAGCAAAGATCTGCAACCTCAATTAGATAAATACAAAACATAAAATACCAGGCGGTCAGACATAAGAAAAGAAAATTGCCATCTTTAGTCTGTCCTACCAGTCAACAAGTACTGTTGCGAAAGTTGTCTAAAGATGACCGTAGAATGAGTCACGTGATGTGGGGTTGAGGCTAACCAAAAGTGGTTGACCGACATTTTTATTTTTACAGTAGATTTACTGTTTATTTTTCTCTTTTGCTCTCTTTTCTTCATATACATGTGTGTATAGTGTGTAGGGATCCTGCTTCCTTCCTGTTTAAGGTTGGCTTGCGGAGTGATGAATCTGCAGGTGTTGTGTTTGCTGCTATACGTGTGTGTATAGTGTGTAGGGACCCTGTTTCCTTCCTGTTTAAGGTTGGCTTGAGGAGTGATGAATCTGCAGGTGTTGTGTATGCTGCTATACGTGTGTGTATAGTGTGTAGGGAACGTGTTTACTTCCTGTTTAAGGTTGGCTTGCGCAGTGATGAATGTGCAGGTGTTGTGTATGCTGCTATACGTGTGTGTATAGTGTGTAGGGAACGTGTTTACTTCCTGTTTAAGGTTGGCTTGCGCAGTGATGAATGTGCAGGTGTTGTGTATGCTGCTATACGTGTGTGTATAGTGTGTAGGGAACGTGTTTACTTCCTGTTTAAGGTTGGCTTGCGCAGTGATTAATCTGCAGGTGTTGTGTATGCTGCTATACATGTGTATAGTGTGTAGGGAACGTGTTTACTTCCTGTTTAAGGTTGGCTTGCGCAGTGATGAATGTGCAGGTGTTGTGTATGCTGCTATACGTGTGTGTATAGTGTGTAGGGAATGTGTTTACTTCCTGTGTTGTAGTATGCTGCTGTTTGTCTGAATGCTCACCACTTTTTTTTTTCCTGTCCCAGTGGCTTCTGAAATTACTTGGCACTGGACAATGCAAACATTATTCATGTCTTCAGAATAAATAAATCAAACAGGTAAACACTATTTTTAGCGTGGAAGAGAAAAACCTGTGAAGTTTATAGCGGCTGTTTATTCCTCTGATGCATTTTATTTCCAGAACCTTCTCTCTCTGCTTTCCGGTTCACCGACCCGTTTGGTTCTGAGTTCTGACATATACAAATAACCTAACTTATGCTCCATAAGTCTGACCTTTGATAAAGTATGAGCTGGCTGGGACTTTGTGTGAGTGTGTATGTGTGTGTGTGTGGGTGCGTGTGTATGTGTCTGTATATGCGTGCACGCATTTCTAGATAAACAGCGATGTGTTTCGCGTTGTTTCTGTGTGCGTGCATGTTTATCCTTGTGTATGTATGTGCATGTGTGTTATATGCTTTTTTGATTTATTGATGTTGGTGTGTGCGCACGTTCCAGTGAGTCCGCTCTTGTTTGTGTGCACGAATGCATGTGTAACAGTTTCATGTTGGTGGGGGAATTTTCCTTACCCTGTTTCTGAAGAGACGGCAGAAGGTCTCTGGGATCGTGTTGGAATGCATAAATCGCTGAATTGACAGCATGCCGCCTTCAGTGTGTGGGTGTTCAGTCACTCGCAGCTTCTTAAAACCCGCTCAACAAACTCAAGGGCGTCCCGAAAAATGTCACACGCCATTACATCAATGACATTAAACACACAGTGCAAATGACTTTCTGCTTATTGGCAAATATGGAACGCGGTGATACAGTCGAACGTCGTCAGCGATACGGCACGGTGACTGTGAAGGCCTCGTCTTCACCGTGAACTTTTTACTCGAAGCACTGAGCTGTAAGGCGCTACTGCATGGGCGGCTCGTTCTGTTAAAGCGCCGTGCTGTGGTGCAAGGCCTCTGAGGTGAAGCAATGGCCTGCTTTGTCACAGTCACACTGGGATCCTTGCAATACCTGCCGAGTGAACATGTATTTGGAGGGCCTCACATTTCAACTGCAAAACCCCGCCGAGCCAGGGGCTTGGCAACCTGTTATCGCCCCTCAACGTTATTGGCAAATGTTAGAGATGGGCTGCCTAG
This sequence comes from Synaphobranchus kaupii, assembly GCA_029718625.1. NCBI lineage: Eukaryota > Metazoa > Chordata > Actinopteri > Anguilliformes > Synaphobranchidae > Synaphobranchus > Synaphobranchus kaupii. The sequence goes on from CM056377.1 coordinate 121,024,066, forward strand.
AAATGCTACTGAATCCCGTTCAAAGGGACAAAGTTGGGTAACTGAGTACATCCATACTGTAAACCAACCATGGGCTAGTACCTTGTACAAGAGGCTGGATTTGTGTATTGTTGATTAGGTGTACTAGATAAATGATTATATACCATCCACCTGCATGGGTGGCAGTGTGGTGCAATGGTTGTAACCCAAAGGTTGCAGGTTCAATTCCTTGACCCAGGTAGGACACAGCTGTTGTACCCTACTCTTGAGCAAAGCACTTAACCTGAATTGCTTCAGTAAATATCCAGCTGTATAAATGGGTACTATGTTAAACGTTGTGTAAGTCACTCTGGATAAGTGCGTCTGCTAAATGCAATGCAATCAACCATAAAGGCTGTTCAGGCACACACACCTACTAAAGCACACAGGCCTGCAGACTGCGATCGGTTCGAGTGATAATGGTTTGAACTGGGAAAGCCAAGAGACACTGGGGCATTTAATACACTCACTGTGGTTCAGGGATATGTGGATCATGGGATATCAGCGGAAGATGTGGGGCTGGGCTGGGCTGGGCGGGGCGGGGCGGGGTTGGAATCATGAGACACAGCAGCCAGGTTGACTCTTCTGAGCATTACTGCCGTAAATAGTGGGTGCGTCCCAATAGTCAAAAAGTGCACCCTCCCTTCCTCCACTACCACCTCCTCTAATCCGTGCCCCGGAAACAGATCTTTGTGTTTTAATCTTTATGTTGCTGATCTTAATTACATATAAATTATTACATATTAATTGATGTCTCGACGCAAACCGCAATGTATACTTTACATCCAAATACTTGTACTTGAAATGTTCAGACAGTTTTGCATATTTCCGGGTAGGAGAGGAGTGGTAGTGGGGGAGTGGAGGAAGGGAGGTGGGGAGTAAAGAATATTGGGACGCAGCCATTGAGGTGTCCCCTATCAGGTGATCGCTCTCGTGGAGAAGCAAACATATGTGACCCACTTAAGCAGCTTATCCTGCTCTAAAATACTGCCATGGATCCGGAAATGGAGAGCGGACACACCCACTAAAGCATGCTTTCTCATTGGGCCTAACAGCGTATTGGTGCTACATTAGAAAGATTGGGGGAAAAAAACAAACAAACAAAAAAAAAAAACAGCCAGAAACTATCAAACCTCCCAACAGTTCCTTAATTTCTCCTCCCGCCTCGCCGGCCGGGTTATTTGCGCATATTTATCCCCGTGTTTATTACAAGTGTCGAGATGAGCAAAGATATCAATATCGTCCTTCTGACACACGCCTGTCATTCCCGGGGAGTGAGTTATGTCATTATATTCGCGGGAAAGAGAGTAAAAAAACATAACAGCATTACGGGGGCCTTAATGATATATAGCCTTATTTATGTGGGCTGCGACGTCTGTGTGAAGACGCTGCCGCTCTCCGCCACCTGCCTCGACTGCCTGCAACTCAAGGCGGTTCCAGAATCAAACAATTTCACGCAGCTACTGGAGGAAATGAACTGAGCCGAGAGCAATAATAAAATTATACAAATGTTATTACAGACTAGCCTGCTACTGTCCTAGTTTAATTCAAATTTTGGCGCTGCAGGCACCGCTGGTGGCGGCAACCTTCCTGAATAAATCAACATTAGCTTACGTCTAAATTATTAAGGAAGTGGGAGACTTTCTTGTTTATTGTATAAATTATTGGGCAGGTTAAAGTGTTAAACACTGGGATTTTCTCCTTAATTCCCAAAATAACAATTACTAATTCTCTTAACGGTTTTTCTGAAGGAGGAAAAAAAAAAAGAATGCTTGGAATAATTGCGCTTTGGTGTAACTGGAGTCTGTTGAAGCAGAAGTTTTGATATGATGGGCATACACACTTTTAAATGCAAAGCAGGGTGTCCACAGAAGAACAGGTCATGTCTTCCCATTAATGTGTTGGTCTTGATTTACAGGCATATTTACGGTATCTGCCAAAGCACGTCTTGCACGCGCTTCGTGAATAAAATAAGTTCTCACATTCCTCCTTATCCTTATCCAACACACTATTATAAACACACAATTAACGCAGAAGTACTGAAGACTACTGACGCTGACGTGCATTTAATATAAGGAATGACCTCCTGGGTATTTCTGATATTTTCTGGCAAAATAATTGTGTCGAATGAATAGACACAATAGATTTCAGCATATGTGCCATACTGTAGAGAGACAAAATCCTGTCTTCCAGTGCAGCGCATTTGCCGCACTCTGTACAGCGGAATGGCGGGTCATGTGACCCTTTTGTGTGGCAGTACTTCAGTAAATTAATTTGCATGCAGTGGATCTGCTTTGAGTTCCTGTCTCCACGAGTGAGGTGGAGGTAAGGTCAGCGCATAATGCACTCTAATTTCAGAGGAGTGCGACTCAACAGCCAAAGAGACAAAATAGGGAGAGGGGCTGGTGAACGAGGCCATGTCCTTCCCCCAAGAGCACCGGTCCCGTTTGCGATATTTATTTACCAGGTACTTTAAGGGAGTGCTCTTATGAATCACTGTTGAAACACGGACTTGAGGTTTGGGCCTTGGTCCGAGTCTTGGCTTGGCAACACTACACTGAAGGTCTCATTTCTGTTTTCTATTATTATCAAAACCCACAGGCTAGAAATGAAGACTGTTGGACTTTGATTACAAAGACTCTGAGCACAAAGTTTGTACATTGCTTTGGTTTGGTCACTGTTGACCTGTGTTCTTCTTTTTAACTATGAATATCAGGCAGCATTATGGGAAATGAAGTTCTGTTGCATGAAAGGGGCTTGTTAATGACATGATTCAAACCTGTGTCAGCGGCAGTGGTGAACTTTAACAGAACACAATATTTTCCCCAAAAATAGAAACAATTGGTGTAGCAGCTGGACCAGGGTTTAGTGTAGATGATATAAAACCATTTGAAAGGCTTATTTTAAGCCTTGCTGACTTGCCAATCAAACACTTGCCTAATTTTAACAGTAAAAAAATCCAATTAAAGATGGTAGCCAGCCCTCAGTATAATAAATATCAACATTACACAAATCAGACGTAAAGAGGAATTAAAGCTGATAGACCTTGGAATCTGTCTTCTGGCGCTATATTCTTTGTTTGTACAAACCAGGTGCTGCTGCCCCCTTGTGGACAAATAATGGGTCTTCATCTTCACCCACAAATCTGTTCCTTTGAGAGGGGATGCAGCTTGCTCGCACTTCCTTGGTTTACATGTTTTAAAAAAAAAAAAAGGTTTTACATTAATTATTTAATTAATGAAATAACATTTTTTGGTTTTGTTTTAGCTGAGAGAAGCCTGCTGAGTGAGTTATGTGCTTGGATTATCATTTCAGTGGAATTTGTAGCCTTTTCTTTGGTTGACAGTTTATTATGTTGTACTTTACTCATCTATTCGTTTGTGGTTGTTTTGAAGTGAATAACTCCTTCACCTGTGCTGTTTTTGTCCTATCCTAGGCCAATTTCCAGCTTGGCTCTGTCAGTCTGGCCAGCTGTCCATCAAAATGTTACTGGCTGTAGTCCCTCCCCCCACTTCACCTGAGGGAAACATTCTGGCACAAAATCTTGTGTTAAAAACAATTCAGTACAATATTAAACAAAACATAAATGAAATAAAACTGAGCATTTAGCAGCTGTGTTGTAGGCAAGGTGTAGTGTAGACGGTGTAAATTAACCTTTGAAAACATGAGTTAAATATTATTTTATTTAAGTTTCTCGGCTTGCCAATTAAATGCTTGCCTAATTTTTTACAATCAAAATCACATTTTAAAAGTCAGAATCCTGCGGTTAACCCCACATCAACAAGCACTGATATCCCCTCCGTAGAGTGCTTTGGAATCCCATAAAAAGACACGTAAATGCAATCCATTAATATTATGTTTTGAGGCCTTTTTGTGTTTATGAAAAGAGCACAGCTCTAACTATGGATACCAGTGTGTAACAATGAACGTACGCGCAGCGCTCCTTCCAGGCTGAGTGTGAGCTGATGGTGGCGTGTGGAGCCGCTGCGCACGCTGTATTTAAACGCATCTACCCCCGCTTGGCACGTCAACCCTGATTTGTCTCCTCAAATATTCATCACGCTGGTTAATATTACAAAAATATTGTCTGAGCTATGATTAATATTTATATTCCCTGCCTGAAATTGCTCATCATAGTCGGAACTGCTTTTGGCTTGGGACGCATTCCTGGAAGCGACTTGGAGAGGGGAGTGCTGATCTGGGTGGTTGGGTGGCTGCTTGTTTTGTGCCTGGTTTTGCATCCTCTTGAATTCCGTTTGTGAGAATTGGTGCCTTAAAAATGTTGGGGAAGATTTATAAGAGAAAACAGGCCTTTGTCGCTGCTGCTTCTCATTGCCGTGGCATTTGTTTGTCTCCCTGCGTTGACGCCGCTCTGGAAGATTAATTTTTAAAGAGACTAACTGGATTTTTTCCCCCTCCAATTAATTTAAATGGGGCAATTAAGTTTTAAATTTTAATAAATTGCTGCAGGAGAAGAGATGGGGGAACATTGCAAGAAGTGGAAAGCCACTGCAAACCACAGCATGCAGTTTAATGGCCAATGCCCAGGGATAAAAAATAAATAAATACGCATGCGAGTTCCCCCTTTTTAAAAATAATATAGTTTTTGCTAATTATAAGCATACACTGTTGTAATTCAGTGTTTTTCCCAAATGAGTCAATTACACTCATTACACCCCCCCCCCCCCCCCCCATCTGAAGGGCGGATAAACAGTGGAGGCATTAGCATACAACAGCCGAAACAGGATAGACTAGCGGAGGAAGTCGTGCAGAGAGACAGGAAGCCGCTTTACAGCAGCCCCACTTTTGAAGTTTGGTATCCAGGTGACGGCGACGTGCTACAGAGAGATAAATGAATTACACTGTTGATTCAACTTGTCAGGAAACGGCGCGTCAATGAGGAAAGTGGCAGAACTTATTCAATAACAAATGATATTTTAAATAATTAATACGTTTCTCAGAAACCGAAGGTGAAATCAGCTTGCTACCTGGCAATGTCAGGGTCATATTGTCCCCTTAACCTCTTGCTACAGGTCAACCCACTACCCTGTTAGTGTTTATGTGCTTGAAACCCTCATCATGATGGAATGGGGAAAAGTGTAGAAAAAATAATTCAATAAATAAATAAATAACAATTTCACTTAATAAATCATTTTTAAAATTTTCTTCACTTCACTTAACCAGTATACAAAACAAAATTAAATGAACAAGCACACGTTCCATTTAAAAAGATTACTGTCCCACTACATATAATCCTGTTCATCATTATTTCCTATTGTCATAATTGTTTTGCCAATGATCACGATATTCGTCACACACAAACAAATCGAAATTCTGGCATGCATTCTGATGTTGAGTGCGAGAGCAGTCTCACCAGATTCTGAGTTTGAGGATAGTGTAATGTGCCCATGTCACCACTGAGTCTTGGGAGGGCGCTGTTGCGCACTTTATTTGATGTGGAAATGAAATCAATACCCACCTCTGATTTATGTCCTCATTTATTGGGGGCCATAGAAGCGATGAAGCGGTTAGGGGGCGCTGTCTCTGTGGCTCAGGCTGCTGGGGGGCTGCCTAGGAGCAGACTGACGATTTTCGGGGATGACCCAGGCTCCCTGGAGTGCAGACGTGTCACACTACAGAGTAAAGCTCCTCCACAGCCTTTATTATGTATTGGGGCAGTAAATCACTGCCGAGCTTGAAATATGGACGGACAGGAACGTACCTTTAACCTGCTGCCTGTCTGTTTTTGTGTAAAATAGAGTCAATGTTTTGTGGTATTCGTGAATTTATGTTCCGGTTACCTACTAGCAGCTACGTAATTCTTTATTTCTGTTGCTAAACTGTGTCTTATGCAGTGGATTATCTCTGGAATGAGCCCTTCACCTGAACATTTTTATCATGATAAAAAAAGACTGGTGAGAATTTATACCAGATCACCAATCTCATGCTTGTAATCTAAATAATTCAATGTACCTCACTATGAATTTGCTACAAATATGGACATATAGTGAGCTGCCTGATAGAGATTTAGCCACTTTAGACGTGGTTAACAAAAGGGATCAGATGTAAGTAGACGCTCTGTGTTTAAATTGGTGCCCTGCATCTTCCTTTTTTCCCCTCTCTGACTCCTTTCTTTCAGAGACACCTGTGCAAGGTCAACTCCAAGACTTTACAGGTCCCTGACCATTTTACACCCTACAGGCCAGACAGTAGTACAGGGAGAACGCTAGTGCCTACTGGAGCATTTTACACCCTACAGGCCAGACAGTAGTACAGGGAGAACGCTAGTGCCTACTGGAGCATTTTACACCCTACAGGCCAGACAGTAGTACAGGGAGAACGCTAGTGCCTACTGGAGCATTTTACACCCTACAGGCCAGACAGTAGTACAGGGAGAACGCTAGTGCCTACTGGAGCATTTTACACCCTACAGGCCAGACAGTAGTACAGGGAGAACGCTAGTGCCTACTGGAGCATTTTACACCCTACAGGCCAGACAGTAGTACAGGGAGAACGCTAGTGCCTACTGGAGCTGACAAAATATAGGCTGTTGGTTCATGCTGTGTCATTGGGAGGAACAAACTCAGTGGTAAACCAGGCAACCCTTGCTTCACTTATACCCACCCAGGTTATTCTATTCTATTCTATTCTATTCTATCATAGCCAGACTAGGCTCAAACATACAACTCAGTACACTTTCTAAATACTCAAAGCAATTTGTTTAAAAGGTACATATTTGGCTTCATCTGCTACATTTGAGACCCACAAGATGAGGCGGTATGTTACTCTGGGGTCCAGATTTAGCCTGAAACTGCTGCGGTTCGGCCCTGGCTTGCTGCTGCAATAAGATGTCAAAACCAGGCTGTTGTAACATGACATTTTGGTGGCTAATAGTTTTTAGAGATTAATCTGTTGCAGAGAAAACCTTGCTTGGGCTTGCGTTGTCAATCATCAGTGCACAACACTCTCATTCAAGAGCTGCTTATTCAACTTTCGTTCAAGACAGTTAGATGTAGATATGCGGACCGAGGCACTCTTGGCCAGTAGAGAACTTTTAACAGTATATTACCACTGTGTAGCTGAATATCAGGTGCAAACTGTCAATACATCTCCATTATAAACAAATCTGTCATTGTCAGTTTGATCACACATTCTGCTTTGTGCTCAAGCATGGTAAGACAGCAAGGTTGACGTCAGCCTTTTCCCTAGACCATTACTGCCCTCTGCTGGAGCTTAGTGCTAATTGAACAATTTCCTTCTCATAGCCCCACATCGTGTTATTATTAAATCAATCAAATTTATTGATAAAACACATTAAAAAAAAAACAACCAGTGCCAACCAAAATTACAAAGAACAAATAACTAAATAGATGTAAAATGGAGACACAAAAAATACCACATAGTCAAACAACCATGGATTATTATTGATGGGCATTTTCATATAGGAAACTATAGCATCACTTAAAATGAAAATCTTTTTAGCCTGCTGTCCACTGCTGCAGCCTACTGCTCTACCTCTACCCCCCACCCCCTTTTTTTAAATTGTCAGTATATTTCTCTTTTTCCAACAGTTCCCTTAATTGAATTCCAAGTATTCGATGCACAGGAGCCTCACACACTGAGTATAAAGACATGAAGAATGCTTTTGAAAGAATGCTTTTCTCACTGTTGTGGAAAGTGGCTTTCTCATAAGACCAGCAGTACAATTCCTGTGTAGATTCTTGGACAGCATGTTCCAAATACCATCAGCATGATTCAAAGAGCAGGTTGTTGAGTCATATACTAACATGATCCTCTGCTCTCATCCGGTTCAGATCTGATCATCTGTAAATATATAAATTGTCACCATTTAGCCGATAGCTATTTTTTGTATTGGGTTTCAGAATTTGTTCTGCCATTAAACATTAAGATATATATGCATAATAGTATTATATGCTATATATTATACTAGTTGAGGTAATAAGCTAAGATATGATCACTTATAATAGCCAAGATATTTTGCTCTAATGAACAGAGCATTGGAAAACGTTTGTTCAAATCACAATCACAGTTTTAGGGATGCGGTAAGATTTTCCATTTTCCCAACAGGCCAGCAGGTGGTGCTGTTGCCTTTTGTAAAGGAGACACTGTGGCACACGTGGGATGTACTGTACATGCACAAGATTTGGAGCAGCGATTAGTTTCTCCTCTTCAGATTTTGTGACATCCACAAATATCAAACCACGGTTGGGCATAAATCAAAATGCAGGTGCTAACTTAAATTGAAAACGTGTTTTTTCTTTGAGACTGTATACTGCCACACACTTGTCATCCTTGTAATGTGAGTGGGATGAATAGCCCCATGCATTGGTTACTGGAGTCTAAAAGAAGTGCTGTACAGTCAAACAAATCTTTAAAGTTGTATCAATATGCTAGGTTTGTCACCTGTGCCCATCAGCCCATTTTTTTCAATAAAACAAATATACAAAACATACAAATTTGTGCAAGCGCAACTCCTTTTTTGTGCCTGTTCTTGCGGGAGAATAATGGACATGGATACTGAACGCACTCTCGCACCAAACCGAACGCAGTCAAATCTAATGAACAGAACTAGATGAAAATTCATAACTTGGCATTAACTCCGTCCAAATACAGCTGTGAATTTTCGCAGGGGGAACGTGGCCTCAGGCAATGGGCCGTGCGATCTCTTGATCATACCGAAAATGAGCCGAATGGCTTTCTGTCATTGCGGGGACATTAACTGCGAAAGCTTCGCTGGCTATTTTTGAACGTGTCAGAAGTCAAATAGAAACCTTGGCTCTGAACATAATTGCTGCAGCTAATTGCAAGTTACAACTTCAAGCTCCAATATATAATATAGCTGTGATTAACAAAATAAACTTGCATTTGGTCCAGGCTTTTTACAAGAATCTATGTTTTAATGGCCAGAAATCATTGTCGGTAGGTCCATCCTGACACCATGACTTGAAATAGCAACTTCCATAGAAGGAAATGTTTGATTTATGGGTGATATTTAGTTTGGGAGGTAAAATTTCCTAGATTCTGCCTTTAACGTTCCTGTCTATTCACTGCAGAAAGTCAATTTGAGGTCTGTGTTCTATTGTAATGAGTTTTTTTTAAATGTGTATGATGATGTGATTATGTATTTGACACTACCAGCATAGGTTATGGTAGCTATGATGATAGTGGTGTGACTATCAATCCATTCCATTCTATTTCATTCAAAACCTTCCATGCTAGTGCGAAAATGCCTACCTTCACAAAACTGTAATATGACCTCACATTATGAAGCACAAAGTAGCAGCTCTCAGTGACTGGCTCATTTATGAGACATACTGTCAGCTCAATTATGTCTGAGATTATAAGTAATGATCTGTCTGCGGTGTCGTACTTATCTTTCAATTTATAACTGCCACCCAGCTGCTCTTGAGTAACTGTTGATGCAGACGACACAAAATTACCCATTTTTTTTTCTCCTGTGGACATAACTCATCATTTTGAGGAATCACACAACTTCACGACAGAGTAAAATACCCATTTCTGTGTCCGTGGTGATGGAATGAGATTACATAAAACTACTCTCTAAAAGGCCAAAAAAAAAAAGAAGTAATTTCCGTTCTCGGCGTGTGTGAGGCAGGGTCTACTGTTAGAGGAGACCATCCATCACCATCAGCACGGCTGAATCTTCACCGCACCATGCCTTCTCAGTCCTGCTATGTTCCCCTCTCGTCTCTGTTCCACAGCCCCTAAAACACCCCAGTCACGCTCTCACACCCTAATTAAATTCCAGGTGAGGAACCGCTTCTGAGAGGTCAGTAAAGTCAGTATGTTTATTGATACATTTTCACCAGGCCAGTAAAAAAATAATTCTTCTCAGCGGAATGCTATATTTTTCAGGAGAAATCACTGCCTGGGAAGAATTTTTTTAACATTACAGTCTACGGCCATCGCTTTAATGTGGTCAGTTACAGAGTAGCCTATATCTAAGACAATCAAGACAGTGAATTCCCAAGCTAGAAATAATAATTAATAATTATTTAAAATAATAAATAGTTCAAATTGGTGAATGTAAAAATAGTTTCCAAACCCTTAAAGCAAATATGTTTATATACAGCAGAAGTCATGTTTCATGTTATCAGAATCAGAATCAGAATCAGAATCAGAATCAGCTTTATTGGCCAAGTATGTGAACACATACAAGGAATTTGACTCCGGTTTTTCGTTGCTCTCAATGTACATACCCATAATAGACATACAGCTAAAAACAAGGACAACAAAGCTGAACAAAGGTAAACATAAACATTTAACTACTATGTACAGATATAAATATACAGTATATATATATATTTTTTAAAACAACAACACTGAAATTGTAAACAAAAGACAATAGTGCAATGGTGCAGAGTGCCATTGAATAAATATGGAATTATTAATGCAACAGGTTACATTATATACATGAGGTAGTGGGTTGGGTTATCTGACAGTATATGGATGTATACAATATACAGTATATACAGCGTGCTTAGATTTATATTGACAATGATGATATGTACATGTTAAAAGAAAACCTGTAGTTAAACTACAAATTCTAATTTAGAATAAATAGGTACAGTGGATTTTTGGTGTTACATGTTTATTGCACAGGGATTGTTCCTGACACTGTATGACTGAATTAAGTGTCCATCAGAGTGACGGCCTGCGGAAAGAAGCTGTTCTTGTGTCTGGTTGTTTTAGCGTACAGTTCTCTGTAGCGCCTACCAGAGGGGAGAAGTTGGAACAGGTTGTGTCCAGGGTGTGATGGGTCTGCAGTGATGTTTCCTGCCCGTTTCCTGACTCTGGAGATGTATAAGTCCTGGATGGAGGGCAGGTTGGCACCAATGATTTTTTCTGCAGTCCTGACTGTCCGTTGTAGTCTGTTCCTGTCCTGTTTGGTGGCCGATCCAAACCAGACAGTGATGGAAGTGCAGAGAACAGACTGGATTATTGCAGAGTAAAACTGGATCAGCAGCTCCTGAGGCAGGTTGAACTTCCTGAGCTGGCGCAGGAAGTACAACCTTTGCTGGGCCTTTTTGATGAGTGTGACTATGTTGGGCTTCCACTTTAGGTCCTGGGAGATTGTGGATCCCAGAAACCTGAAGGTTTCCACAGCAGACACAGTGCTGTTGAGTATGGTGAGGGGGGGCAGTGTTGGGGGGCTCCTCCTGAAGTCCACTGTCATCTCCACAGTTTTGACTTTGTTCAGCTCCAGGTTGTTCTGACCACACCAGAGGGCCAGCTGTTCAACCTCCTGTCTGTATGCAGACTCGTCACCATCCCGGATGAGACCGATGACCGTTGTGTCATCTGCAAACTTCAGGAGTTTAACAGACGGGTCTCCTGAGGTGCAGTCGTTGGTGTAGAGGGAGAAGAGCAGAGGGGAGAGCACACATCCCTGGGGGGCGCCAGTGCTGATTGTCCGGATGCTGGATGTGATGTTCCCCAGCCTCACCTGCTGCCTCCGGTCTGTCAGGAAGTCTGTGATCCACTGACAGGTGGGGGCTGGTACAGTGAGCTGGGTGAGTTTGGAGCAGAGGATTTCTGGGATGATGGTTTTGAACGCTGAGCTGAAGTCCACAAACAGGATCCTCGCATATGTCCCTGGGGAGTCGAGGTGTTGCAGGATGTAGTGCAGTCCCGTGTTGACTGCATCATCCACTGACCTGTTTGCCCAGTAGGCAAACTGCAGGGGGTCCAGCAGGGGGCCTGTGATGTCCTTCAGGTGGGTCAACACTAATCTCTCGAAGGATTTCATGACCACAGACGTCAGGGCGACGGGCCTGTAGTCATTTAATCCTGTGATAGAGGGTTTCTTGGGGACCGGGATGATTGTGGAGTTTTTGAAGCAGGAGGGGACTTCACACAGCTCCAGTGATCTGTTGAAGATCTGCGTGAAGATGGGGGCCAGCTGGTCCGCACAGACTTTCAGGCAGGAGGGTGACACGCCATCTGGGCCTGGTGCCTTCCTGGTCTTCTGTCTCTGGAAGAGCTGACTCACATCCTCTTCACAGATCTTGAGTGCAGGTGGGGGGTCAGTGGGGAGGGGTGAGGGGATGGCAGGGGGTGCAGTTGGTTGTTTGATGTCGGAGCGGGTGTGGGGTGTGAATGTGGGCTCATCAAACCTGCAGTAAAACATGTTCAGGTCGTCGGCCAGTTGAAGGTTCTCCACAGTGTGGGGGGATGGTCTCCTGTAGTTGGTGATATCCTGCAGGCTTCTCCACACTGACGCAGGGTCGTTGGCTGAAAACCTGTTTTTCAGCTTTTCAGTGTAGCTCCTCTTAGCTACTCTGATCTCCTTTGTCAGTGTGTTTCTGGCCTGGTTGTACAGGATCCTGTCCCCACTTCTGTAGGCTTCCTCCTTGGCCTGACGAAGCTGCCTGAGTTTTGCAGTAAACCAGGGTTTATTGTTGTTGTATGTGCAGAAGGTTTTAGTTGAGTTGTAACTCTGTGTTTATAGTCATTTAATTCAAAGAGTTAACACATACAGTGAGCATCAAAATTCATTGGACAGTGACACATTTTTTGTTATTTTGGTTCTGTACTTTAGCACTTTAAGTTTGAAAGGATACAATGAGGTTGAAGTGCAGACTGTAAGCTTTAATTTGAGGGCATCAAAAAATATTGGAGTTTAACATAATGTAGAATAAAGTAATCATTTTTAATATTTGGTCGCGTATCCTTTGCATGCCATGACTTCCTGATGTCTGTGACCCAACAATATCAAAAGACTCTTGATATCTTATTTTCTGGTACTCTATGGAAAAATAAGTCAGGAGAAGAAACCCTTCAAGTTATCCATCCATATCTACTGCATATCTGGTGGCAGAGTGATCGTTTATGGCTTGTTTAATACATCAGACCCTTGATGACTTAGAGCTATTTAGCCAACCATGTATTCCATACTGATCCAGTGTAATTTACAACTAAATCTAGTCCCACCCCCCAATTCCCACAGAGATCTATTCAAATGCAGAGAGGTTATAGTATCGCTTATAGGAGTACCAGAAAATAAGGTATCAAGAGTCTTTTGATGTTTTTGGATCACAGACATCAAAAAGACATGGCATGCAAAGGATATGCGAACAAATATAACAAATTATTACTTTATTCTACATTATGTTAAACTATCCAATATTTTTTGATGTCCGAAAATGTGGGGGACTACGTACACAAGGTTCTATAATTTCTAAATGGTTCATCCGATATGGATGAAAATACCCTCAAATTAAAGCTGACAGTCTGCACTTCAAGCTCATTGTCATTGTATCCTTTCAAACTCAATGTGCCACAGTACAGAACCAAAATAACAAAACGTGTCACTGTCCAATGAATTATGGTGCTCACTGTATATAAAGCCTCACACCCATTCAACTGACAATTTTTTAAAATCTAAATGAATGAACATATTTTCATTGAAAATAGCAAATTGCTCTTGAATTTACTATGATCTGACCAATACTGTTTCCAAAGGCACATGTCTTATGCCTGGAATACAACATTTAGAAATGCATGCCTGCATTTAGCAGTGTTATTCATGGTCTATTTAACCAATGTCTGAGAGTTTACAACGAAATCAAAGTGGAAAAAAAGAGGTCTCATATTCAAGCAGAGGCAATAATGGGATTTTAAGAAATGGAGCTCGAAGGGCACTAATCAATGGGGCTTAAAGCCATTTAATGTGCGTTTCCTTACGTGATCATGTTCGGTTGATGCTTTGGGTTTTACCACGAGGATCTCAATCAAACATCACAGTTTCTGTTTCTCTCGCGCCCCAAAGCGGGTGTTTGCATTATTCATCTGAACTAGACATGGGAGTCTCACTGTAAACCAAAACATGAGCTGAAAGAAGCCAGCAAATATGATCAAATAAACACGCAGATGCTTTTTGAATCTGTTCCAGTATTACTATTTAGTAGCGGTGACATCACATTTTCTTGCACTCCCTTTCGTGCCTACACACAGAGATGCGAGTTATCTGATCATCTCATCCTGTAAATAGGGCTTCAATCACTGGGCGGGCTCGCTTTGACCATATCGGGCTATCCCGCATCACGTGGCGGGTGAGGGAGGAGCTCGCTGCTCCAATGGAGTATGGGTGCCCTAATTGGTGTGCATCATAAGCAAATCAAAAGATCCAAAAAGCAACTCGGCTTATTTGAAACCACCCGTTGGCATTCGCCAACTTTCGCCTTATGTTTTTAGTGGGCAAAGTGGCGATGCCCGGCGGCTGCTGGCATGAGCGCAGACAACGCGAAACGAGTCCAACCGCTGTGTCACTATCTGACTTTTTATTGTGACATCACACCTCTCTCACACAGCCACGACCACTGTCACGTGATGACTCCACTGTGTGACACGCCTGCCGTACAATTCACGGCGCGCGCTGGAGTCCAGTTGACTCGCTACCAGTGCTACTTTCCCCGTGTCCCTGCTTTACCCAGAGTAGAGCTGAAGGCAGGCTTTCTGTAGTGCAGCTGTAATCCAATTCACCGCGACTCTATAATCCTCCATGAACAGAGTGTCACAACCTGTGTGAACCTGCAATCAATGAATCCATTACATTCTATCTAGTATATCACCCTACGCAATGGAACTGCTGCAAAAGGCCAACACAGAAACCTATTGGAAAATAATCCACATATCAAAAAAATAAGAATACTGACTCCGGGGCATGAAATAAATTCCGCAGTACGTGTGCACACTGAATATCATGGAATACACCAGAAAGATTTTCAGTCTCCTGATATATATTATTTTATGCTTAAACTTAGTTTGTTTTTATTGTTTTATCAAAAATAGATTGAAGCATTTATCTTACAGTAGCTGTCAAGATTGGGGGTAACAACCCTTGATATCAGCTTATCTTGGCCATAGTAATGAGGGTTTCTGGCAGTTTTATATGTTGGTTTTTATTAGAGAAACACTCTCGGGAGTATGCGATACTAAGAGAAAGGTAATTGCCATTTACCATTTCATTGGTGTGATTATAATCTGTATTCACAAAACCATTCACTTGTCAAGTCCAGCGAACGCGAGACCTAAGGATCAGTAGGATCGAATGATCAAAAGGAAGTGATGAAACCAAAATTCAACACAGAATTCCTCCAGCAAAAATATACCAGAAGATGTAGTCCAATATAAAAAAAAATACATTGCAAATCATTAAAAAGCAGAAGTTTACATGTATAAATCAGAGTTCTTGACACTGTTGAATGCAAACACACCGTAGAGTCCTAGAGACCGAAATTGGAGAATTGAGAACTGAGAAAAGTAAAAGGTAAAATAAGGCAATGTGTGAATGTCCAATCAGGCGTTGTGCAGTACGCAACCTCTTTGTGATGTCACTGTGACCTGTCAGAGCATGACAGCACAATCTCTAACATAATAATAAGTGAGGGATTCCAGCACTGTTGTGAAGCACCAGTGAAAATATCTACGATTACTGTAAGGGCCACAGTTTCCGGGCATGGTGATTAGAACTAACTAACTAACTAACTAACCAACCAACCAACCAACCAACCAACCAACCAACCAACCAACCAACCAACCAACTAACCAACTAACCAACTAACCAACTAACCAACTAACTAACTAACTAACTAACTAACTAACTAACTAACTAACTAACTGTTAACTGGGCCAGTAACCAGGAGGTTGGTAACGGGAGCCGTAGAGGGGAGCGTATTCACAGGAGGTCCGTCTCTTTGAGGGCGGAGACAGAGCGGCGGTGGAGTCTAACGGGAGGCTCTCCGTTCCCAGCATTCCGTGCTAGTCATACTAGTCCTGTGGAAGTAAGCTGTTTTGTGAAACTGTTCCGTAGGCCCAAGAAAGCCTCATATGCAAAGTTATATAAATAATTAAATAATACAGTCTAGATCTAGTGGAAAAGTACTGAGAGGGGGGGGGTGTGAGAGAGTGCAGGATAGCTCTCTGTCAGCAAGGACAGGGCATCTAGCACACCAGTCAAAACAGGAATGTTTTCCTCCTGTGTTCCATAACTAAGCTGATTAAAAGGAGGAAAGGTCACAAACAATTTTATTTGATAGATCAAGAGTGCCCGCAAGCACATAGGGTAAGAACAGGTCATATAACATATTAATGTTTTGCCTAATTTGTTATTGGATAAAATAAGATATTATGAAAAGGTGTTACCACATATCATTGGTGTATTAGCAACGTAAAGGAGGAGTTATGATATTGTAAAAACTAATGTTTGTTATTGTTCGGGGAATTCCGAATCCTCTGCGTAGGTTTGTGGTTTTCCCATGCATTTAATAAAAGATTAAATTTAATAGAAGATTCTGCCATTCCTTCATCTTTATCTTGAGAATTCTTCCACTCGAAAAACCCATCTCAAATTGAACTTAAATGAGGAGGGAGTCAAAGGCCTTCCCTCTGCAGTCCCCGTCCTTCCTCTCTCGGGCCACGTCACCACGTCCAGCAGGCGGACCGGGCCCGGCCCGATCGCCAGCTCGTCCACGTCCCCTCCGGAACCCGCCGTCCGCCACACCCTCGTACCTTGGGCCGGGGGGTCGGAGTCCTTGGCGAAGACTCCCCCGAACGGCCTCTTCAGGTCAGGGTCGGGGCAGAACAGGTACTCATACAGGGGCGGCGGCCAGCACCCCTCCCAGGATGGGGCCCACCACAGTAACACCTGCGGGGCAGGAGGCGGGACGGAATGTGAGGGGGAAAAAAAAATATCCCAGATAGACCACACCCACATAGGCGAGAGAGATGACAACCTCAATCTAAACTTCAAAACCTCCGAACAAACTCAGCGCCCCAGGCTAGGTGAGAAAAGACCTAAACCCCCACCCCAGCACCTACCTCCACCCTCCCCGCTACACGAGACTGAACGATAACGTGCTTCCACCTATGTTCTCGCGAGCAAACTTTCCCCCTCCTCCATTCTCCTCCTCCTTTCATTCTCTGATGTATAAAACATTTGCAAATGTGAAATTTGCTTTATGAAACTTGATGGCGGTTTGCTGGAGAAGTGCGCATCAAAAGTGGCTCGGAGATATTTTTGTAAAATTATGTGGAGCACTTGCTACAAAGGCATTTCCAATTACAGAAAGCCGTGTGGTGGATCCACGGGGGCATGGATCGGGCGGTGTTTTTTTTTGTTGTTGTTGCTGCAGCGAAGAGGCAGGGATCTTCTACAGCGTACATCTCCAAAAGGGGCCCTCACGCATTTCTTCCTGAGCAAACATCGTTCCTCACAGACGCAGAACAAACACTGACAACCATTAACGCTGCCAAGATGAAACACCTGTCATGCAAAATGCACTTGTTAGGTAACGCTGTGCGTCAACATCAATGCCCGTTGCCCTCTCTCAACTGCGCCAGCTCTTCTCTGGCAGGGGAACAGAGCGTTGAGATTATTAATGAGTATTCATCCACTGTAACGAGGGCTTGATTGGCAGATGAATCGGTAAATATAATCCCCAACACCAGCGGGTTCTGACGCTTCTTTGGCAAACATATGGGAAACGTAAGAATTCAGGCTCATTTTCCCAGCCGCAGGGTACTCGAATCCTTGCTTTTCAGAGTAAGCGATTTATGATTCTTGAGTCAAATGCCCGCCGGACTCTTCCGAAACAAAACCCCCTACCTTGGGTGTTCCAAATTCCAGTCTCAGCGGAAATGCCCCAGTGACATCATAGTGATGTGCCACATCAAACTCAACGAAGATGGACCAGTGTTTTTTCCTGCTTGTTGTCTGTTTTACTTATAATTAAACTCTGCCTACTTTTTTTTTTAACTTGATTTAAAAAAAAAGACTTTTGCATGTTGTTTTGTAAGACACTGGATAAGTGTCTGTAAATAAATGGATGTAATGTAATATAACGGCCCGCAGCCAATTCTGCTAGCTTAAGAAGCACCAGCAGCCATGTGGAAAAGTGCCCATATTGACACTTTAGGTGAGATTTGATTTTGCGAGCAAAGGCCGGGATGATTTTAACACATTTACAACTATTTTCATCTGTTTTGCAGTCAAGAATATGCACAGGCAAATGCAGTCCCTGTTCAAAATAACGGATACTTTTTGTGTGCGCTGGTAAGGAGTTGCAGTTCCTGCTGTTAACGTTTCGAGGGGGCACGCTACAAAGGTAACCCCAGGACACGGTGGTAACAGATCACGGGTTAGGTAAAATATCTTTATTTTTGACAGTTGAGGGTAGAGTGCAAGGACACTTGGACACTGTGGGCCTGAAACCTCTCCTTTTATAGAGCTGCTAAGATGACATATTGATCTGACCTTCTTCGGTTACACTTGGTAAGGAAACCCCATTAGCACCCGCGATGACAGCGGCTAGCACAGCGAGGACAAGTGGCGAACACGCAAAACCCGTCATTTCCCCGTCCCCCCTGTCGCACATGCTAAACCCCCCACTGCACAGGCTATCTACTCCGCACACTTCCCCTTAGCGTGGGACCCGAGGCCCGCGCCCAGCCCGGCTCTGCTGTTCTCTCTCACCCAGTGTGTTTTTCCACTGCAGTTCACCACCGCCGGGCCGAATGAGCGAGCCGGGTTCATGCCTGGCTCCCGTGTACGGGACCTGAAATAGACCACAGAGTGGACAAAGGGGACATCATGACACAAATGAGCATTAAATGAGCATGACATGAGAGTAAAGTGGTTTGTAGCTTCAAAAACCAGGGTGGTGAATGTAAATAGATTTGTACACATGCAGACGCAAACGGACACGCACACGCATAGCCACACGTGAGGGTGTTTGGAAAGCAGTGCTATTACATTTGCTATTAACGATGTTTTAAAGAATTATATGGGGGAAAAAAAGAGTGCATTGTGGGAAAACAGGGAGTGTCCGTTGGACTGTTGCGTTTTAAAATTAAATCACTGCGGAGAAAAGAGAAAGGGACATTACTCCGAGTAGACACACACCTCCCTTCATCACGCCGGCTGCTCTGTTTCTCATACGTAATGAAATCATTTTAAATCTCCTTCACAACTAAATTTAGGCTGATGTGTACCATTAAGCATATAATTCCACCGTTGCTAGGAAACGCTAGACAGACCTACTCTGTGCCTGAGCGAGACCGTAGTGACAGTAGGCATAATCCTCAGGAAACTCGGCTGCACCTCGCGTCGCCACTGGCCCGCGCCCGTCAAACCCGCCTCGTCATTTACCTGTCAGCCGAAAAAGACAGGATATTAACCGCCCAGAGCGTCGGCTGTTCATACGTCAGACGCATCTCACGACACGCAGTCGCTAAAAAGCCGGGTAAAAGACACCGTGCCAGAGCAAAAAATAAATAAAAATAAATTAATAAAAAAACCTGTCACTTCCGTGACCCCAAGCTATAGCGACTGAGCTAGCTATCAAATGCTCCCCATGGGAGACGGGCTGCTGTCCTCAGGGGCCGTTGCTATGGATATGACATCATTACTTGGCTCTGTGGTAAACTAAAGCAGTCCATGGGAAAGGAACGTTAGGCATCACTGATGAACACTGAACGGGGACTGCTTGGCAGAAGCTTCTAAAAGATTCCAGGCACATGCTGTTAGAACTGTCCTGATAAGCTTTCCTTTAAACTAATCTTCTTTTTTTTTTTTGCGTGGACCAATTAGATAACGACCTCTGCAGAAACTAAAGGAACGATTCCCGCACTTACGGCAAACAAGTGCCCGATGGAGACGGCGAGGCCGATGGCCAGGCCGGATGAGCCCTTGAGGTCGTTGCGTTTGGCGTCGCAGGTGGCGAACACGGTGAAGACCAGTTCGAATGTGATGAACAGCTCCATCATTAGGCCGTCGCCTAATGACATAGCCGGGTGGATCTGTTGAGAATGGCAGTGACCTTACTCACACATGCAGACATTTTAGAACTAAAGAACATTTTACACTGTCGTGTCTGTACTGCACTGGTTCTATGTCAGGTGTTTCAGTGTCTCCCTGATTGTATACTGACACATAGCCAGACAGTCACAGGGTCATTATTAAAACCTAATAATATATAATTTTTAAATTCAACCAGAAAGGTAAATCGACAACAATCCCCTTTGATGCTGAAAACTTGAAGGAGGTCAAGGAACAATAACTTGGGGAGCTATAAATAATTACAAATGCAAGGTTTTTCTTCAAAAGTGCAGATTGACAAGTTACTCTCGGCAATCTAACAATTTATGAAGTAAAAAAATTAAAAGTAGTAGCGAACATCCTGTAGAACGGACTAAATACAATTGCCAATTTGACTCCTGGCCACAATTTCTTTGTTTATTATTATTATGATAATAATAATAATGATAATAATAATTTATATTTCTGCTATGCCTGCACACCAAAGCAACCAAAGCAGATGTTACCTCAGTTACTCCCGAGCCATCTCTCCGAAAACTCTCGAGTCAACATGGAGGAAACTCCCGCACCAACGATAGCTCCCAAGCACTGGGCGATCACGTAGAAAACGGCCTTGGCCAGACTCAGCTTCTTGGTGAAGACCATGGCGGCGGTCACGGCGGGGTTGACGTGGCCGCCGCTGATGTGGCCGAAGCACTAGACCATGGTGGCGATGCTCAGCCCAAAGCAGAGCGAGATCCGGAAAGTGCCGCCGCCCGGCCAGTTTGTGGCAGAGCCCAGACTCAGCAGGACGAAGATCAGCGTGGCCAGGAACTCGGCGGAGACCGCCCTCCAGAAATCCTGTGTCAAAATCCCTTTGAACGCCGCCATTACGCGCTCACTGTTGCACGAGGATAGGCATCTCCTGCTCCTGCTGAAGGCACAGCACAACCCAACAGAATTCAGTTCAATTCAGTTTTATTTGTATGCCGCTTTTTACAGAGAACTGTCACAAAGACGCTGTACGGAGAAAAATAAGGACAATTGGGCTAAATCCAGGCCTGAACCCCCAAAAAGCGAACGAGGTAAAAACTCCCCAGTGGGAAGATAAACACTCAAACAGTGGCGAGAAAATAAACTTCAAGATGATGGGAAGAAATCTCGGGAGGAACCTGGCTAGAGAGGGGGAGCCCATCCTCCGCTGGCCGGCCCGGTTTAAACTAAAGCTGGAATGGATGGTAACAAAATGTAATGAGGGATCTATCTCAGCAAATAATCAAATGGGTTGAGCAGGTTAAAGTCTGAGAAAGTAAACTGGCTGGTAAGTACAAAGTCCAATGAAGAGAAGCATTCAGCTCATCAACACAGTCTCAGGATTGCTGGGGTGATGATAGAGTCCCTGCGATTCACAGCATGAAGTCCTGCTTAGATATTCTATGATTACTTTAGCCTTAATTAGCTTGGAGAATGGAGCGTACAGTTAATAACAAACACGTTGGGGTGTGCTAGCCACCTCAAGTTAGTGCCCCTGCCATTGTCTGTGTTTGCATAGCGATGCAATACATTATTAATTCTTATGGCAATCATTTCCATTTCAGCAGTGGGCACAGGGAATTGCCCATGCCATTTCTATTCCAAACATCCACTGCAGTGGACAGGTGTGAGGAGATTAATGATAGACTAAGAACAAATGGGAGTAGAAACTGTTGAACAGAGATCTCAATGAAATGGACAAGTACCAACATCTGATTGCGAACAAGACAAGGAATTCACTGTAGGATTGCCCATGCAAAAAAGTCAACACAACAACATGGAACACGTCTCTCTCTCTCTCTCTCTGAAGCCTAATCATTTATTCAACTGGCAAGAACAAAGCCATTTCCTTCTGACACACTTCAGATTAAGTGTCTCCATGCTGTTATTTGTGCACAAGTATTTTGTACAGGAGAGAGGGCAAAGCTTTAAAAAGTTAAATCAGAAATACTTAAAAGAAGCAGCAGAATGATTTTTTTTTTGCCACAGTTCTACACTTTCTACCTGTATTTATACCTAATATGGAAAAGCAGACATCAGGCTACAAAGCACACTTCAAATTTAAGACATAACAGGATTCAAGTGAAGCATTTTGTTTGAAAGCACTTTTGGAAATGCAGACTTACTAAAAACAACCACGCGCTTTCCTTTCCCCCAATATCACGTGCGCAAACTCTCCTTTCATATCGTAATATGTGACGGTTGAATAATTTATGAACTGTCAGTTAATTGGCAGAAATAACTAAATACAGCTAAATAATAAAGTAGCCTATGAATCAAAGCTAGCCGGCTATATCCGAAACTATCTATATCTAGCAAGTAGCCTATAATGGATACATCCATTTGGAGCTTGTGGCAAAGACTAATCGATAGGATAAAGCGCTTCTGAAACTCATGAAGTTTAATGAATCGGGTCATCGTTTCATCGCTACTTACTGTGTGTCTGCTGTAGGCTGTGTCTCGCACCGTTCAAATGTATTATGTTGTTGAGAAAAGCAGTGGATCTCTGCGCTGAGGATAAATCAACGTGTTTTGAACCGAGTCGACCCCGAGGGGGGCATTAATCAGTAAGCAACTGGGCATATCCCCCAGGGGACGGTGTGTGTAGCTTCCGCCCACGAAAATGGCATCCAAAGACGCATTCTTTTTTCGAACACTGCTGAGTAGGATAACTAAATTTATGACTAAGAGTAAATAACTATATTACATTGGAAGTCGTGACAGGGATGCTTTTTTGTTTTTATGTCACTTCTTCTCAAAAACTGTCGTTTAAATACATAGTGACTCCTCTTGCGCAAACTTTTGCCACTTACAGAAGCGCGCGTAATACGGTAGCTGCAGTATGAGCAGGTAATTCCAAGTGCCGAAGTTATGGAAAGTCACGCTGTAGTTGCTCATAAAGGGTAGAGTATTCTGGGGGCAATTGTAACAGGGGTCAATTGTAACACAACTTTTTGTTACAATTGCCCCAACCCTGAACACATGAAACTAGCTAGCTTGCTGGATAGAATCTCAGTTCTAGCTTGTTTCAGATTGGTGCAATTTTATGGTGTTGCAATTGCCCCCTGTTACAATTGCCCCCAGAATACTTTATGTCACTGTCTATACTGTGCTCAAATCTAGCTTTACGACCTATTCAACAATACAGAAAAATGTTATTATTGTATATATTATTGTTATTATTGTATATATTGTATATAGGCTGCATTGAACAATATCGCTTTACTGGCACACGGGGAGTTTCTTTGCGGTCATCCCCGCGGAATAATTAAAATATTCTAACTATAAGCATATGTCTAACATACCAAAGCTTTTTTTTTGCAAACAATAAAATAATGTAAAAACCAATGGTTATAATATTGAGTGGTACATTGAGTATACGTATTGCTAATGTGATTATGACATTGTGGAGCCCTTAGTCGCAACCTACATTGCCGCAGGTTGTTTGCGGTCTCTACGTAGCCTACAGTACAAAGTTGCAGACTGTGGCACAGTATGAGGAAAATATTTGTAGCCTATCAAGATAGCAATCAAATACAAGCAACGACCTTTTGGAAATCGAACAAAATGTTTAAACCATGGTCACAAAGTTGTGAAGCAATGCATGTTTTCGGTCTATAACATTTGATAGGAGAGGTTAAAAAACATAATTGTGACAGGACAATGACAGCCTAGTTTTTTTCAGCACTCAAGAACTATGTTAAAATAAATGCTAATATTTTTCACACAAATAGTGGCTACACTCACTCCAAGCACAATTTTGAGGTATAAGAGTGTCAGCCCAATTTTGCAAGATTTTCACATTTTATTTACCCAGCACGTGGACTTCTGGATATAGACGCACGAGTAAAAGAACTGTGCACACTACATTAATGTTGGCATTGCGAAGCACTGTGAATTCTCCGGATTATACAAATGTGCATATCAGCACGGAGACCCCACTCACCTCAGTTCTCCCAACACCGCGCGCTCCGTCATGCCTCTCAGACGCGCGGGCGCGGGCCGATTACCCGCTTTTATAGTTCTGTCTGGGCATTCGTACTTCACTGAGAGTCGGGTTACTGAAAAGTCCGTGGCTGTGTCCTTCAGGCCGCGGTGAACGTGCTGAAGGACCGTCTGCAATGGTTCGCATTCGCATTCAGCCCTTAATGTAACTAATAGAGCACAGTGACAGTACCCCTCTGGGAACTGCAGGTGTCTGAAATAGCCTCCCTCTGACTTGGCATTCTACAGGAACTGCTGCACTGATGACCGACAAGAGACCTCAGTATACAATCAACGTGCATTTCTTCACTGCTCTAGATACTTTTCTGGCAGTTGGGCCGAATCGCAATCGGAAAAGGATAGACGCTCTTATGATGCAGAAAACGCCGTATTGAAACATTGTGGACACATACTGACCTCACTAACTGCCGGAAGAGATATGCGATTATTCTCGCTCTTTGAATTAAAATCTAGAAATCTCTCTCTCCTAGTATATATTATAAAATGGTAGTTTATAATAAATGTTAAATGCTGTATATAAATATATTAACTTTGTTAGCAAATGTCTTCTATGCTCAGAAAAATGAGACAATTATAGGCCTTAATTGTGATAGCACTGATCAGAGGAAAAACATTTTCAAATGCAAACTTTAATGCAAAATAATTTTTATTTTGAAGATGTCACAATTATTGGCATCCCTGTATTTAGTACTTTGTGCACCCTCCCTTTGCCAAGATAACAGCACTGATTCTTATCTTGTAATGTTTGATGAGGTTGGAGAACACATAGCAAGGGATTTGAGACCATTCCTCCATACAGAATCTCTCCAGATCCTCCAGTCCTTGTGTAGATTTTGAGGTATATGTTGGATCACTGTCCTTCCTATAAGATCCAACCACAACACACTTTTAGCCTTTGGTCTAAAATCTCCATGATGCTACAAGGTTCCCAGGGCGTTTGGAGGAAAAACAGCCCTACAACATAACAGATCAACCACCATACTTCACAGTGGGGATAAGGCTCTTTTCTACATATGCCTCTTGTTACACCGAGCCCACCTTTGGTATTTATTGCCAAAAAGCTACATTTTTGTCTCATTTGACCATCTCTCTCAATAATATTGGCTACTGGCAATCACTTTGTTCAGAATCCATCACCACTGGAGAGACTTTTATACACACTGCTTATGTACTCTGCTTGTCTGCCTTTTTTATAACAAGGTGGTATTTATTTATTTTAAACCATTTTACTCAACAATTATACTTGATACTGTATATTCACTTTTAGTTAAATTAGATGCAAATTGTGATATGGATAACCCAATATTACAGATTTAGTCATATTTATCGGTTGTGTGCATAATTTTGTGGAAGGGGCAGATAACTGTGAAAGAACCTGGTGGAATATCAGCAGGCCTACAGAATTAAGAACCTAAACTCCTTTTAATGACAGAAGACACCAGAGATGAGATTTCTGTATAAAAAGTGTCAGATGTCATTGAATGCTATCCTTTCAGTTCAGTGCATTTGTTCAGTTCAGCGTCTAAATTATGTAAATGTTTAAAAAGTTAATTTTTTATCATAAATTTTTTTAAAATTGGTGTGTAGTCCTACATATTCAATTAACAAGAGCACTGGACTCAAAACAGGGAAAACAACACGCCCGACAGACTTTAAAAATCCCAAACAACATAAACCTTTGGGGAATCCATTTCCCCCCACATTTCCAGGGGTAGATATTTTTGTACACCAAAGAACTCACTCACTTTGGTTTTTACATTCGTCAAGAGATGTTTACATTGCCGTGCGGCCTTGTATAGTTAAACATTGAATAATCCAAGTAAAAGAAGTCATATATCCTTTGCCTTTCTGTGGGGGGCACTTGATTAATATAGTGGTTGACAACTGAGGGTGTAGTTCTTTCTTCAGTTGAATGCCTATCTTTAAAGGAAGGGAACCGTAGATCTCTAGGGGCGCCTATCAGCCCGAGAAAGTAATTGGCGTCTTGTTCCAGAGTTTCAAACTTGCTGATAAAGTCGTAGGTAATGAAACAGGGGAAACAGAGTCTGTTCACCGACTCCCAGTGGATGTCCATTCCCACTGGCCGATCAGCGTCTAGGAGGTATCGGATGAACTCTGTGAACGTGACCCCCGACCCCGACTGCAAGGCCTCCTGGGTGGCGTTTTCTCTGTACTTGCGGATTATGGCTCGCCCGAACACGGGGTGATAGTAGGGGTTGGGCTGCTTGAACTTGTCCCGAAAAGCCGACACCAGCCTTTCGACGGGGTCCCTCACCGCGATGACTTTGGCGAAGGTGCGGAGTCGCTCTCGGATGCCCGTCTCGTTGAAGCTGTCCAGTTTTTTTAAATACCTTCCGTAATGCACTGCATCGTGGGAGATGTTGTCCGTGGAGCCTGCGAGGCCGTTTAAGACCATCAGAGTTCTTTTCCAGTTGGAGCAGCCAGCTTTAGGCACCTCACAGTAAAGAATTTTGTGTGCCTCCTCCACATATATTCGGGAGACCATCTCTGTGAGGTCCATCTTAGGGGGACTGTTCCTATTGAACTTTTCACAGAAATTTTGGAGGAAAGATTTCCGCCTCTCTTGCTCCTCATGGATGGCTGTCCACTGAAGAAAACTGTGGTTTAGCATGCTTGGGGTCGTTTTCAGGTTGGGCTCGTCGACCTGCTTCAGCGGAGAGCTTTGTTGTAGTTTAATTAAAATGGCAGCGTCAGTATGGTTTGGAGTCATTTCACGAGGGTCAAAAGCTGTGTTTTTTGATCCATTGGATTTCTTTGGGATGATTTGTGAGGGAAATCTCTGTTGGAAAACAAAAAAAGAATTAGATTTAATTAGATAGATTAAGAATTAGAGTAAGAATTAATTAGATAACTGTACAGTATATTGAAGTGGAAATACACGGGCCTGTGTGATGTTCAATTTGGAACATGTACTATGGGATCATGATGAGGCGTCAACGGGAGCTCTCTCTGTGACCTTTCCCCTACTCTATTAGCGTCATATTCGGCTGACATTTTGCCTTCACCCTCATCACTATTTGGAGACGTGTAAGAAAGCGACCTCAAGTACTTATCAGAATTTCAGATGAATTGGCATTCATCATTTCTGCAGGGGTCTAGTCTTCACTGAGGACTGAGGGCTAAATTTGTATTTCTGCCATTTGTTTCAACATGGCTGGCACAAAATGGCTGTCCTTTGTTACTTTTTTAGCTGGTAAAGGTTTGTGCATATGGCTATGGGTCAAAACAAAACAGCGCCCTAATCAACATTTTAATGCACACTTAACAAAGAAAGTGTTCTGTATTCATACAATTTTGTATCTAAAAGGAAAAACCTGGTACTAACTAGGGGTTTTTGTTTACTGCCAAGACAAAGACAACCAAAACGTCCCATCGCAGCTTCATTTAAAAATCTCTCTTATGTAGTCGTGTAGGTTCACGCTCTTGTCCCGAGGCCCCCATTTTAAAAAAGTGGACAAAACAACTCCTCCTCTTCTTGAAGCTGAGGAGGAGCAAAAGTGTGTGTGTGTGAGAATAAGAGAGAGATCACCGTGTTCCAATCTAACACAGAACACACATTTCCTTGTGAATGTCTTTCACTGCTTCCCAGAGTTCTGATGAATAGAAAGTACACCTCAGAATGAAATTCTTAAATGTGGGTTCTCTCAGAGCGGCCATTCAGTTCCAGTCCTCCTCTCACCTTACCATTCATATCCCACAGATTAAACATGTTTTTTTCCCCCCCATTGAAGTAAATAAGTTATAGATATCTGTGTCTATGAGCTTACTCTACAATGAGCTCCCTGCTTGCACAGCTCAAGCATGGAAACATTCTAACATCAATGGAGGACTCTTGTCAGTATGGCACTAGTAATAGGGCTCATCCCAAGTGCTTATTTGTTCTTGCTCCTTAGCTCCACCCACAAGAGGATGCGAGGAAGAGATGTTAGGATAAGATGCGAGGATGGAGGAATGGAGGAAACATGTATTAGGCAAATGGAACGTCCTTGCTCAGTCTAGTGTCAGTTTGAAGCGACGTCCATTACAAATGGCGTGTTGCACATTCAGTATATCATGTTTACACTTAACTATAATGTTTGTAAGCCTCTTTTTAAAATGAATAAATGTGGCTTTTGTTAGTCCTAAAGAATGAGTGTCATTATGGATTAACGCGCTTTGTAATAAATGGAAAGGAACGGTAAGATTAGATTTGTGTAGGGGTGTCCCCGTCGTGTTTCAAACTGTACCAGGAGTGGTGGATCATTTATAGCGTATGTCACGAGTTCCGAAAAAATACTACACTTGTGTGTCCCCCGGGAGCCTCCTCGTTCCTCGCTCCTCCAAGGAGCATTTAGCGAATTGGAAGGTCCTGCAAGATGGCGTATACCTCAATCGGTCTCCGGGACCACGCGAGGGCCGCGAAGACTACGACGGATAAAATAAGCGATCGGAATGAAACCGCGGTGTTTGGTATCTTTGGAACTGTTGAAATTCATCGTACGTACTTACCCTCAGGCTGTGCTGCAGTGTTGCCTTGGGGTTAAAAACTGTAAAGAATAGAGAGGTAGTGAAAAGGATTAGAATGAATGCATTATGTATATTGTATGCATTATGTAAATATGTATATTTTGACACACTTGTAGACTGCCGGTTACTGCATTTCATTAGATTTTTGATTCACATCATTATGGCAACAGTTTTTCAACATTTATCAACTGCAGTATATAACAATTATGACGGTGGACACAATAGTGGCTTCAACAATGCTATATAGGTTTTTATTGACTCTAAATGCATTGACTGAAAGTGGACGATAGGTGAAGAAATTTTAAAAAGTAAGATTACATTTTCTTAGCATTAGTCATACATACTTTAGATGACAAAAATGTTTTGAAAAAGGAACACGTTTGCTAAGCTTTGGGAAAACAATATTTTTTAGTATTTATGAATGTGCACACATTGTATTCAATCCAAAAAATGTAATTCTGTGATGCAAAGAACCCAGATAGAATAAGAGCCAATGAAACTAAGCCCTGAAAATGAAAAATTGTGGCAAAATTACAAAACAAAAATGACATTTTGATGATAATTATATTCCACGAGGATACTGTATTGCACAGTGAATTGTGCATTGTAGGGAATCGCTGTGAGTGGTTATTTTTATGCTGCAGACGAAATCCATCTCTCAGCTCTAAATATGTCCTCTCCTCTTCAGTTCTGATTTACTGGGCTCTGTAATTAAATCTTTTCTTTGGCACATGGGGCAATTTGAGCTTCACTGTGCCACCCTAGCAGAGAGCGGGAAACATTAAATGCCCCGGTTATTCAGAGGTGGCGAAACACCATTATGTACCGCTAACATAACCACGCTAACAAGCATGCTCTCTTGGCTGTACCACTGTTCGCATGGCTGCCTGCCTGTGGCAGATGCAAAAAAGAAGATTACTGAAAACATTAGCGCTTGATGAACCCGTAAACAAACGCAAGCCAGAACGCAATCTCGCAGCATTGTTGTGGTAGAGTGGCGGGAACAGTTCATTTACTTGCTGCGTCCCCATAACTTCAGAGTAGATCATGTGGGAACCTGCTCCAGCTGGGCAGTTATTTAACTGACATTGTGAAGAGCTGACGTGGACTGAAGCGGTAATAAACGGGTCAGGAATGACAGTGAGGACAAGGAAAATGTGTGAGTTCTGTTAATATGAATTTTAATGATGGATAACTGAAGCAAGAGCAAATAAAAAAGGAACATCAATTCTCCTTCAGGAGGAAGAATCTTGCAGGCCGTGTTGTACAACCACTGTCCAGTCACTCTTATCTCTCCAGAGGGTCAGGTCTGAAATAGCTGAGGGGAAAATCAGGAAAGAGTCAAATAATGTCTGTCGCAGATTGCTGCTAGAATGGAGAGTCGTCATCGTGGTATCTTAAACCTCGCAGTCACACTGCCGTTTGTCTCCAGGATCAGAAAACATCTCACGTCTGCCTTCAGCCTTCGACACAACCTGCCGAAAGCAGGGCTTTGATCCTTTGTAAAGTCTTAAAAAAAAACAAGAAAAATATTTTTCCACACGAACACCACGAGGCCTGTGGGAGCGTGAGCCACACAGCCCCAAATGGCACACACAACAATAACAAAGTATTAAAATATTACAGTATTGTCTTTTAAAAATATACGTGAGGCACGGAGGTGAGGTGTTTGCAAATAAGATCACAAGAGGCTACCTAATATTAAAATGCATCTAGTCAGCTAACGTAGCATCGTTTGTCAGATTTGTTAGGTAAGCATCATTACCGATGAGCCAATCGGAAGGTTTGGAGCCCACTGGTGGACTCCATGGAAACGCTTCTATTGGGACAGTCTTTGGAACAGAGGAGCTGGACATTGGGGTGCATTCCATTAGCGGTTCTGGCTGCATAGGAGCACGACTGAAATTTTTATAATGTGTATAAGAATGTGATTCATGGAAAAAGGGACAAAATCCTCATGCTGTCCAGAAGAGGAAATGAGCACATAATGCTAATTGGTCCTTTGACTGTAGCATAAGCCCTTCATTATAACAACGGCAGGTGCCATTAGCTGCAGCTAAAATGTATTTTACGAAGGCAAACAGTTTTCAGCAGACACAATCTTTAAAGTAGAAGCCACCTTTCATAGCTTACAGGTAAAGATGTGGTGAATTATGAGAGTTTGTCATTTGTGAGGTATAGAAGAACATAACTTAATTATGCACACTGGTCTGCATAGATATCTACTTACACATAAACAGGTATACCTGTTAAGGCACCTATATCTTACAAAAAGTCAGATAATTAACGTGTTTCTACAGATACAATAGTGAAATATGATTGGTAATATATGTTTGGAAAGGCTGAACTGGAAAGGCTAGATACATTTGTGACATCAATGTCAGCCAAAGAATGAAATGTACCCATGGAAATTTGTGGAATGTGCAGTAAAAGTGTTTTAGATTGTTTTGAAGGTAAAACTCATTTTCTATTATACGTTAATCAATGATAGTTCAATCAATGTTAAAATTTCTATACTGCTTCCTTCTATTTCATGTACATCAGAAGAAAGACATAATGAAAACCATTTTTAGTATAATTAAAACAGCTTTAAAACATAATTTTAATTGCAATAACTCATTAATATTATGAAATTCTTCCTTTATTACCCTCAAGCTTAGTAAAGATCAGCGATATTTTTCATTTTGTTCATTAAAAGCCTGTATTAATTCCCTGAATTCTGATTTGCATTTATACAATTTATCCTGGAATCATCTGAAGTCTCTGTTGAAATTAAAATGAGAACACTGGTTTTCAAAGGCACCCCCAAGACTACAGCATAAAATTTTAAGTTATTTGCTTAAGAAATTAGTATTATAAAACAGTTTGTTTTCAGACAAAAATTCAGTGTTTCACTCTCTCCATAACTACGCTAATTAGAATTGAAATATTCTAATATTTCCAGTGGTGGCCAATTTATCCTCATAAATCTGAATATGGAGACAAGTGACCTGCATATATTCTCTAACTTTATTCAGATTTAATTTATGCTCTTGGTCTTTATTAGTTATGTGTGATTTTTAGGTTTAAAATCACTGACTGAAACCCAGCAGGACCTATGCTACTGGTCACTAGACCACTGGAATAAAGTGCAAATGGTTAATTGGACAAGAGGAAACCCTCTCTCTGACACAAGAGGCGCCCTTTATCTGCCAGCCTGTGTAACTGCAGGCAACATGTGGCTCCCTCAGTGGCTCCTAATAGGTTGATCCATGTGGATTAAACCAGATGGATCAAGCCTATTCTTGAACGTTATCAAGCATGACATGTTTTTTATTCCTGGACGCTAATACGTTGTGGAGGATAAAATCCCAGGCATCCACGATTCATCTTCGAGCGTTGTTGGACAGCCTTTCGCCGGACCCCACCTGACACGCACAAGGGACACAAAGAAGCAGAGGCTAACCCACTCTGACGGGGGGGGATTGGAGCTAAATTAGAATTTAACCAGCTGTAATTACCAGGGAAAAAAACCTTCTAACACCTGGTTCTGTCTTGGACAAAAGGCATTTAGAGTTCTTTAAACGGTGAAATGTCATGGCGGTTCATTAGGCCGGAGAACAGATTCACAAAGGTCAAGGGGTCGTGACAACTGACGTAAATCATAAAGGTACTAACTAAGGAGGTCTCGTATGCTGAAATGACCAACTGAATCTAATCCTGAGGTCTCTCCAATGCTTCATTTTCTGTGGCTATTAGCCTTCCACACAGTTAACAAGGGTGGTTTATTCTAGTGAAAAACGTTGTTACAAGCCTGGCTTGTATTGAATATAGCTGTATTATACTTTATAAAGTCACGTATGACTCAACTTTTGCGATCTATCTTTTCCTAGTGGTGTACCACACACCTAGCGGCAAAGTAAAATCATGTAATATCCTTTACTATGATTTGTCAAGGACTGCTTTGATCAACTGGGACACAGTTGGCATAAACACACAACTGGAAAGCAATTTCATACAATCACATTAACGTTGTCTTGTTTACACAATGTGATTTTTTAACATCCTTGTTGTATTGTAGTTCTTCTGGTGCAAACATATATAGACACAATAATCAGGCAGTCACAACATGGAGATGGATGATGTCTCTTTAAGATGCAGTGTGAAAGGCCAGTTGGTTGTTCCCAAACTGCACTCCAGGAAAAAAGACTAGCTCAGTGAAACGCATTCATATAAAGTGTACTCTTAGGCTAATATGCTGGAGGCTGTCCAGCTCTTCAAAAGCATCATCTCCTAGTTGCCATGGTCACCAAGGACCACATCCTTCCGTTGGCTAGGAAGGACTGAGCGCCTGTAACTCAATGTATTTACACAGTGAAGCAAGCCAGAGGTAATTCACTGTGATTCCAGAGAGCAAAGTTACCACCTGCCAACAAAAAACCCCCCAAAAAAAACACTTGCTTGGCCGCTCTGCATTAAATATGTGTTGCATTTCAGCAAGGAGTTATTGTTTATCTTGAATGATGATTCAAAGGCTGACACAACCCAAAGCAATGTATCCCAGAGATCTAGTGGCTAAAAAAACCCAAACGTTACAGTCGTCTCAAACATATTACTCCGTTCCTCTAAACCAGCAAAACCTGTCGTCGTCTTTTCAGATTGGCGAGACACCGCTCGCTTGCGGCTATTATTAGAAATAATGTTTTTCAATTCTTCAATTTGTTCGGCTTGGTTGGGCCAAGGGCAAAACCTATCCTCATTACTAAACCGCACACGGTCAAGTTTCCCACATTTGAGTAGAGACAGCACCCCCTACAGAGTTGCATAATCTCTGGGTTTGACGCGGGACCAAACTCATTGGTTTCCCTCTGCAGTCGGACATGAAAGAGGAACGAAGGAAATTTGGCTTCCCCAATATGTTTTGATTGTGAGGGAGGTCAATGCCCCCTTGTCCTGGCCCTGTAATTACCCCAGAAAGGAAAAACAGAACTCTGACTGTTAGCACGGGTAATTGTGATGGCGTGCACATTTCCTGTGTGGTTCAAAGGATCCTGGGAATTGTGAGTTGTTTTGCTCAGAAAGACGGCCGCTGTTGCCCCAAGCACCCGCCCCTCCCCCACTCCAGCCGGTCACCTGCACCTCTCCTGCAACACAGCATGGAAGTCCTGCTCCTACCTACCTGCCCTGAAAGCTCTCAAGCCTGTTTCTAGAGAAGTTCACCTGGCAAATTCATCCCATCATTCAAAGGCAGGCGGCGCCTCCTTTTCCTTCTACAAAAACAGACAGTGAGTTTGGGATTCTCTCCAACGTCTGAAGCACCCCACAAGCCCCGAATTCCATCATCCAACAGGAGCTGGCCCCATCGCTTGCCAGGGATGCACCCTTCATCCTTCCTTCCCCTGTCTGGGTTGGCCCCCCTCCTGCATGAGCTGGCCCCCTCTCCCTGCCAGGCCTGGCCCTGTTCCTTTCCAAAGCTGCACCCCTTGCCTAGCCTGGTCTGGTACCCATTTCTGCTGGAGCCAGAGCTTAATGGACAAAGAAGAATGCTTGGAGCAACTACCACAGACTGGCTTCCACATTACCGTGACCAGGCTCCTGAGGACTGCACCAACAAACAGAGAGAATAAAAAAAACCATCAATTCAATCCCATTTACTCAAACTCAAAACCTATTTATTGAAATCAATATTAAGTAAATTAAAGATGTAAATACAAGGGTAAATATTGTGGAATTCAACAGTAAATGTGGCAAACAGGAAGGCCAGAGGATATGAAGAGCGTATGATACAAAAAACTATGAAAAGATAATTGTATTTATGCTTTTTTCAGTTTTATTTTTTAAAATAAAAAATCCATCCTTGTCCATACGTGCCCCCCTGTGGGTTATAGGGTGCTGATTTGAAGCAGAACGTCTCCCTGTGTGCATCAAATGCTCTCCCTCTCTGTCTCTCTCTCTGTTTCTCTCGCTCTCTCTCCCCCTCTCTCACTCTATCTCTGTCTCTCTCCTTCTCTGTTTCTCTCTCTCTCTCCCCCTCTCTCACTCTATCTCTGTCTCTCTCCCTCTCTCTGTTTCCCTCTCTCTCCCCCTCTCTCTCATTCTGTCTCTCTCCCTCTCTCTGTTTCTCTCGCTCTCTCTCTATCTCTCCCTCTCTCTGTTTCTCCCTCTCTCTCCCCCTCTCTCACTCTATCTCTGTCTCTCTCCCTCTCTCTGTTTCTCTCTCTCCCCCTCTCTCTCATTCTGTCTCTCTCCCTCTCTCTGTTTCTCTCGCTCTCTCTCTCTCTATCTCTGTCTCTCTCCCTCTCTCTGTTTCTCTCTCTCTCCCCCTCTCTCACTCTATCTCTGTCTCTCTCCCTCTCTCTGTTTCTCTCTCTCTCTCCCCCTCTCTCACTCTATCTCTGTCTCTCTCCCTCTCTCTGTTTCTCTCTCTCTCCCCCCTCTCTCACTCTATCTCTGTCTCTCTTTCTCTCGCTCTGTCCCCCTCTCTCACTCTGTCTCTCTCTCCCTCTCTGTTTCTCTCGCTCTCTGTTTCTCTCAATCTCTCTCCCCTCTCTCACTCTGTCTCTCTCCCCCCCTCTCACTCTCTGAAATCCAATTACAAAAATGCTTTATTGGCCGGATACTTAGTAAAGCAAATTATTGCCAAAGCGTATAGTCCTACAATCAACAACAATAACAAGAACAGTATAATAATAATAATAAATAATAATAATACTCTCTCTCTTTCTCTCTCTCTGTGAGTTAGCATGTCACATTGTGTCTACCTAACACGCACGTCAGCGCTTGATCCAAATCACATTGGACAATGCAACCTTTTGAACGCTCATGTGAATGCGATACAGAAAATCGCATCAACTCAGAAATGGCCTAACCCATGGGTACATTCTGACAGGCTGTGGCGGGGGTTGGGGTTCAGAGGTCGAGGGTTAAACTGCAGATTCTGCCCCTCCTCTGCTCCCTACCCCCTTCCCCACCCTGTTAACAGTTATAATCTCACAGGGGCTAACACCACCTCATAAGCTAGCGTGAAAGTCACCTGTTATCATAAAGCACTGCCCTCACTAGTTTCTTTCGGGGGAGCATTATTTCAAAGACAAGTGCAGAGGGTATTTATTGCTATTTTATTATTATTATTTAAAATGGTCAGATTTGTTGATATCATAAGGATACCGAAAAGGAATTATTGTGATTGCAGTAAATGAGAATGAGGGCTTGGAGAAAAACCTGATCCTTGATACCTGGCTATCGACCTTTGAACTGTAGGATATGATTATTATCTTATATTTATGGGACAAGGTGGATCCATATCGGAGCATGGCAGCCTTTTAGGGAACAAATCTTCATAATGGATCACTTTAATAGAGAGCTATACCAATTCATTACTAATGCTCTGTAAAAAAAAAAAGGTTATATTATATATTCTATTTTAACAATAAAAATTCATGCCACTTCTATTGTATCAGAATCCAATTAAGTGGATCATTTTGTAAATGTTTTACAAGTATCTGGAATACAGTCAATATTTCTATTCACGCTTATATTAATGTCGACTATATAATCTACAACACAGTTACAGCATTGGCTGAAACTCTGAGGCAATATTTAATATTTCTTTACCTGAACGGCTCGGACAGGGCATCAAATCATGTGGTCATTTGTGCAAGTTTTACAGCCCGTTTATGAAGCAGACGTTTACTAGTCACCTGAGACCTTCTCCGATGTTGTCGTTACTAAACAAGAATTACTGCAAACCGAACGCTGCAATTTGGCAGAGGGTGAAATGCATTATTGGTAAAATCAAATAAACTCTTTTGATTACAGCAACTTTTGATTACAGGACCTGGAGGACTAGTGCCCCACTCTTTCCAGATGAGTGGGTTTCCCACAGAGTCAACACTTTTGATACACACAAATTATTACCCATTAATGCGCTGCATTTGTACTGCTTTTGTACGAGAGAGGAAGAGGAAGAAACAGAGAGATGGAGAGAAGGTGAATAAAAGAGAGAGAAAAATAGTGAGGGAGAGTGAAAGAAAAAGAGAGGGAGGGATGCAGGTAGATAGAGAAAGAAAGACAGAGAGTGAGGGAGACCATCTGTATTGCACATTGGGCATGACAGTGCTCAGTAAAACTAAAGTAATATAAATCCATGGTACTCTGTCACCCACAATTCTCTTGCCCCCCCCCCCCCCCCCCCGTGTAAAATTGACTTTTCCATCTCTGTTAGAGTAAGAGCTCTGCATTCGAACCCTTGGCACTGACAGATCTCCTTTCCACCCATAACATGTTCACGGCTCTGATGCGTGTTATAGAGCACTGCTACAAAGCGCTACAATCAGCTGCCACAGGAGAAATTAAAAGATGAAAAAGTTAAGAGTTTTAACGATGTCCCCATGTCTCCTTAATTAAACATAACTTGACTTAATTAATTTGACATGGGTATTTTCTGTCATTCATAGACATGTGTTGGTACGTGAAGTCAATTTAGCATGCAGTGCACACATAATTCAGCTCTTATTCTCATTATATTAAAATGGAAATTTTTAATTGACTATAATCCTAATTAGTTAAATTCTACCACTGAGATGACAAATTGCTAAATTATAGTGTAAATAGCTTTGGGTACGTTCATGGTTTTGCTGTCCTCTGAAAGAGAGTGCCGTTCAATTAAGCCAACATCCTGGTGAGACACGTCTCATTGCTCGATATCCCCGCCTTCCTCCAAATGCTCCTTTCAGGTGAAAATAACTCTTGCAGTGTGAACCCCGAACAGGCATCATTAAGCACCTCACAGCCGCAGTATTATACTGGAGTTAAAAATGTATTTACACTTCAGTCACAGCAGGGCTATATTAAGCTGGCCTTTTGGTGACACATTCACAAATATGATCTTCATGCAGGAATAGACACAGATGCATTTAGAGATGACAGCTCAGTATGATAGGAAACAGGATTTCTTTCTATTGCTATTTTCTCAACCTTTCTTTGTCAATAAGGCTGTCACTACTGTGAAAGAGAGCAGCTTCACGTTCTGAAATAGCATACCGATTAGCCTACAGCTTATTGAGGAAAAATCACTTTTGTGATGTTTCCCGTAACTTGCTTGTTTGTAATCTAGATGGACACTCCAGCTTGCAGAAAGCAACCATCTGCCATCTTCCGTAAACGTGTCCGTTGAGCTAGCATTAGCATTAGCACTCAATACTGTGCCTTTTACATACTTGACACTTACATTCATGGTCGACTGTGGTAGACTATTACAAGACAACAAATTGGTGAAGGAGTCCATTTTAATGCTCAGTTTAAATAACACAATAAATGTATGTAATTTCCCCTCAATTGTTAAGGCTGTACTCCACAGTTAAATGCAAAAACTGCGTCGAATTGGTTGTTTTTCTATGTACTAATCAAATTTGTATTTCAAATCAATGACTATGTGGCAAAATTCACAATGTCTGCATTTAGTTTATGTGCTTTTTTGAAACAGACATTGAACTATATTACAACAATTCCATTCAATGATTCAAGCCCCCCTTTTCCAAGTCAGCATAAGTATCGGAACAAATGACCGTGATCCGTTTCAAATTTCACAGATTTACCATATTACTCTATTTATAAATGGAAAGCTGTGAGTGTCAGGGCATGGGTTATATCCTTTGGAAGCGTCTGTAAAGTCCACTTCAATAAATCCGTGGAAGCCATCAGAAAGTGATGACAGGATGATTACAAGAGCTGTGAAATAAACTCTTAGATTTGTCAGCTTGAGTAATTGCTAATGATCTCCAAACACTGGGGGGGGGGGGGGGATCACTGTGCGGAGAAGACTGAGAGGCAAATTACAGAGGCTACACTTCCAGATGTAAACCTCTCATCAGCGCCAAGGACAGAAAGGCCAGATTGGATTTGACAAAAAAAATTAAAACACAAAGATGAGCCTGACGAATTTTTGAAACGAGTCTTATGGACAGATGAGACAAAGATAAACATTTACCAGAGTGATGGAAAGGTGAAAGTGTGGAGAAAGAGAGGGATTGCTCTGGACCCTCAGCGTGATGCAGTGTGACAGCTTGGGTCCGTATGGGCGCATCTGGAACCCGTTCAATGGTCTTTATTGATGATGTAACCAGGGACGGCAGCAACAGAATGACAGCTGAAGTGTACAGAGACATATTGTCCACCAATAATCAGAGAAATGCCACCAAACTCATTGAAAGGAAGTTTATCATGCAGCAAGACAATGACCAAAAACATACAGCGAACAACCAATGAGCTTATCAGGAAGAAAAGGTGGAAGTGTTTGACGTGACCCAGTCAGTCACCAGATTTAAACCCCATTGGACATGCTTTTTATTTGCTCAAAAGGAAAGTGAAGTCAGAAACCCCAGCACACACAGAGCAACTGAGAGAGGCGAGCATCTCAAAGGGTCACATGATGAACCTGGTAATATCGATGAGTCGCAGACTCGATGCAGTCATCAAATGTAAGGGGTATGCAATGAAATACCTTGCAAGTCATTAACATTTGTCAAAACTTACTTTGTCCCAATACTTATGCTGACCTTAAATAGGGGGACTTGACTTACTGAATGGCATTATATTGTCTGTGAAATATAAAATAAATGCAGACATTTTTGCCTCATAGTCATTGTTTGATTTGAAATACAGGTTTGATTAGTACAGAGGGAAAACAACTCATTTGACACAACAGTTCCAATACTTTTGAATTCAACTTTATATTTTTACCAGTGACATCTGTGCCAGTACAGCCTTTTAAAATCCCCTGAACTTTGGTCATTTTTACCGGCCAAAAACTGGTACGAAATGAACACAAACTCTGATCTACATGGTATACTCTGCAGTATAGATTGCACTGTGTATTGATTAGGCTTCCAGCATGTCTCACTGCTGTTAAAGTGAAGTGAAGGAACACAGCAACTCTCAAAACCCCAGTCCCTCTGGGACACTTGCCCTGTGCTATTCAGCTTCCTGTGAGTAAGCAGACTTCTGATCTCATTGCTCCCAGTTAGAGGGTAACAGCAGCCCCCCGAAGATTAAACCCAAGCATACCGCCTCCTTGAGTCTTGGATGAACAAACAGCAGGTGATTTTTCAATCTGCTGTCTCCCAGTGACTAGCTCTACTGGGAATGTAGGTGAAATTGATAAACAGCTCCTCTCTCTCTCTCTCTCTCTCTCTCCCTCTCTCTCCCTCTCCCCTCCAGCTTGCAGGCTCTGAGGACGTGCTGAGAGGGAAGTAGTTGTCGATGCCCTCGTCGGCCCGCGGAGCCTGAGCCTGAACAGAAAGCTGCCACAAGGGGGCAGGTGTGCTGAGCCTAAAACGTCTCTGTGGAGCACAGCTCTGAGCTGAAATAACACCATGTGGGATGGGGTCTCCGTAAAACACACAAAATGTGAACAGTGCAGTTCTTTTTGAGCTGCAGAAATATGTACGCACAGGGCAGGTAAACAGAGGGTCGTCTTCATCTTCTTCTTCTTTGGTCTGGCACTCATCCATTCCAGATTGCAGCCTGGTCTACTGCCCTTCTTTATCACTGTGGTCAGATGGCAACCAGTGGACAGGAAAGCCATAGGACCAGGTATATTCTGTGTGGTGGGGCAGATAGCGCCACCACTGGGTAGGGATGTGCAACTGGATGAGGTGTGGCAAATTTGGGGAAAAATTGTGCAGTACACTAGCAGCCCAGATGCAAGGATGGATTTTACTAACAAAAAAACTGCTCACCAAATAAGACAACAAAAAAAAAGTCTGTCATCTAGATCCAGCATCACAGCCAACCTTCCTCCCGGCAAGAAGAAAAATCGCAGAAAAACTTTAAAAAAAAGGCAGCTTTAACACTAAACGGTCACTTACGAAATTGAACGGTCAGTGATGTTAACAACCTAAAGTCATGCCTTTTTCATTGTTAGGTTCACATCTGACCACAGTGGCATGTAGGCAAGGTTTGAATTGAGGGGGATGCCATCGCCCCTGTTAAAAAAACAAATGGACAAAAACCATCCCCTTGGTAAAAGTGCCCTCCCCTTTCCCTCCCCTTTGCTTAAATAGTTTTCGGCGATACCACAGCATGTAGGGATGTGACCAGGTTCCAGGTTATTTACTTTGGTCCAGCCAGATCCCTCATACGAATCACAGATGCAGTAATCGCTATGTCCAAAGCTGCAGAAC
This sequence comes from Synaphobranchus kaupii, assembly GCA_029718625.1. Lineage (NCBI taxonomy): Eukaryota > Metazoa > Chordata > Actinopteri > Anguilliformes > Synaphobranchidae > Synaphobranchus > Synaphobranchus kaupii. Next base: position 121,064,650 of record CM056377.1, read on the forward strand.
AGGATCCTCCAAGGGCCTGTCAGCAGGTTTATAGAGGATAACAAGTAAAATGCCTTTAAAATTATGGTATCAAACGTTACATGTCCCATTTAGCTCCAGATGGCCTGGCCTGCTTGCACAAAAGCGCCGTCATGATCTGGACCGCCGTAGGCTGATTCCCCGTTGTGCTTGTAAAGGTGACCACCGCGAGGGGCTTGACAAGATAAGACACACAATTAAGTGGTTGTGTTGTACATACCAATCGATCAAATGAATCTACTGCCGCCATCTGAAATGCAAGCAAAACTTCAGTCCAGTGGAAATGGCTCTTGCTTTAGAGGATAGGGGCGCTATTGGAGGGTTTCAGATGGATAAAACACACACACACACACACACACACACACACACACACACACACACACACACACACACACACACACACACACACACACACACACACACACACACACACACACACACACACACACACACACACACACACATTAAATTTAGCAGACGTCCTTATCCAGAGTGACTTACATATCTTGCATTCTTTTTAAGCAATTCAAGAGTAGTACCTTGCTCATGGGTGTATGCACAATGTAGGTGTTTCAAGCCCCTATTCTACACTACCATCCATACACACACACACACACACCCTACCCACCCAACAAAACACACAGGCTGTTCCCTTTCACAGAGCTGGAGCTACAGTACATCCTGGCTTTTCAGGGGGTCCGGTGTGCAGTAAAAAAAGATTAGAAACATTCATAAGGTGGGTGCGTGTGATTTCTCAGCAGACAGATCTGTGAAAGAGAAACTCAGGTCATGTACAATGTCATTCACAGAGCCGAGGAAAGCACACCAAGTAATTCCATGAAACTAGCTTTGGGCCCACGTACTGTGCAACACTGCACATCTACATCAAAAAATAAAAGAGCATAGATAATGTGCAAGAGGAGAGAATGTATGGCACGCACGCACGCACGCACGCACGCACGCACGCACGCACGCACGCGCACACACCCTGAGAAAACTGACACAGTCTGCCTGCAGATTACAGGAGTATGTCTTTTTTGGAGCGAGCAGTCTCTCATTACCTTCCCATTGCTGGGATGGGTTGTCAAGCCTCCTCCAGCTCTGGAGCGCTGGAGATGCAATCCCTCTCTCTCTCACTCTTTCTCTCTCCCTCTCTCCCTCTCCCCCTCTCTCTCAATCTCTCTCTCCCTGGGAGGAAAAGTGGGTGTAAAATACTGTGCTTTAAAACAAAACAAAAACAAAAGCAAAAAAAAGTGTTAAGACCGAAGAAGCTGTTTTTCCAGCTGTGTGACAACTTCAGATGCTTTTCAGTTTCAAAGCAACAGCGACAAAATAGCCACCGACCATCTAACTGAGCTCGCTTTGTTTTGATGGGGTGGCATTCAGCACAGGACAACCCTCCAACATGTCTGTGTGATATTAAGTACATAGATCTGCCCTAAATATATATATATATATATTTAAACCTCCGCATTTTTTAGATCACCTTTCAATTAGCATATTCGATGTCCATGTAGTGCACTCTTTCCCCGCCACCAATGCCCTCTGGGGCATATTTGGCATTGGACAGAGGGACATGCCGACGGTCAAATGTGTTCGAGATGCAAATTTAAAACACGGACGCTGGCAACATGAGAAAAATGTTCTGCAGAACGCCGCTGTGGATCTACAACTCAATAATAACAACATACAGGACGCCCCACTGAGATTAAAGTGCTGCTACTCTACTGATCTCGTAGGCGGAGCCTGTGACCCCAATGTGGATATCAATTGGCCTCATTCAGCAACCATTCTACAAACAAAATTTGTTCTTAAGACGTTTTTATGAACATTCTGACATTCACCAATGTTTTCTTAGTTGGGATTTTTTATTGGGTAGAACAGAAGTTCAGAACACAAACATCAGTTAAACCTGAAATGTTTGTAAAAAATGTTTTAAAGAAAGTCTTAAGAACAAATTTGTTCATAGAGTGATTGGTGAAAGAGCCCCAATGTTCTTGTACTGGGGTGGGATATCAATGTTCTTGTACTAGGGAGGGATATCAATGTTCTTGTACTGGGGAGGGATATCAATGTTCTTGTACTGGGGTGGGATATCAATGTTCTTGTACTGAGGAGGGATATCAATGTTCTGGTACTGGGGTGGGATCTCAATGTTTTGGTACTGTGGAGGATATCAATGTTCTTGTACTAGGGAGGGATATCAATGTTCTTGTACTGGGGAGGATATCAATGTTCTTGTACTGGGGAGGGATATCAATGTTCTTGTACTGGGGAGGGATATCAATGTTCTTGTACTGGGGAGGGATATCAATGTTTTGGTACTGGGGTGGGATCTCAATGTTTTGTTACTGTGGAGGATATCAATGTTCTTGTACTAGGGAGGGACATCAAAGTTCTTGTACTGGGGAGGGATATCAATGTTCTTGTACTGGGGAGGATATCAATGGTCTTGTACTGGGGAGGGATATCAATGTTCTTGTACTGGGGAGGGATATCAATGTTCTTGTACTGGGGAGGGATATCAATGTTCTTGTACTGGGGTGGGATCTCAATGTTCTTGTACTGGGGTGGGATCTCAATGTTCTTGTACTGGGGTGGGATCTCAATGTTCTTGTACTGGGGAGGGATATCAATGTTCTTGTACTGGGGTGGGATCTCAATGTTCTTGTACTGGGGAGGGATATCAATGTTCTTGTACTGGGGTGGGATCTCAATGTTCTTGTACTGGGGAGGGATCTCAATGTTCTTGTACTGGGGTGGGATCTCAATGTTCTTGTACTGGGGTGGGATCTCAATGTTCTTGTACTGGGGTGGGATCTCAATGTTCTTGTACTGGGGTGGGATATCAATGTTCTTGTACTGGGGTGGGATCTCAATGTTTTGGTACTGGGGTGGGACATCAATGTTCTTGTACTGGGGAGGTTAGCAGCATTGGTGTTGCATGTGGACTTCCAAAAAGCTGCACAATGTGATGACGACAATGGTTTCAAAATCAATACGGATCGCAGTCATATTCTGGGCAGGTGAAATGCTAAAAATGAGTGATACTCTGGATGCTGTGGTTGTTGTTGTCATTTAACATGAAGCATAACAAAAAAAAAAAGAAAAATATGAAAGCTGATATTATGGGTACAATTTATGGAGCTGATATTCGGCCGATCCTCTGAGCACAATGAAACTAGATTCAGACCCAATCTAATATTTCATAAAACTAAAACTTCATAATCCGGTTTACACTTTTCCCCTGAGTACATACCACAGCTAGCAACTGTAAGACCAACCGTTAAAACTCACACTGTGAAACACAACTGAGTTTAGCACAAAGTAAGCAGCTCCTGAAGACCATGAATAAAAAGCAAAGAAAGAGTCAGTTTTTGGATGCATTAAACAACTTAAAACTTGTCATGGTGGCAAAAATGTTGGATGCCTTGGTAAAAGTGTTAGGAATTGCTTCTGGATTGGAGGGGACTGAAAAGCCTCAAAATGCCTTCATGGTGAAAAAACTACCCACAATTACGATACATTTCTAATGCCAACTGGTCTCTTCCAATGTCGAGCCCTTTCAGAAAATCCCGCATTGTTCCCTATGTCTCCAGAGAGGCTCTCATTCCGCATGGAAACCAAAAGGAAATTATTGGTGCAAATGACCAGATTCATCACTTCAGTATTTCCCTTGACAACACTATTCAACGGAGCAATTTACACAATGTTTAAATACAGGTTCACACTGCTGCAGATGAACAGTTTCCAAAGGCTAATAATCAGTCATGTTTAACCCCCTAACGTCCTGGAGGAAGCTGGTCACATGAGAACCGAGGCAGTGTTAATTCCCGTAGGGGGGGAGAGCGGTTTGCGTGCACACCGTGCCGTCTTCCACATAGATTAGCCGTTGGCGCTGCCGAGCCTGACTCCCCTCTCCTCCCCATTACAGGACCGCCGTGATACAAACACATCCGCATTGTTCTCCACTCCGGAGCCCACGGGCAGATACCGCCGAGCAAATGAAGCTGGCGGCCCAGCGTTTCTGCACCGCTGATCTCCAGCCGCCCACATCGCGGAGTTTGGGTCCTGAGGGTTTTTTCTTTCTTTCTTCTCTCCTTTCCTCCCCCTTTTTTTTCTTAATATTAGTGTTATTGTGTTTCGCTCTGACCGCTGCCAAACACATTCTCCCTGATTGGCCTCTGAGGGGCTCACATGGTGTAATGGGTACGAGAGGGCACAAGCGGTGACCTGCTGCTGCCACGGCAACCACAGTCCCTGTTGCTCACTTCCCTCTCATATCATCCCCTCCCTCTGGAGAAATTCAACAGAAATGACTAAATCTGTTCGTTGGGTGTCCTGGTCGGAGAAAGCTGAGCGTCGACAGTTTCTTTCCTATAAAAACCACCATGTTTAAGGGGAGCTGGGCTAAGCTGAATAAGGCAGAGTTCTCCGTCCATTCTTTTGCTAGAGTTTTTCACTGCTCACGTTTCACTGACCCCCAGGTCAGTACCTGGTGCTCACCGCCTTCCAGAGAGCCCCGTCTCCCAAGGGCCTCCTGCACAGTGGCCTGGCAGTCAACACGGAGAGAGGAGTGGCCCTACAAAATAGGACCCCCCCCCCCACACCCCAACACATGCCGACGGTCCCTAACATTCCCACCCCATTCATAAATGCCACCGGGTGCATTCTGGTTAACTCTGGCGGCAGTGTAGTATAATGGTTAAGGAACTGGCCTTGTAACCGAAAGGTTGCAGGTTCGATTCCCAGGTAGGACACTGCTGTTGTACCCTTGAGCAAGGTACTTAACCTGAATCGCTTCAGTATATATCCAGCTGTATAAATGGATAATATGTAAAAAAAAAAAAAAAAAAAATTCTGTAAGTTGCTCTGAATAAGAGCGTCTGCTAAATGCCTGTAATGTAATGTAATGTAACTGTCCTGGTGATGGGCGCCCAGAGAAACCCAAGACCACGCCAGACAACATCACATTCAAGAGACACATTTCTCATTCTTTCATCACCTTAAACGGGGGGAAGAATGCTAAAATGACAATAAAAATGACCCTTTTTGTACGTGTCAGCAACTGTACGGCGCACGCACGCACGCACGCACACACACACATTTCCCTGCTTTGAAAGCTGCTTATCATGCTTGTCTGCTCTCCACGGCGGAAAGGTGACTCCCAGCAATGGATGCACTCACTCAAAGCCTTAACTAATCATAAGTGAGTGTGCAGAGCTCTCTGGTGGCTGGGAACAAAATGTAATTTGGGGCTTGGCAGGGGCTCTTCGGCCCAGCCCAAAAAAAAAAAAAGCAACGCATTAACCGCCAGGAGCGTCCTGAGTTTCAACTTCCTCAAAGTGCAACTTTAAATATTGCACCAGAGGTTTTTGATGGAGCTCTGATGAGGCTCTTGCTTTCATACCCATATCAGTATCGTCAGATAAAGGGATTTGGTCGCAGCGTGCCATGAAGTATCACAAGCCTGCAATCCGCAACTTTGCACCGTGGTTCTTTTGTGTGTATTTACTTACGCTACAACAGCTACCTGCAATGGACTCATACTCAATAGCATAGGCGCAGTATTAGTATAGCATTTATTGATGGAGAATCGCATGCATTATGAAAGTTGGAAGCGATTGCTATTGCTACATTATCCCATTCTGTGTGTAATATATGAGGCCTTCAAAAACATGCAGGTTTTTCAAAGTCCTTCACGGGGACACAGCACAGCACAGCTCTGGAATTAATAAATATCTCTACTCTGCGTCTGACTTTGAGTTCCAGTCTTTGTTTAAGCAAATCAGCCTTTAACATGAGCTTATCCCTTTCTTAGAGTCAATACAACTGACCCCCCACAAAAAAAAATACGCCATGTTTACGTGTATGTTAAAATTGCTCGCAGCTATGTGTGCCGTAGGGCTATAGATGTGTAATGGCTAGGCGGATCCCCTGCTCCCTCATGCAACAGCGCCCCCTCTGGTAAGTCAGGTGCCTGTCAGTCTGGGCCGCCTGCAAAAGATGCGCAGGATCCTCAGTCCTCTAGTGCAAATGACTGCGCGGCTGGGCTGTCCGACCGCAGACGGTTAAAGAAGCAGAGGGTGGCCACGCACTCTCTGAAGGGCACACAAAAAACCTGCGCCCTCCTAAAATAATGGACGATGGATAGAACAGCTGGCTTACAAACGCCCTGGGGGGCATTCTTAATTTGGGAAATGAAGAAAATAGATGATAAAAGTCATTAAAACCTTTTCAATAAAGATGGATCTACAACTCAATATACTACACTACAGGGAAATAGGGAAGGCTTACCAATGCAACTGGGTATTTTAAACTGCGGAAACAAAATTGGAACAAAAAGTTGTTAAAGCACCTTCCATAATACTACTTTATACAATATAATACCAAGAAAATGTCAAGAAAATAATTATGTTACCTTAACATTTCATTAAGGGCCAGTTGTGACAGGTAGGAAAGAAATGCAGTATGGTACATTCACATAATTAGCAAAGGCAAACAAACAAAAACTATGAATATAATGATGGTTGTTTTGGTTAGAGCAGTTATTAAAGTTTCACTTAAAATGTAGTAAGGAAAGAACGTAATTTATTTAAAATACATTTTAACTTCAAAAGTTTTCAGTGTACTGTCATAATATCTGAGATGATAAATTATATCCATTCAGTGTTGAATGCTTTAATGAAGTGAACATTTATAATGGCATGAAAATATAAACTCAAGATGCATATAAGCAGCTAAATAATTTAGTGCTGTCAGACTTTTTATACAACACTCAACAACACCACACACACACACACACGCACGCCGAACAATGATTGTCACTATTATATGCCACTGCTGCTACTAAGGGTATAAGTAATCTGCAAATATATATATTGTGCAACAGAAATGGGCAAGGCACAGGTGTAGAGGATTGGAGTGTGATGCCAGATGGTACTCTCCATAATGTACAACAAGATGGATGACAGTGATATTTGTAAACATGTTTTTCATAACTATTAAAACATCTGGCGATATTAAGGAATTATTTGCACCTTCTTAGCGCAGGTCCTTACAACTTAATTTTCAAAAATCCCCCATTGATATGTTTATGTTTGAAATATACATTAAAAAAAATAATGTTTATTCCTTAGACCCTGTGTCCATCTTTTAAATATGCAGTGGCAGTTTAGAATCCTTAGACCCTGTGTTCATCTTTTGAATATGCAGTGGCAGTTTAGAATCCTTAGACCCTGTATCCACCTTTTGAATATGCAGTGGCAGTTTAGAATCCTTAGACCCTGTGTCCATCTTTTAAATATGCGGTGGCAGTTTACAATCCTTAGACCCTGTGTCGATCTTTTAAATATGCAGTGGCAGTTTAGAATCCTTAGACCCTGTGTAAATGTGTGAAAAATAGAGCCTGTGTGAGCAGATAGAGACTGGGGGAAGGTGCGAGAGAAGTGGTTTTTGTGTGGAATGGTTTGCATCTAAATGAAGACAAACGCCCCTTTACAGAGTCAATACAAACACAAATATCAATCGCCTTGAACAGTAAAATTAATTCTGCTTTGATTTGAATAAAAGCTTGGTGTGATTTAAATAGATGCTGGCAAAAGCCCATTTCTCACTCTCTCTGTCTCTCTCTCTCTCACACACACACACACACACACACACACACACACACACACACACACACACACACACACACACATGCACGCACACACTTTTTTTCAGCAACAAACATTGGTTTTAGCTGCAGTCCAACTTCGATACATCAACATGACTTTTTATCTTTAGGAAAAAAAAACTGTGGAATATGTGTTTCTTCCAAAGTTTACACAGCATCGGGGCTAATTTGTAAAAACAAAAGCATGACAGATGACACAACAGACCTCTCAATCTGGTCCTGCTTTGTCACTTGTCATTTCCATAATAATTAACACTGCTTCAGTGATTCTCTCTTCTCTGATGGGGTAGGGATGAAATTCACTGATAAGGAGCAATCGCCAATGTGCAACTGCAGCTACATCCTAGAATGGATGTGTTATGATCTTATGATCTGAGACGTTGTACAACAGTAAAATCCTCCAACGTCACTACTGCAAATATCTTATTTTCAAATAGTCCACTCTAGAATGTATTTATATTTAGTTTTTTACAAAAGGGCCATTCCTCGTTTTCATATGAACATTGCAACCTGTTAATGCAGGGCTGCCCAACCCTATTCCTGGAGATCTACCGTCCTGTAGGTTTCCACTCCAACCCTAACAAAGCGCACCTCATTCAACAGCTAGAGATCTAGTTGAGCTGCTAATTAGTAGAATCAGGTGTGCAAAATTAGGGTTGAAATGAAAACCTACAGGATGGCAGATCTCCAGGAACAGGGTTGGGCAGCCCCGTGTTAATGAATTCCTTCAAAAAAAAAAAAAAAAAAAAAAAATACATTTTTTAAAATAATCTTAGTAATGCAATAGCAGCCCCACACTCCCAGCAGCTGTCATATTTCCTGATGTTCAGATATTCTCTATTCCCAATGTTCTCAAATCACAGCAATCACAGTCAAAAGAGGCTTGGAGAAAATACAAAGTGCAGAGATGAATCACAGAATGAATTTGCATTCTAGTACTGGGGTGTTTTGTTGGTATCGGGGCATTCTGGGGTTTGTGGTCTGAAGCAAAAAAAAACAAAAACACTTCAAGTTCAACTCCAAAGCAGCTTGCAGGCCTCCAGGGGGGTGTACGTGTGTATATTACCTGATTATTCGTCAAACGAATGTGATGTTTAATCTTATTTTTGGTTGGAACTATTTTCTATGGCACATGTAACCCCAGACTGCTGAGCTCAAGAAGAGAAGTACGAGCACAGTACAAAAACATATTTTTATTTATAATTGTGAATAAACACTATAAGATTAATGTGTTCGTATAGTATTTATGGCCTCTGGAGACAAAATGCCACTGTATATGTGGGCTTTGGAGTTACTTGAAATGCATTTTCTTGTTTTAGACCACAGAATTTCCCAATGGCCCTATATAAGCCATTGTAAAGTTGGCAGGTCATCACAAATGTCCGTAAATACCAAAATGATCCTTCATAGGACTGAAAAACTTTCTGGGTTAATTGAAAACATACATTGAAACTGAAATAATAATAATAATAATAATAATAATAATAATAAAAAACCCCCAGAGAGTGAACAAACTAAAAACCAGACACTGCGGCCCTCCAGGCACTGAGTTTGAGATCTTTGTTTTAAAGCTAGGTGTGTTTGGTCAGGTTAAGAGAGACAGCTTTGCTATGACTGCAAGTCTGAATCGGATCCAGGCAGTATAGCCACATACCAAGCAGAGGGTGGGGGAGGAGTAGAACCAGGGGAAAGAACAGATCACACTGCTCTTCTCTTTCACACACTTTGATTCCACTAGGAGTGGTGTCTGAAGATCAACAGCACTGGCACTGATCTGAATGGAAGGCTGACAGAAAAACCCTGTCTAAATTCCTTAAATATCTGAAATAATACGGGTCTGTCAAAATATACCCTTCATTTTGTTCTTTGCCGTTCGACTATCGCTGTTGATGGGGGATTTTTTTCAGCTCTGCTCGCTTTTAACGTACAATCGCCCGTGTCACTGTGCTTGAAAAAGAAAGTCTGGAGCGCCGCTGCGGCAGTGTCGTTCCCCAACAGTTGGTGCTGTTCGCCTAATTAAACAAACACGACGTTCGCGATGCTACCTCTAGAGGGCGACAGTGTACTTTGAAAAGAGACGCAATAAAACCATATCTCTGTAAGGTGTTTATAAACCCTTCACAGAGATTCCAAAACCCAAATGAGTTGTCTAATGTGGAAATTATGGGTCAATTTTTTTCTTCCAGAAAACAAACAAAAATCCATTAGCATCCACCCAAAAGGACGCTGACATTCCTCACAACAGCAGCACAGTGGGAATCCTTCGGTGGAAAGCTGTCAGGTATAAAGTTATTAAAAGCAAAAGGGTATTTTTTTTTGTTTTACTCCAACATCAACAATAATTTCAAACCCTGCGCCAGGCATGAATAATAAAACAGCAGAATTAATAATACAAAAATAATAACACGCTGTAATGCTTAAAAGCTTATTTGCATTTGTGTGTGTTCACACGGATCTGAAAAAATAAAATATAGGAAAAACAGGAATATATTCACTGTTTAAAGTAATTTACAAGTTATTCATAATTTTCGGCTGAAGCTCTACTTTTGCTGGGCTTATCTTGGCTTCTTTCGGCGCTAGCTGCTACTGCAACGTTTACTCAACATAGAAACAGCGCAGAAAATACAAGTGAGTGCGCTGAGGAATGCACACAATGTACAAGTACGTCGTACAAAAGGGGTTACCATAGTTTCAGCTGATAATTGGGTGATGCAGACGGCGCACGTACAACAGGAGCAATAGCACGCACATCACAGGGACGCTAATGACTAGCAGAGAGTTGAAAGCTAAAGGCAGTGGCTTCCTGCTCACGTGTGGGCGGCTCTCTGTTCGAGCTGCCGTGGTGGAGGTTGGTTAAATTGATTGCATCTTTGCCGAAGCACAACCGTTTTTTTCCCCCGTCAGCATAGGCCTACCCACATTTATCATTAGGCCTACACGTTAATAAAAAAAATGGTCACAATAATCTAATTTGCCATCATCCCTTGAATGCATGTATGAGTTAATTATCTGAATCAGCCATCAGTCACGCCAATTATATTATGTGTTAAGATATGCGTGTGCGTGTGTATGTGTGGATACATTTTTTTACAATGTAACTATCCATATAATGTAACTGGATATCTGTATTGCAGGCCTATACTTGTAGCCTATTTCTTTCAAACTGCTTTATGGTTTCTGGAACCGGAGAGAAGCGATCAACTGATTGATTTGTAACTGATTACAAAGTCAGACTTCCAGTCAGACCCCCTTGTCTACCTTAGATGGGAAAGCCTTTTACATACCTCTCCCTCTCCTCTCCTTCCACAACACGCTTAAAAGGAACAGAAGGTGTGACGGCGTTCACAAAATATGTCATATTCACCGGAGAGTTTGCCTGCCACTCGTGTTTGCAGGTGGCAAAGAAAGGGATTCACAGTTTTGTCCGTGTCGAGCACGTTGCAGGGCGATAGACGTTTCATCACCACGTGTGGCCGAGGTTAGCGCTCCCTGCGAGTGACTGTGACAGCCTCCGCCCGACACTCCGCACCTACCGAGAACACGAGATCCGCCGTGACCGCGTCTCTCACGGTTAACAAGACGTCACCACGGGAACCGAGGGCCGTCGCGCAAACGGCACAGAGCCAAAAAAAAGTTTCGGTGGGGGCGTGCAATGTCTTCTCCTGGTGGAGGGCGCACGACACATGCACATACACGTTTCACTGTTTGAAATGTGAAAACATATACTGACACAGATGGCCCAACTGACTCCGAAGCTCAAATGAGTAATCAGAAAGGAAAGTGCTATAATGGATTAACCCTTTGAAGAGCAGGTTTTTTGGAATGTTTCTTCAAAATTCTAAAGCGGACGGCATACTTCATCAGACATAGTAGACAAAAGACGTTTAGACAAAGACAGAAGACGTCCACAGACTCCTCAAACAGTTTACTTCAAAAGACAAACCGGTTAGAACTGTGATATTTAGACAAATTGCAAACTGTCAGTGAACAATGGACTTCACCTGAGAAAGTTCACCTCGGCAGCCTGCACAGTACGATGGCAAAAAAAAAAAAGTCTTTCTGTTCTATTTGATGTCTGCAGACGTCTAAATGACGTCTGATGAAGTATGCTGTCCGCTTAAGTCAGTGTTCTAGAACTTCAATTGCCAGTAGTGATTGTTACATCAGCATTAGAATGTTCAGTTAAGAACATATTTGTTGTGTTCTTACACCTTAAAGGGTTAAAATCAGGGCACTACAAACGGAGGTCTCTCTCAGAAATGACAAGTTCACAGGTGGACAACCAACGGGAAATGGAGGCTGCATTACAGTGCTTTGACCCGGCTCTCCCCTCTCTCGTTTCCCTGCTTAAACTAATTGCCTGTCAAACACTGTTTAGACAAAATATAGGCTACCTAAAGTGCAGAAATACCTTTTTGGGGGTGAAATGCAGAGGGGAATTTTCCGCTCCGTCACATCGCACTGGCCATGAAAGAATACCGACTGACAAGGCGATCTCCTCGGAAAATGAAAACAAGTTTGCCTGTCAGGCTAAGAAGGAAGCTCGTCCCTGAGGTCTTTGTCATTCTTGACTGAAGTGGTCACTTTCTTACTGATGGAAAAATAATAACCATGATGCACCTCCATCCCCACCCCCTGTAAAACAACAAAACATTTTTAAATATATACAGTATATGTATATCACCCATCCTTGAGTATTGGTACAAAACCTTGTTTTTTTTGTTTTTTTTTGCTATTCAATTATGCTGAGATATATAATTATATATTTTGCTAAATCAAAGCATTGGCTATTAACTATTAACCCCTGTAAAGGGGCCACCTCCCAGTGGTGAATGTTTTTCTTAAAAAGCACTTTTTGCAGCTGAGGACTTGAATTTTTTCAACTCCATCAGGCGTTCAAAAAAATCATAGTATCCATCAAGCTCTTTATTATCCACTGGGTGAGCATCGAGCACCCCTCCATCTACAGAAGCTGACAGAGAGCCAGCTAAGGCCACTGGAGGCAATCTAATGTAGGAGTGTGCGGTTGAAACAGCAAGGAGCCTGGACTAGGTGGGAGCAGGCGGTGGGTAGACAGATCACATGGTCTGACCTCTGGCAGGCAGAACCGCACCGCATCAAGTTCTTTGTCCAGGCCGTTCACAATGTCCTCCCAAAGCCCTTCCAACCTACACTGCTGGGGCTTGGCGGAAACCCCGGAGTGCCCACGGTGTTCCGAGGGAGGAACACTCAAACACATCCTGAGCTGTTCTCTCAAGGCTCTGGGAGAGGGCACTGAAGACCATCGCTGAGGCCATGGACACGGACACGGACCACAAAGAAGATCATCAGCTTTATCATAGCTCGCAAGCTATGTCGACAGCTTCTTACTGCCACACAGGACTGGCAGGTCTTGCTAGACCTGGACAGACAGCTCAAGTTCCCCCAACACATAGCAACCGTGAGACTGAGACCTGACATCCTCATTGTGTCTGAAGCGACCAAGAGCATCATCATGCTGGAGCTGACCATCCCTTGATGAGACGGCTTGGGGGAGGACAAGTGTGACGGGCTGGTCAGCGACTGTCACTGGCAAGACTGGAAGGCAGGGCGTTCGCCCATGGATGTAGAGTGCAGGGGTCTCTCTGCAGCTATAATGGGCATCCCGGGGCAGTGCAGAAGTAGAGTCATATGCAACAGCACAGAGGATGGCGAAAAAAAGTTAAAGCTGGCTCTGGATCAAGAGGGCCGATCCTTGGGAGAGCCACCGCCACTAGGACACAAGCTGGGGCCTGATTAATCCTGGCTGGGTTGCCTGGACGAGGGTGTTGAAAAACCCAAAACACCTGATGACCCCAAGTTACATCACTGATGATGTGTCCTAGTGCATCTAACGATCACTTCTTAACATTCACACAGGACTCCATTACAAGAAGCTAGTTTTTTGTTATAAATAAAGCAGATGTTTCGGCTAGAAAAAACAATTTGTTAATGTTCTAATAGTATTTAAATACTATTTTTAACTTCATTAAAAAATAAATAGCTAATTTCAATAAAATGATTCAATTACTAAACAGAATTGAGAGTGAAGTCACCTCCATCAGCATAGATGCCAACTCCGTCAGATAAAATGTTATATTTTCTCATTTCACGGCATAGCTGTCTGTGGTGAGTAGTCATTTTCTTAACTCTTAACCCATTTAATCCCACTGGTCACAATTGTGACCGCATGTTTATTTTTTTTTTCTGGAAGATCTAAATGTGTTGTCGTTGCCTTTGGGCAAGAAATTCTACTTTTAAATGAAAAAATAGATTGTCTTGATTAAAATTTATCAATGTCATATGACTAGTGTGGAAGGTCACATGACCAGATCAGTTTACTTCCTGCTTGCACCTCTGGAAGAAGATGTCTTCCTCAGACTTCCACAAAAGGAAGTAAGTAAAACACCTTAATTAACAGATAGAACTATCATCTTTAGTACATATATTCTTTAAAGGGTCTACTACTGATATATTTTGAGAATTATACTCCTGCATATATATTTTGCTCATAAGAAGTGTAAATTTGTTAACGGTCACAATTGTGACCGGTAGTATAACAGTTTTTTAATTGAAAACACAGGTTTTGGCTGTTAATCCTAGTTTTTACAGTTTAAAACTATCAGATGTGTTGGACCTCCTAGACGTGCGTTACCCCCCAAGTGCTGTGTGCAGCATCACCGTCATTCCTACACTTGAAAAAGAGGCAATTGAAAGTGACTGTGATACCGATGGCTCAGATAGGGAGTACCAGGGTAAAACGGGCCATTTGCCAGGTAGACTATTGAATGGCGATGCAGAGGTGAACTATCTGGAGGATGAGGCAGATGTTCATGAGAACCAATTGGTGTGCCCCACCCCCCCACCTCCCACTCCTGCAGCAGTCGGTGTTGAAGCAAACTCACCACCACTGCCATATCTCCCACAGCGACCAGCCGAAAAAGGAGATGCCCTGAGGAAAATGAGACCCCACGACGCAACAAAAAACAGAAAACATCTCTTCAAAATATGCAAAATAGGGACAGGGTTTTTAAAAGAGCAAAACGACCGGCGTCCAAGATTACAGATTTTGTGAGCTATGGCCCAACTGCAGCAGTGTGCATAAAGCAAACTAAACCTGATCCAGTCGATTTGTTCCTGTTGATGTACCCTCCTACTCTGAGGGAGCTCACTCTTGAGATGTCAAACACCTATTCAATGCAAACCAAAGGGAAGATACTTGATCTGAACATGGCTCAGTTGCTGACTTTCTATGGGGTTCTTCTCGCATCTGGCTACAGTTCTGTGTCACGGTGGCACATGTTTTTGGTCATATGACCCCGATGTCTACAATGAAGCTATCGCAAATGCAATGAGAAGGAATCAATTTGATGAGATAATGGCCTCAATCCATCTGGTGGATAACTCAAAGGACACAAACGACCCTTTCTACAAAGTACGGCCCATCTTCAGTGCACTGAATGAGTCTTACAAAATGATGCCATACCCAAAATGGGTATCGGTTGACGAAAGCATGATACCTTATTATGGCAGGCATGGCTGCAAGAATTCATCAGGGGCAAACCAATCCGGTTTGGGTATAAATTGTGGAGCCTTGCACCACCTACAGGGTACATTTATCATATGGAGCCCTATTGCGGAGTGCACACACATCTCCCTGAAACTGGCCTAGGACAGGGCCCAAGTGTAGTCCTTAGTCTAGCCGAACAAGTGGAAGTTCCTCCAGTGTGTAACTTTGTACATGACAACCCTTTGACCTCACTTAGCCTCCTTGATGAAATGACAAAACGAGGTTATGGATGTCTTGGCACTCTGAGACAGTGCCGCCTGTATGATGTTCCTTTCACAGATGTGAAGAAATTCCAAAAAAATGCCTCACGGAAGCTCTGAGGTCCTTACACAGGGGGAAAAGGTACTGGAAAAAAGCCTATGACAAAGTTCCACAGCCCATGTGTATCCTCACATACAACCAAAACATAGGGGGCGTGGATCTGCATGATCTTCAGGTCAAGATACAGGGCTGCAATAAGGTCAAAGAAGTGGTGGTGGCCAATCTTTTCTTGGTCCCTTCACAGTGCGGTGGTGAATAGCTGGTTGTTCTTCAGAGATGTTGTTGGTAGTGAATATGAACTCCTGGCCTTTCAGCGATCTGTGTCCTTGGGTCTCCTAAAAAGATATGGAAAACTACCTCTTGGCCATAGCAGAAGATCTTCGATTGCAACAACTGTCACTCAGGATTCTGCAAGAGGTGATGGAAAATCTCACTGGCCTGTGAACACAGGGAACCGTTTCCACAGATGCAGATGGTACAACAAGCGCACTGTATATGCATGTGAGAAGTGTGATGCACCTCTCCACATTGAGTGCTTCAAGCATTTTCATGGAGAGTGAAGTCTAACTGATGAGCTGTGGTGTACTATTTACTCAAATTTGTTGAAACTGTTTTATGAGACAGCGAAATAAGAATGTGTGACGTTTCTTTAATAATTTCAACTCTAACAGATACCAATATCCAGCCAGCATGTTTAAACTTTTTTTATAGAGCTCATCCTGTGTTTATAAACCCATCTACACAGAGGGCTTTACTTGGAACTCGCCATGCTGAAAAGAACAGACACTGGTCATCACAACAGCTAGGCTACATCCTCTCCAAAATATTGTGCTATTCTCTCAGTTACAGACTGTTATGAATATGAAACATCACTTGCTGGGCAGACAGATGTAACACCTATTCAAATATGCAATAGCATTTGGAAATATGCAATAGCCTGGAGGAACTTATTGTAGTTCCTTTTCTAACTAACCACCCTTAAGGTCATCTAAAGAAAACATGCATGGATTCAATCTACCATTTCAAAATAACTTTGACTTAGAATTGAATAAAAAAAACATTTCTTCACAACAACACAGTCTGAGAGTCTTGTATCTGGATAGTCTTGTATCTGAACTCAGAAATTGAATTTACTTGCGAGTTAAACTTAAGGAGAGATTGAACCCAGGCCACTATAAAGGCGCATGCAAAGTTTATTTCAGTGGAAATGAGAACACTGTCCGTGAACAGTAATGCCTCTTGAAGCATCATTACCCAATGCATAGTCATACGATACCTCAAGCATCTACAGTAGCTCCTTAGATCCTGGTACGTTGCTGCGTAGGAACATATTTTTCCCAGAAAGGCCTTCTTCTACATGGCCTTCCCCTCAGCCAATGAGATTGCCCGATTGTAACTTGCCGTAAGGCAATAACTCTGATTGCATTACATTAGAGACATTTTAGTAGATGCTCTTACATAACTTTTGGATTTTTATAGCATCCATTTATAATACAGCTGGATATATACTGAAGAAATTCAGGTTAAGTACTTTGCTCAAGGGAACAATAGCAGTGTCCTACCTAGGAATCGAACCTGAAACTTTTAAATTATAAGCCCACTTCCCTGCCCATTATAGTACACTGCCGTGATCTAGAACCTTCACTGCCACAATAAAGAGGATAATGAATGAGCAGCAAAAATTGCTTTTTTGTTTGGTCTACTGTATTTATTTGTTTAACAACCAAGTCACAAAAATACCACACACTATTGATTTTGCTTGAAAAATCTGTTATGTCACCTCTCAAAATGTCACTGTTCCTCTTACAAAGCTGCTTTGAGCACGCAGTGGGGGATAATCAAACCAAAACCCGAACGGCCGCCCTTATAATCATCACTAATGAGCAGGACCAGGCGCTTTTAACAGGATGCAGCCCTAATAGCAGTAATAATGATAGGCGTTTCTGAGTGAAAGCCAGACCCCGTACTTTTGTGATTTCCTCTATTCTTGTAGTCCTGTAAGCCATCTGTTAAGCTGAGACCTTAGATAACACCCATTCCACACACAAAACGTAGGCAGGGTTACAGCAGCTATTATTGCAAAAGTTAAATTCAAAGTAAAGTATCACCCAGACTTTTGGATAATCTATATCAGGCTAAGCACCTGAAATTTCATTACGGATTTTTCAGAAGTGTCCCTGTAATGTCCAGCCAAAACAGGGTAGAGCTGAACTACATGCATTAGTCCAGGCAGTTCAAAGTGAAGTCAGCCCTGGCTGAAGAGGGCCGTTTTTTTTTTTTTTTTTTGCACACCATCACTTCTTTAATATTTTTTTCTGATTTGGAGAAGAGCTTACCCTTCGCCAGCGTCGTTTCATGTGCTGCCTGCTGACCTCGGCCAATCACAGCGCAGACGACATGCATGGATGAGTTCCCCACACTAACTACTGAGCCGCTCTGTGCCTTCAGCTGGCAGGCTATCAATGCGTGAACCCCCCCCCCCCGCTCGCCTCCCTACCCCTGCCAAAACCCTGCACACACTCCCCCCCCCTCCCCCCATCCCCAAATCCTTCATCCTTTCTAACCTGCAGGTGCATGCTGGGTACCAGAGAGCAGATAGCACTTCACTCACAAGAGCAGTGGCAGCTCCCTCCTGCTGTGTGAGAACTGAGTAAAAATCACTGGGTAGCTGTGTTTACTGTGGGGCTGGGGGGGGGGGGGGTTCGGGTTGTAGCAGGTGACAGAAGAATCCCCAGCACTACATCGCGGGCGCGGTGAACGCCAGCACCTCTCTATACTCTGTTGCGGTTGAAGGCTCACTCGGACCCTTGTGCTGTGATTCGGCCGCTCTGTTTGCTCTTGAAGATGGAGAGAGGAGGAACAGAACTGGGAACGGCTCTGAGGGAGAAAAAGACTCTCCCTGCAGACAATGGGCCAGCGCCAATGCTTCAGCCTCCTCTCTGACCGAGGCTGCTGGAAACAAAACAGTCTCTCTCTCTGCCTCTCCTTCTCTTTCCTCTCTCTCTCACTCTCTCTCTCTCTCTTATCTCCTCACTCTCCCCAGAGCGTTCTATCTCTTTCTCTCTCCTCACTCTCCCCAGAGCGTTCTCTCTCTCTCTCTCCTCACTCACTCACTCTGTCTCTCAGCTCTCGGCTGAATATCAGCGTAATTCCCTCATTCTGCCAGCATGCTGCGTGCGTTCGCTTTTTTATTTATTTGTTTCGGTTGTCTCCCAATCTGCCACGGCACCGGCGACAAAGCTGAGAAGACGACGCTCGTTCAACGTGTGGTTAACCCAAGTGCTTCTGGAGAAGAAGAAAAAAAAGATCTCAAACTGCCATGCCTGTTTATTTATTTCATTTATCCTCCTCCAGACGGCTCGAGCTAAACTAATAACTAAATTATTACTAGTGAGCATCAGCCCGGGCCTCTCACAGCCACGCCCTTACCAAAAAAAAGTATAAAGTAAATTTTATTAAGTAAACTTAAGTAAAGTTCAAGTATATTTCCCAAGTATACTTTATGTAGTAAGTATACTAATATCAATGTACTAGTAGTATACTTAAGTATAAATTTGTTTAGTATATATCTGATAAGTACATAAAAAGTAAACTGAAAGCATACTCACTTATTTTTAGTTTAAAAGAAGTATACTAATAGAACACTTGAATAAACGTATTTTTTGTAAGGGCGTCCCCCTCCCATGGCCTGTATGAGGGAGCCTGCCCATTGGCTGTGGGCCCACTCTCACAGAGCTCCCAAAAGCCTCTGCTTACGGACAGGAGCCTCTGTTGACATCCAAGATGCGTCACCGCGGGGGTCAGTAGTGGGACCGATGCAAGGTGCAACTATGGGCAAACTGAGAATGAATGGACTTGGAGTTCTTACCCCGTTTTTACAGAAAAAAAAACAGTACCTGCCTTGCCCAACCGAGAGACATTAGCTTCACGCGTGCGTTTAAATCTGAAACACATTTAACCTCCGGAGCCGTGAGCCGACGACAGGAAATGGAGGCGAAGCGCGCACTGTATCAGAGCCAGCCTTAACTTACTTTGACAGTAATATCCGCACTGCATTTAATCATTAAAAATGAATTGATTAGTGTGACGAGGACCCGCCCACGCGAGACTGCCAGCGCAGCAAATGAAGCCGCCTCTAAAATCATTTCACAAAGCTTTTAATGCATTGTTTACAGTGCTGCCTAGATGCTAATCTGAGTTGAAAACATAATGGGAAATTACTTCTACAATGCAAATAAATTCAGTACAAGTCGCATCCCCGTTGAGAATAAGACTTACTGTACCTAATAGACACAGTAACAAACACCAAGGCAAGATTAAAACACCAAGCAGGTTATTTAATGAACATGCATTTCAATATTAACTGTGTTTGTGCTGCCTCATTACCAAAGCTTACTTCATTGTTATTTTTCATTCTCTCCTGCAACCAAGCACTGGACATATTTGCCTTTTAAGCATTTGTTATTTTACTTCCTTAACTTCAGCTCACAGGTAAATGCAGTCTTTAAAAAAAGAAAACAATGTTGTTCCTTTTGTGATTAAAATAAACAGAACACTATTGGCCTGATTTGCTAAGACCTTTAGCAAGTGCAAAAGCTTTTAGCACACGTAAAACCAATAACACAACCAATGATTGGTCATTGGTGCAAAACAAATACCATGACCAATCATTTGTCATGTTATTGGT
Organism: Synaphobranchus kaupii; assembly: GCA_029718625.1. Taxonomy (NCBI): domain Eukaryota; kingdom Metazoa; phylum Chordata; class Actinopteri; order Anguilliformes; family Synaphobranchidae; genus Synaphobranchus; species Synaphobranchus kaupii. The sequence goes on from CM056377.1 coordinate 121,084,879, forward strand.
TTTGCGTGTGCTAAAAGGTTTTGCACATGATAAAGTTCTTAGTAAATCAGGCTGAATGAATCTCAGACATAATGTCAAAAAGAGGAGCAGATGAAATACTAAAGAGTTCTGGATGAAGATGTTTTCCAAAAAGACTGCAAACGATGGAACATCAATCAATGGATAGTGTATAATCGGCACTGATGCACCTTCAATTCCAACATCAAAAGTAATCGTAATGGTCATTATTGTAAAACTACAGGCAGGATTAATCTTCTTAGAAGATTTGTTTCCTTGATTTGCAGCGTGGAATTAACAGAGCCGTGACGGCAATGCTGTTAATATTGTTGCAATACTAACGCAAGCCCATGTATATATTCGCACGGCCAAACGCTTTACATTACGCACAACGCCAAATCGCATGCGACGCATCCAACCCACATTCAAAGCTCTCCGTAAAAATAATTTATTTCAGATATCAGGCAGACAACTCCCACACACTACAGACCTCTCAGGTTGTGTACATTCACAGATCTCTCATTTTGTGTCACATTAGCTGTGCTGAGTTCTGCACAGTGGGCCCGTTATAAAGGAAAAACACTTAACCGGTATTCGGTATACAACCCGCACATTAATGTTATTTTCTTACATTGCTCTTCACGGGGTAGGCATCTTTACTCGCGTTTGAGTACCAGCTGTCAGCCTTGGTAAATTCGTCAGAGCCTCTCTAACTTGTACTGACAGTTTTTCTGCTCAGACGTAGAGATCGCTGAGTGTTTTGTGAATATTGCTGGCGCCGGCTGTTTTGCAAAGCTCCGCGAGAGCAGTGCATTCTGCGCGGAGTACAATGGTCTCGAATTTCAATGAGTCTCGTTCATCGCGCTCTCCTCCCATGAAAGTTTAAACCCTTCCCTTAAATTATGAAGGATGGACGTGGTTACCCCATCTCTCCGAAGATGATGTGTCACTTTAAGTGGATCAATTATGCCAGAGTGTTTATACAGTCCTTGTGCAACTTTAATGGGGGGAGCATTAATATTGCACAAAGACTTTACATACCCCAGAACGGACAGACTATTAAGCAGGATCAAACCTTGTCGGATGGTCCTGGATCCTGGAGATATGACGCGTCCTTGAATAACTATAACTAAATACAACACGCAAATCTTAAATTCATGTGCATAAAGGGTCAGGTTCACTAACCATTTGCGTATAGCCTGCAAATCCATCACTGTTGCACTGTAAGCAGTCTGTCCATATTTACTGAACTGGCGCACGCGCATTTAGCATGTATGAAATGTGATAAAAGTGGGGGCGCCAGTACCCTTAATGCATATGCACTTATGGGAGTTATTAGAAGCACTTTCGACCACGTGTGTGTTCACTTGACCTGCTCCGGATATAAAACGCAGCACAACCTTTTTGCGAAGTCATCATAAGCGATGACGTAAACAGAGATGACAAATGTGCTGGCGGGTCGCTGGATGAGATATTATATATGGGCATTGTTTTAAGAACCCACGCGAGAAGAGAAAAGAGAGAAGAGGGGGATTTCCCATGTTTCCTGTCGCTACAGTCTGGCCAGCTCTTATCTCTCTCTTCCCTCCTTCAGCCTGCGGAACAGATGTTGTTTGTAGGGCGGCTGGGCGGCCTAGCAGAAGCGTGACTCTCCGCCGCTTCCGTTCGGAAATAAACTTGGCAACTGCCACGCCATTCCCGGTGTCCTCCTGTGCCACATTTTAATTTCAGCTGCCATTCCAAAATAAATGAATAAATAAACACAACAATGAATTATGAAAAACACAAACCAAACCAAAACAAAAAAAAAAAACGTGATCCCTAAGGTTGCCATGGTTTCTTTGGCCCTAGGGCCTGTCTGAGAGGCAATCCTGGTTTGACCTTGGGAGGAATGTTGTGCATTCTGAGAGTGCTTGTAGGAACCCGCAATACACACATCCCAGGACAGGGATGATGTGCACTCGCCATCTGGCAGGAATCCCGACACGCTGAGGCTTTAGGACAACATGCCAGCGTAGGGTTCAAAGAGAAAGTGATTGTTAAACATGAACTATCTCCGCCCATACCCCTCCCCAAAGACTACTCCCCCCCCCCCCCCCCCCCGGCCTTATTACGCAGAAGTAGCCCATACGGGAGCCGTGCTTCACTTTCAGTGTCGCCCTGAGGGAGTGTGCAGCTAGTTGCATTCCCAAGGTGAAAAGACCATGGAGATGCTACAGCCGCCTGCCATGGCTCCTGCTTCCAGTGCGGGCTAAATCACACGGTGTTTAATGAGATGCATTCGCGCTTCAATTAAATGATAAAAACCTCTTTTCTTTCGTCCGCCGGAGCCCAGCAGACTGTTTACCGCATGTTGCTTTCACCTAGTTGGGAAAGAGCGCAAATAATTGAGGTTAAATTTAGTTCACGGCAAGAATGTTTATTGGGCGCGCGGAAAAATTTCAGTTAAAATAATTAAAATATTGTTCCCGCTAAACCGGGATAAAAACGGCTTGGGTGGAGGCGGAGGCGAGGTGGCGCTTTGCTTATTTGCAGCGGTTCTCACAGTGGGCACGATATGCGCCCATAAAACACAAACAGTTCAGTTAAAGAGGCTTAGTCAGGCCACTCTCCATTCCCCCACTGCAGTCATTCATCTCAAAAACTCCCCAGTTAATCTTCCCCGGGTTGACGCGTACCCGCAACGTCGCCCTGACGTTAGGGGAGCGTTATCGCTGCACATGGCCTGCCCCCCCCCCCCCCCCGTACGCTGGACGCAGTGTTCTGCCGTTTCTCATTAATGACTGCCGTAATGGAAAGCCGCTTGTATATTATGAGTGTCGTGGGGATGGGGGATGGAAAAAAAAGGACAGAAATCCGTGTGCTTTCTTCCAAATACAAGCCACCCGCTCCAGCAAGTTCATATTGTCCAGGGGAGGAACGGTAGCGTCAGAGAGAGAAACCCTGGCACACCTGAGTACTGCCTCTGTCTGACTGTGTACTGGCTCTGTCTGACTGTGTACTGGATCTGTCGGACTGTGCACTGGCTCTGTCTGACTGTGTACTGGCTCTGTCTGACTGTGTACTGGCTCTGTCTGACTATGCACTGGTTCTGTCTGACTGTTTACTGGCTCTATCGGACTGTGTACTGGCTCTGTCGGACTGTGTACTGGCTCTGTCGGACTGTGTACTGGCTCTGTCTGACTGTGCACTGGATCTGTCGGACTGTGCACTGGCTCTGTCGGACTGTGTACTGGCTCTGTCGGACTGTGCACTGGCTCTGTCTGATTGTTTACTGGCTCTATCGGACTGTGTACTGGATCTGTCTGACTGTGTACTGGCTCTGTCTGACTGTGTACTGGCTCTGTCTGACTGTGCACTGGCTCTGTCTGACTGTTTACTGGCTCTATCGGACTGTGTACTGGCTCTGTCGGACTGTGTACTGGCTCTGTCTGACTGTGTACTGGATCTGTCGGACTGTGCACTGGCTCTGTCGGACTGTGTACTGGCTCTGTCGGACTGTGCACTGGGCTCTGTCTGACTGTATACTGGCTCTGTCGGACTGTGTACTGGATCTGTCGGACTGTGTACTGGCTCTGTCGGACTGAGCAGCACAGAGAATCAGAAGGGTTATTTTTAATTGCTCTGTAAGAGAGAAGTGCGAGAGGAGAGGGAAGCTAAGAGCGCTCCATGCAGACGAGACACCTACTCTAAGACTGTAATACGAGTGAGCGCTGACAGGTTCTTTACATGGGCCATCTCTAATTACACAGCGCATAGCCAACTTCAGCTCCTGTACACAAAAGTGTGCATCTTCAGCAGAGAGGGGTAGCCACACACTGCAGGCAGATACCAAGGGGAATTATGGGACTTTAATTGCAGTTGACTCAATTGAAAGCCAGAGTTTTGAAAGATTATTTTTTTTTTTTGTCAAATTAAATCATCAGCCAACTTACATGTTTTGTTCCTTTTTGAAAATATATTTTTTTCTTTTTTGTGGCTTCTGCTCTGGGTGGTTGTGGACACAAAATTGTCAGACTCCAGAACAGTCATTAATTTCTTTCACAAAACCACCAGCCAACCTGTCGTATCATAAGGCCAAATAAGTCACCGCACAGCAAGCCTGGGCCTCTCAATGTTCCTCTGTTCTCTGCTTCAGAGCTACTTTTTACTCTTTCATTTCTCTCCTCTGTCTCAGCAACTTGTCAGAATGCCCTGATCAAAGGTCTGGGCACCAGAAAAACGTCTGTCGGCTGCTACGCCATTTTGCCCATTACTCATTTTTTACATGCTGAAATCAAAACGATCTTCTCTGAAGGACGTTGGCAGCACACTGTGATGGCCGCGCCCATTCACAGCTTCCGACCCTTCCTTCCCCCAAAAAGTTCCCTGAAATCTTGTTTAATTGGTTTTTTGGGCCGACGAAAGAAGGAGAGAACCATGTAACCGTTCCCAACTGTTCGACAGACCGTAGGAAAGAGGCTGAGAAAGTACGTTGACGAAGAGCGGCTCTTAGCTTTGGCATTGTTTGCGCAGCGCGGCAGGCGAGCCGTATCAGGAAAGGCGCGACCGTCGTGCGCGGTACGAGTTTCCTGCGTCTGTTCACATATTCACATAATACGCCGACGCAGCTTCATGCACCCTCCGCCCTTGCACAAACACACACTCACCGCACACGTGCCCATGTGACCCACGAGCGGTGTCAAAAATTTTGTTCTTAGAGCGAAGCAAAGAGCGAGAGTCTTGTGATCTTTCGCTCAGATCCTGGACTTCTCTGCCATGTACTTCTAAGCAGTGAAGACCATTGAGGCTGATCAAGAAGCCCCCTCTTCTCTCTGGCGTCCACCACTGGCGCTACAACATGAGAGCTGGGCCCCTGTCCTTCCCTTCCCCCGGCTGCCGTGGTAACAGAGTGATTCCTCGGGGAAGTTTGGCCTTTTTTCTTCTCTTTTTCACCTACTCCCTTCATTTGTCCCCTCATTTATAAATAAGCTTCTGAGTCCATTTTGGGCTGGCTGTGCCTATTGATTCAGACATTTTGTCAGTGACCTGTCCCCTCTATAGAAGCCGCCTGCTAAGAGGGGATGGGAGTGCAGATGTTTTTCCCGCCAAAAACATTTTTCTCTTCGCACCCAGATATTCCTTTTAATTCCCTTTAAGAATCCTCCTTATACGTCGTTAGTCCCTCTCTTTTGATTTAAAATTCATCACAATGCTTCTTTTTTCTCTTCTCTGTTTTGACATTTCCTTTGAGCTGTGAAGCTGCGGTCTCGAAATATAACCTAACGGTATGTTCCGTGTTTTAGATTCCGTGACACTGATTACCCGCTGCTATTGTGAGGGGAAGAAAGATGGCAGGGTGAGGGAATGACGTTCATTTGTTTCTGAATGCTACGTACATCTCATATACACCTGAATTCACCATTCACTCATGTGTGCTTAATATACACATTATGCAGTACGGTTTTTACATTTGACTTCACAAGTCAAGCCTTCTTTTTTGGAACAATATTTTCAGAAAATGTTTTCCGAAAAGACACAACCAGAACAAAAATAAAAAACAAATTAAAAAACAAAAGGGGTCAAGAACATACCAAATAAGCAAATGATAGCAGGTTGACAAATGTCACACCAAAAAGCACTCAACTACACCTTGTGAACAAGTGACAGGCTCACACATAACTATAGCACACCTTGGTCTTTGCAAGTTCACCATCAACCTCACTCAAGCATCAATATCATGTGATGAAAATATGATGCATGAATTCATAACCAGGAAAGCATGGAAACAGACTCTAAGAATATGCACATGAAAAGGCCCAAATTCACTGACAGGGCATCTACTAGAATATTTAACATAAAACAAACAAACAAACAAAAATAAATAAATAAATGAATGAATGAATGAATGAATGAATAAATATGAGTAGGAATCAAATCAGTGTACAAATCTGAAATGTGTTTGCCAGGTAACATACTATAAAACATGGAGCTCTCTGTCCAAAAAAATATGCCTAGTGGTGTAATTTTAGCATGTGTGCATTTCTTACAAAGAGAAGAAATAAGACCAACAGTGGAACCCGAGGATGATATAATCACAGAGGACAAGGAACTGTAGGACTGGTTGTGGAAACTCCATCAGCTGAGGCGCAATAACTATGTATCAGGGAGAGAATGTTTCAGTTGGCATGCAGCTGTCTCAGGTTGCATGCACCATGGGCAAATGTTCCAACTAAAACTAAGATTAAGAATAATTCCTTGAAGAATAATCAGTAATGTGCACACATACAACTTCTGGAGGTATAACATTGCTGTACAAGCTGCTTTGGAGTTTCTTAAAGTGTGTTTTCTTGCTTTAGACCACATACCCCAGAATGCCACTGCAACTAGTGTAAAGCTGGCCAGTCAGCTTCTAAAATAACATCTGTTGCACACAAAAACCGTTATGGAGCCGCCACAACCCCTTCATGTTGGAACAATGTTTGCATTTTTTTGTTCACTACCTGTACATCCAAGTAGAGGACACATCTTGCAAAAATGTTTTAAACTAATTAAATATTATATGGATGATAAAAAAATAAATGAAACCCTATAACTACCTCAGACAGAAAATAGGTTTTGTCATCATGACTATTTGTCAAACTGTCGTGCTGTAAATGAGACAAATACAAACAGATTAATACACTCATCATCATGTCATCTCACACATCACTGCTCTGATGCTTGCAGTCTCATTCCAATACTCTTATCATCTCTGCATCTATGTGTTGATTACTCAACCTGTCTGTTGCTTGGTTACGCAGGAATGTAAATCTGAGACAGAGAACTCCATTGTGAGAAGGTAAATGGCCGGGGGCTTACGGTAGCTCTACAGAAAATGAGGCCTGTGATTTTCGAGATATGAGACTCCTAAAAGGTATGAAAAAAGGCTTATGAAGTAGACGACAGTGAGAAGAAAGGCCTCGGAACCCCACTTTTTCGTGCGCACGGTTAAGCTTTTAAGACAAATTTTCAGAAAGGAATAAGGGCCTTCAGAACAGTGGTTTCGCATCACTGGTCAACACAATGTTAAGGAAGAAAGGTTTAAAAAACGACAGAGCATAGTTTCAACAGATGCGATAGTTCTGTGTCCGTGTAATATTTCCTCATATCAGAACTTATTTTTTGTATAGCTAAAACACAGTCAAAAATACTACTTGAAAAATAATTGGCTCAATCGCTCACTCTTGCACATTATTTAAAGGTGTTACCTACCTTCACACGCTCTCAGGAAAAAAGAAACGTACCCCCGTGTTCAAGTAATGAAATAAGCTCACTGATAATGATTAAGTACAGACATACACAGAGTGCAGAATGAAGGCACACAGCCGGGCTCGGGTCTCCTGTGAACTGTGATGGACGGTGTCAGAGACGCCTGATTACCTCTCACACAGGTACGACGGGAGATGGGGAAATATCAATCTCGTCAATGACACTGTCCGACCCGCCCAAGACACATCATTTCCTCGCAGGGGGGAGCCTCCTCATAAACAGACCAGGAAAGCTATGTGATTCCGTAGCGAGCGCAACGTGACCAAACTCCCCAGCGCCCGGCCTTCACACACTCAAGGACTTTGGCGCCACTGGCTTTTTATCAACTGACAGAAACGTGGTCAGGAGTCCCGCCGCCGATGGGGAATTTCAAGCCTTTTGCTTTTGTTTTTCCCGCCCTCAGTTGCACATAATACAAAAAAAAAGAACCCCTCGGGACACCAGTAATGAATAGTCTTCCGGCAACTATGATCGTGGGAAAAAACAAGGGGTAATGACTGACACAAACGCATATATTTGAATAATTTCCGAATATGGATGTGTGCATTTGAGAGAGCGCTGTTATTTAATGTTTTAATGTATTTTGAGCAATAACCCTCGGTGTGCCTTCAACATTGTCTCAGGGTGACGAAGGTGTGTAGGGAGAAGATAGGCGGTCCGCTAATGAGCCGTTCTTGGGTAAAACATTCTCACTTGAGAAGTCCCCTCTCCAAAGTGATGTTCTCGCTGGCATCGCAGTGCCGGGGACAAACTTAACAACACAGTTTAAAAAGAAATAAGTAAGACCTGAACTGACTCCTTTTCAGTCTGAAAAAAGAAACCCTAAAATGTCAGTTGACAGACACACAAGCGCATCTCTACAAGCATCTCATATGTGAAAATGTATTGGCGGTGGTAGGTGCCATTTATGTACTATTTATTTTATGTACTTTTTTTTATTTTTATGTACTTTCATGCACACTCAGGTTCTAGGACTGCCCTGTTTACTGTTTTGTAAAATAAAATGGGTTGGGTTGTCTTATTTTCTCAACATATTGCTGTTGGAAAGGTAGCCAGCAAAGGTGATATGAGGCTGTGTGCTTTGTGTGCGTAGGGTAGCAGTCCTCACTTACTTTCTACCTCCAACCCCCATTGAATGTTATTTTGTGTGGGAAAACAAATCAATAAAAACATTTTTGGTGGTTGGGAGTGGGTGTAAACATACGGCTTAATTCTCCCGATCTTCAATTCAAATGGCTACGAAGGACCCGGGATCTTTCTCACAGGCAGCCGTTTGCTGGAAAAACGTCTCTCGTTTCAAACGACAGTCGGACGCAGACACACAGCATTCAGTGTAATTGTTCCCGTCAAACATAAAGAGAGCACAATTTGTAACCGCAAGCAAAGTAAAGCATTTTTCTCTCATCAGACATGGCAGAGTTCACAACGGCGTAATCCCCCCAAGCCTGTCAAAGCTAGTTTATTCAGGCCCCGTGTAAAAGAGAAATAAACTAATAAAGCAATAAAAAAACAAGGACATTGACAGAACAAATCAAATAAAACAGACAAAAAAAAAAGAAAGAAAAAAAGGCATTCGTTTGCTGTCCCAAGCTGTGCGGCTCTTTTTTTTTCTTCTTTAAAGGCAATCCGTTACTTTTTTCTCCCCTACTGTCGTCAACTCATTCTGCGTTTCCAAGCCGACAAACGAGGAAGCCAAAAATCAGAGTGGCACACGGCTTAGGGATTTCCAGGGAGACTTTCATGGGTGGTGTGGGGGGGGGGGGGTAGGGGGGGACGAGGAGGGATGAAAGCGGGAGGGGAAAGAATTTACGTCCGTCAAAATTAGAGGACTCCAAGGAAGGCCTTCAGGAGAGGAAGTCTTTTGTCTGTCTCTGTGGCACCCTGGGCCCAGAGCAGGCGAATCGCACCGGGCACGCTGAGATACGGGTACAAGCTCTGGGCTCTTTCACACCCTGTGGAAATGCCTGCTAAATTAGACTAGGACTAATCCCACAGAGATTGTGCTATACTTTGATAACAGACAAACGCAGTCATACTAAATGTTTGCATTTTTCATTTAGGTATTTGCTGCTGGTCTAGGCAGGTACATTTTAATACAGCAATAAGAAAACTGAATTTCAGCAATGGCGTTTTGAAACTTAAATCCTACTAATGCGGTACAGCAATAACATGCTGGGTCATTCTGTGAGCGCATCTCCGTCTTGGATTGCATAAAGGATTTATGCACTTTACCCAAAATGACCACTAATGCACCAGTTTGCACTTTGTATGCATAATCATTTCTCAATGGTTAATTACACTGCAAAAACTTACTCTCAACCCACTCAAGTATTTTAGTCTGGTATGTAGACTTACAATCTTATTTATATAAATTTTTTGACAACTAAGAGAGAAATATTACTAATGAGGTAAGACAGTTTGTCTAATTTCAAGATTTGCTAATGGGGTATAATTTCACTTGTCAAGCAAACAGTAACTTAAAACAAGCTAATATTTTCTACTTGAGAGAAAAAAAGAAGAAGATTTTAACTGTTATGAAAATAGTCTGTCTCAACACTTTTTTAAATTACTTTTTTTTTTTGCAGTGTACTGCTTGGATAATAGGATTTTGGCAATATTACAAGAAATATGGATATATAGCTGCCATAGACTTCAGCCCTCAATTGAGAACTGAAGAGCAATTGAGCAATTATGGTAATTTTTTTTACGACATAAATAAATTGATTTAAACAGAAAACTAGCCTCAAGACCATTCCTCAGCAACTACAGATCCTCGTCCTCCCGGACTCCACAGCTGGGAAAAGGGGACATGAACAGCATCTAATTCACAAGCTTCCTCGGAGAGGCACGCTCAAGCTGTATTCCTGCATGTTACGTTGGTCCCTCTTCCACTCGTGTGCTTCCCTACATCTTATTTTGAACTTGCCACAGAGGTAAAAGAACAGACTAATTAGCCTGATCGCTATCGGCTCTTTGCGGCCGATAACAATGGCGTGATTAATAATTAAGCGCCTCTTTTCACCGTGGCCTACGGACGGACGGACGGAGCGTACGAAACATTAACGAACATGTCCAGCACCAAAAAACGGTTAGAACGCGGTTATCAATTAAAAGAAACACAAAACTAATTTGGCCAGTGAGGAAGATTTTTCAGATCTCAGTTCTTTAGTCTCTTTTTTGTTGATGGTTTTAAACATAAAATGGATTCATCTGCACGACAAAGAGAGATGTTGATTCTAAAGATTAGACAGCATCTCAGGAAATGCATAAAGTCTGAATTTCAGTGTCCTTGAAGCATGAAGGTGATCTCAATAGCACATAATGCAGCTGGCAGTAGATAATCTCATGATGAACAAAGCCAGATAAAGGACTTCATTTCCACAAAAACACTTAAAGAACTGCCCACGTTCATTATCAGTACATAGAGTGTATTGGGACAATGTAATGTTTGGGACAAAGACATATTTCTTCCCTGAAATTGGGAAAATGTATAAAAAGTATTGTGATTTCTACATGGTGAAACCAAAATGTATAAAAAATGTACAAATTATTCTTTAATAAAAGCTGAGAATCTGCACTTTTACCACATGTGAAATGTTTGATTACAAATCTAAAATTGTGGAGTAGCCTTTCAAACATTATGGAGGGCGCTGTACACACACACACACACACACACACACACACACACACACACACACACACACACACACACACACACACACACACACACACACACACACACACACACACACACACACACACACACACACACACACACACACACACACACACACACAATCCATAACAATCCGAACAAACGTCTGTGCACGACGCAGGCGAGAGTCAATGAAAACCAACACGCCTTCTTTATCTGGCCCTCAGTGGCGCGGTGCGTTTTGTCAGGAAAAAAGAGCGGGAGAAAGAGAGAGAGAGAAAAAAACCAGAGCGGCAAATTGCAAAGCGGCTGCCGGCCATGGCTTACCACGGGGTGGGAGATCTATCTCCGCGACGCGACACGGCGGCCTGCCGTCGAGCGGCAGGTCGAACGTCATTAAGGGGCAGAAAAAATAAAAGGGGGACAACTAGGCATTTGTGAAATAGACTGTACTTTACCGTGGGCCCCTGGTGGCCCCTCATACACCTTCTCCTTCCCTCTTTTTTAAAATTTTTTTGCGCGGACAGCTCATCACAACAACCGCCACTGCGGCCGGGGACTCGGCCCCGTGCAAAGCTCATTCCCGCCGCCCGTGCCACATCCATCGCAATATCGCAGACATTGTGACAGGACTTCCACCTTGCAGCGGCACAGGCGTCCATCAGGGTCGGGTCATAAATAACGCGCCGCGCACGGGAAAAACGGCACACACAGAGCCCAGGGAGCCAGATTGGTTTACAGGAGTCTAATCGGCAAAAAGCCTCCTCTGTACCAAAATAATTACTCCCATTTCTCCTGTAATATTCCACCATGGGGGGCCAACCTTGTGTGACACGCTGAAATTGTCTTTCCTTCAGGAACCAGAGAGGTCCTAATTCTGAATGAAAGGCTAGATTTTCCGTGCTGCAGGTAAGTGGAAGTGGTTCGGTGTGAGTTAAGGGGCAACAGAGCTGCAGGCTCAGTAGGCCCCAGAGTCACTTAAATACAGCCCAATATACTGTACAATTTTCAGTAATAACATACACACAGGCCTTAAATTCTCTGAAAGGCCAAAAGTCTTGCAAGGAATATTGGCCACATGATTTATTGGGCATTCTTGACTGCATCTTGAATGCTGGACTGACTTGGGAGGCAATAGTAGATGCCGGTTCACAAAATCTCACTTAAGTGTGCAGCCATTTTGTCTGAGCTTTAGCGTGACAGTGATCTCTGTACCTGTGACAGGAGAGTGATTAGGTTACTGTGGGTGGACCATCATGGAGGGTCCTGCAAAGTATAAAGACACAGGCATTGTGACACCTCATGGTATTTGCAGAGCCTTGCTTTGCCCGATCTACCTTGTGCATCGTGATCATCATTTACTCTCTCCAATAAATCGCACTTGGTCATTTCTCATAAGTTGACATTGTTACAGGTGTGTGGGCTGCACACAAAACGGTGAGGCGAATATTTTGACGGATGCTTTGTAGAAGAATTATTGAGCAGCGACACAATCATTTTCCAAGATCTTAATCAAAGAAGATAGTTTCAGCACAGGCAAGTTTGGCTGAGTCAAGAGAAATTCTAGCACCGAAGACATGTCACAAAACTGCTTCCCTCAGCTTTGCAGTGGAAATTCGCATCCCTGTGACAAGTTGGACAATTAATGGATTATACATCAAATGAATACAGTTTGTGGGCTGTGTGAGTTTAGGTTTTAGAGAGATCAGTCAACTAAGTAATAGCTGTTGATACAGATGTGAACCCTTTAAAGCAAGAGAAGCTCCCATGCTCTCTGTTTCAGTTCGCTGGATACGGAGAGAGCGCGTGCGAAACTCCATTGTGCTATACGCCGATTAAAGAAGGAAAAAAGAAAAAAAGAAGAAGAATATATTAACCACCCAATTATCCTATCATTTCTTGTGACCTCCGGAGAGAGTTATTTTTCACATAACGAACAGCTTCCCTATCGCTGATAATTTATTATCTCAGCGTGAACGAGGGGGAACTTCTGCGAGCACATCCACGGCTGCTCGTCGTACAGCTCGGGCATAGGGAAGAGTGATTATTAAAAGGGCTCTTAAAATAGGAAACCGCTTGCTAATGCTAACGCTAACGCTTCAAACCCTTTGCCCCAAGATCATCAGAGTGCACATATCACAATAAAATAAAAAAATAAAATACTTGCTATTTGTGGAGTCGGTCTACAGCAATATCTATAATTTGCTAATTCTGTGTATTATTTATTCTTCCTTAAACGCTTTTGTCTTTCATCTGAATCTGGAAGAATTAGAGGGGTAAATGATTGTTCCCGAACAGAGAGAATGTGTTCTATATTAAAAAGTCAAATTAACATTTTAAGGATTTAATGGTTTGTTGTCACAGTGATTATTCTCTAATATGTGCCCACACATTACTGTACCAGGGCTGGGAATTGCAGACATACTCATAGCCACATAGCCAGCTGCAGTGTAGAGTAGAGTAATTTCACAGACGTTAAAAGATATACTCTTTTTTTTTTAGCAATGATATAGGCAACTTATCTTTACAGCAAAAAAATTTTGGGGTGCTGGGAGGACACTCTCTCTTCTCAGCCACGAGCCGAGCTGGGGGAGGTTGGCGGTTAATGTTTCGCGAGAAATTCACAGGTTCACACATCTAACACAATACTTTTCCAGAGCCAGCTCAGATACTCAGATTTAAACCCCATGAAGAATTCTGGAGGTGGAAGGCATAAAAAGAGAGAGATAAGAGCATAATTACGGAGCTGAAATCAAACCCAACTCACAATGGTATCATAACAGCTCGAGACATGCAGCACTGGGTATTTCAAAATGGCTTTTTACAGCTATTTACTGTCAAATGAAGGCCCACCTTTATAACGCCTGGCCCTTTAAGCAGTATACAAGATGCATTGTGCTCCAAAGCTTTCTTTTACGATGAAAGGTGGTCTGTGCCAATTTCCTGAATAAACTGCCGTGGTCCTATATAACAGCACTGGCCATCTGCTTGTAAAGGCCGGGTCTCTTTTGTAGGAGGGGGGAACCCTCCACCTGTTTGTTAACCAGCCTGTCCCCAAGAACCCCACAGGTAACACGGCTGTCAGGAGCCCTGAAAGGATTCAACGTGGTGATTTATTAGAACGTGTCCGCCGATAAAAGCTACCCGCATCACATCAAGGCGCCGCTGTTGATAGCCGGCTGAAAGATGAGTCATTCCGAAAGGCAAAGGAAGTTGTATCAAAGAAGTAATGGTAAAGGTCAAGGCAGTTTAAAAAAAAAAAATATTTTCAAAGGCTCTTTTTTCTGTTGCTGGTTGGGCGTATTACAATGGAAATGGACACAAAGATACAAAACATGCATTGCTTCGTAACGCAGAACCTGAAGAGCGACAGTAAGGAAAAACCATACAGATAAAGGGGGAAAAAAACTTCTAGAATGCAGAACATTATAATATAATGGATTAGCGTGAAATTAGCTATGCTGCCAGCTCTACTAAGGTTAATTTAATCGGCACCCATGGCTCTCGTTTGAGAGAGAGAGAAAAATTTGATTGCTCATCCACAGCATTTATAAACTGGCGTTTTATAAACCACTTCTTTCATGCATCTACATTTCACTTCAGTTTAGATTTCAGGCTTTTAACAGATGCTCTTATCCAGAGCAACTTACATAGCTTACATTCTATCTACTTTGTGCATGCTAGGTATATCCAAACACTTTCTCTGGGTTTCATTTTGTAGTAGATCCTTACTACATCTCAATCAATCAATATTTATTTATATAGCGCATTTCACAACAAGTTGTCACAATGCACTTCACTACTACATCTACTAATTTTGTTGTATTAAATTTTACCAGGTTCTCCAATAATTGCACTTTAAAGTTGCTCTATAAAGGTGCACTATGCAGGATGTTTAACCTTGCTGTGGTCCTGTGTTTACAATAAAAGACATGTTCTCCTCTGTCCACAACACCACCACTCTAGGTACCCGACTTCGACCATCTAGCTAACGTATACAGTAGCTAGACAGCTAGAGGCAATGTTTCTTACAGGTCCAACAGAAAACATGCCAACTCTGTGTTGCTTTTCATCTTAGGTTGACTCCACTTCTTGAACGCGCCCTGTCGGCTTGTTGTTTGGCTTCCCTGTACTTGGGCTTCTTCACCCCTGCTACTGCAGTAGCTATAGCTAGCTACAAACGTTCCACTAAAACATGATTCCACCCATAGACTGTATAAAAATATGGACAAAGCCACTGTGACGTCACCCATTGTCTTTCCACGGCCTCGTAAAAACTGAATTGAGGCTCCGGATGTCTTTTTCGCCGCCCGTTTGTACAAACTGCGCCTGCTCCATGGAGCCGAAGAGGACTCAACCTGTCCCTCTGATTGGTCCTGAACAAATGTTAATACCCTGTCCAAACGACACAATATTTAAAAAAAATCAGCACATGCAGAGGCATTAGATGAAGAAAAGGCACCTATTGCAATTAAATTTTTTTGGGAAAAATTCATTGACTGAGTATTTTGACCACATTGCTGCCATTGACTTACATGGTGAAAGACCTATACTGGAGCCAATCGCAGTGGCGCTAGTGAGCAACGGCACAATTGCCGCTCCAAGCCCAACCAGGAAGTGAGCTTCAAAACGAAAGCCCAGTCTTGGCCCCCCGATTCCACCCCACAGACTCTGTAGCCATACCTACCTCTCCCCAGACAGAAAAGAGCGCCACACCCAGAAATGTCAAGAACACATCTTAGAATAATAACTACAGACAGAGAAGCACATATTCAGCAAATGTGCGCAAAGACTGAGATTGTCAGGGCATCATGGATGTAACTGAGCATGGTTATTTTATTATATTTTCAAGGTAAAAATCCTGCATAGTGTACATTTAACTTGAATAATAGTTGGGTAACGTAAATATTTCAGAAAGAAAAAACATTGGTCAAGTAATTTTTGGGCATGTCAGTCTGTTGTCACTAAATGGATTTCCGACTATGATTATGATTGTGGTAGAAAGTGGCAAGAGACACGGACGACATTAACCCAAACAGGGAAGCTGCAATGTCGGGAGTCAGTGATGTCCCGATAGAAGGAAAAACATGGAGGACACCACCGACTACAATTATATTACATTACATTACAATCACTCAGCAGATGCTCTGATATGGTGTTAGTCTCAGGAATATAAAAGTGTGACAAAAAGAAGGCACAGAAGGCCTATTTATAATCAGTAAGTGTAAGGTTGAGCGGAACAATCCAACAATTAGCACCACAAACAAAAGCAAGTACCACAACACAGCTTATCTATCTGTACCCGGCTACACAGCATTACTATCCCAGAAGGAAATTCAAGAAGAAAGAAAGAGGATAGCTAAAAAATATAAAATGGTCAGGGGTGGGTCATGAAGAGGTGGGTCTCCACAGTCTGCTTTAGAAGATGACAAGGGTCTCTGCTGTCCTGCCATGCAGTTTGAAGCTGAAATAGAGTTTTAAACAAATCGTGGTGAAAACTGCACAGTTAAGAGATGCATGGACTATCCTGGATGCACTTTATGATCCAATGAACTGTGTGAACTCTGTGTGAGCTTTCTGCGTGGCCGGTGTCTCGTATCCTCCTGAGGCCCGGCAATTAATTTCTATCCCCTGTAGGGGACACGGGTCTCTGGTCTCAATCTGAAGAGCCATATGTTCTACTGTGCATTCTACTATAAAAGTAAATAGTTTTGAAAATATTCTGCATTGTACTATGCATTCAATAAACGTACAATAAATTTTATTTTTGAAAATATTCAGAATATAGACTATACATTCAATAAAAATTAAATATTTCCACCTGCAACATACAGTATTTCTGTCATCCAAGACACTTGAATTAAAAAAATATTTTATACAAAAACTTAATTTCTGCTGGGTTTCAGGAGGATATGTACTGTCTGGATATAGGAGTGGTCTCTCTCTCCAAGTATGTGCAAGGAGAACAGTATAATGATGGAAACTTACTCCAACGATCTCCACCTCGTTGTGCTTCCTAACTCAGAATTAGCAGTTTGCCTTTTTTGATAGATGTGTTGGACATTGATTCTGGCAAGCCATCACATCCACAGTGTGAATGCCTAGATGCAGACTGCACGCTGGCATGCCCACGAGCACTTTAAAATATATTACATACTTTATTACATTATTTAAAATATGGATTTCTCCTCAGACAGCATATGCTAAAAATGCTAGATTATTCCCCCGGCCTAAAAATGACCTCACTAACTTTTGTGTGAGTTGTGTGAAACATGATGGAAGGAATGGTAGTTCTTATAAGCAAATAATCACACGGCATTATTTTTGGCTGACAGCTCTATTCAGTGTGCTAATGATTCTGAAGTCCTAATTAAAGTACGTCTGATTGCACACGTTTCCCCTGCCATCCATCTCCAGGGGCATTCACAAGGGGAAACATCACACGCATCTGTTATACGGTGAACGTGTGATCAGTATTATACATTTCAAACAAATTCAGTTCGGTCAGGACAACTCACGTATTCAAATAACATGTTTAATTAATGAATGTGCTGCAATAATATTTATTATTTAGTACTACTCTGGAGCACGGGCATCCCCCCTTCCCGCTAAACAGGAGATGACCAGAAACCCTCTGTACCAAAGCAGATCCAAACAACAGGTGGAAGCTGGGGTGGTGGCGGGTGACAGCAAATTTCTTTTACCACAAGCCGTAAGCAAACAAAGAGCAGCGCATCAGCGTTCAAGCAGCACAGAGAGAACTGATTCTTGGCGTAAAAAGGGTGCTCCATTAGAGGTGTGTGCATGTGATTGGTTGAGTATGACACGCGTGATAGCTAGCCGACCATGGTCGGCTATGATAAGAGTTTCCTGACAGAACTTGCTATGTGCACGTAAAAATGTTCGCTCCGCTAATTTCTGCAGGACTGTTGCAAAGCAAGGGGGAGGGGGGGGGGGGCATCCTGGCATTTGCAGATTTCAACAGACATACACTGCAAATAATGATGAGGCTTAAAATCGTTTTTTTTTTTCTCTCAAGTAGAAACTATTCACTTGTTTCTAGTTATTTTTCGCTTGACAAGTGAAATTATCTTACCTTATTGGCAAATCTTGAAATGAGTAATACAATCTCACCCCATTGGCCATCTTATTTAGCAAAAAGTAATAGAAATCGTATTTTAAGTCAAAATGTAAGACTAAAATGCTTAATGTTAAGATTGACTTATTTTTTGTTTTTTGCGGTGTAAAACGCATCCCTTGTTCTTTAAACCTCCTGATGTACTATAAGACTGATCAGCGCCCTGCTCACACAAACGATCAGCAGCGTCGGCTGATCAACCACCTTACACACACATCTCCGTTAAAGCACGGTGTGAATAACAACGGTCTGTCATCTTGGTGGGGCGCAGTCCCCCCCCGAGATGAAGGTGATCGGAGGGACGGGCATCGCACAGAAGGTAACCCGTGGTTAGATAAAGATCAGCAGTTTCACAAAGACACTGAAACAAAGGATCCCCTGTGACACCCAAGACGCTGTCACCGCAGAAACGAAATGAGACGGACACTCATAAGAGAAGCTGCAATAAAAGATAACGCCAGAAAATCACCTGACTCCGTTTCAAGCATGAAGCTGTCCCAGGAAGCCAGAGAAACTGAGAGAGAGAGAGTGCAGACTTACGCCAAGGTGACCAAAATAATTTATAATTTCCCATCGCGTCGCGCTTCATGCTCTAGCATCACAGTGGGAAGTGTACTTTCTGTTTGGTTTTCAAGTTGGATATGAAAAAGGTGTCTTTTTTTTAAACGCATGGATGAAGGACACCGTGGCCGCTCATTGTATTCCAGGGGGGGGAAAAAGATTCTTCTGGAAAGCCTTCTATCATTCGTAAAACGTCTATATCCAGATTGTCCTTTCAAAAGGCAGATTTATTTTCCTCAGATGTGAAACATATGAAAAAAACCCAACCACCAGATTTAACATTTCAAACCAGTGTGAAATTATCACGTCTAAAAATGCTTCTGCATTTTCTCAAGTCAGTTGGCGTGAAAACCGAGTTGTTACCTCATTTGTATTAATGATTTGCCCAACGGCCTGTGGATCCTGGGCTCTTTTATAGACTTGGCAGCGGAAGCTCGGTTTTTAGCTATTTTTGAACCGGAATGGGGCCTGGGGTTTTGTGATCACTGAATTGATACCTGTGTTACTCTTAATTCAACATAGTTTAATCCTCTCGTTGGCATGGTTTTGTTTTTCAATGAAAGAGAACTCTCCTCTGAGAACAGATACAGAATACAGGCCCTACTTTTTTGCAGGGTTTCGTTCTGATTTGTCGGTATCTGAACAAAAGAGTTGAAATCCATCTGCATCTTTCCCTCATACTTACATTTTATGCACTTGAGGACTGGCTTCTCCTGTTCTCTCGATGCAATGCACACCAAACTGGGCAAACATACAACAATAAGCTTAACTTGCATCATTGTGTATTAGTTTTCAGAAAAAAAAGCATTGCCTCTTTCGACTAGGAAGCTTCAAAATCAGAGCTCTGCCATTTTGTATACGCTGATAAACCTCAATGACAGGATACCAAGCTAAGCCATGCTGGTCCTCCCAAGAAATCTGCTACCTATAGGGCCAAGCAGCTCTTCAAAGTCCGGAAGCCCTAGGGTGTCAAATGTACACCAACAGTTAGTTAGATTTACACTTTAGAGCAAATTTATCCTGAGCAAAATATGCATCCTAATTTGTTTTTACATACAATCCATTTTTATAGAGCTGGACATTTACTGAAGTAATTCAGGATAAGTGCCTTGCTCAAACCCCCCACCTGGGAGCCAATCATCAGAGTCACGAGCCCATTTCCCTAACCAGTATGCTACACAGCAACATCATCAGTGTAAAATCAACTCTGATAGTGTATATGTCATGTTTCACTCTAACGGAGTACATGTTGTCCCTAGTGCTGAATTCAATGGCATCTGATAGACTGGCGTTTATACAGTGTGGAAAGAAAAGGACCAGAATTACCATGCACTAATAGTCCTGCTAATTGATAACATCACTCGATTCATTATTCCATTATTTGATGAAGCATTTCCAAAATGAATGCAAAACCAAGCAAATGCAGTGGCCCTTGAAAGAGCTGTGCAAAAAAAATGTTTCCCTATTTTTCAAAAATCACAGAGATTGCAATCTCTTCTATCCGTTTGTTTGTATGCATGATGGTGATGCCGCTTACATTTCCTTAACAGCATGCATAATTATGTTATTAAAAACAAACATAGTTTCCAATTCTGCTGTAATACCTCTTTCCTGAGGGTGGCATTCTAATGTGATTTGATCCTCAGCATACAGAGAGGTTCTTTGCCAGCAGGGACATCTTAATTGAGGCATATTTCTGCGGGACATATCGCGAATGGATACAATATTTAAAAAATGTACAATTAAAACCATTTAAAAGAACAACGAAATGACTTCCTATCCCGGTTGATGTTTCACGCGAATTTGTTTCAGCTTCGTGGAGCGTGCGCGTGAACTTCCCTGCACAGCTTACTGCGCCGAACCAGGCGTCAGGAGGGAGGAAACGAGCCTGAAATTGGGTCGCCATGGTACAGAGATGACAGTTTCCCCCAGGAGAACCTCTATTTTTGGTCAGCGGGAACACAAAGGCGAGCACACCCGTTTCCCCCAGGACCACAGGCAAAGATTATGGAATCATCGGAAGCGATCTTCATAGTTCAGTCATCTCTGAACAGATATTGAAGAGCGCATAGAGCATAAAGAAACAATGCAACTCTGACATAAATAATCTGAAACTAAAAGTACAAATATGAGCATTTCAACGTAGTATATTTTTATAGTACTGTATGTTTCCAACGACAGCGGTGGTTCCTATAAAATCTTTTGCAGTTTTTTGCCTCGTGTCGAATGTGTATTCAAAAGTGCCATACGAATGCGACCACAAACAAAAGGTACATTACATAACAGTAAAATACATAAAAGCATACACACCTACATACACACACACGCACACCCTTCCAGTGAGCCGAACAGCACCCACGGAATTGATGTTCAGTGATATGTTGTGTGATTTAGCTGTGAAAGTCAGTGGCCTTAAAGGTTGTATCAGCGATTTTGGGTGGAAACATAAATGATCACATTCATCTGATTTTTCCTCACGATCCGCTAGCTGCCCGCCCCATAAGCAGGCCGTCAAAAAACCGCGTCTCTGTAGGCAGCCTATGCTCCGAGATCGTACACAAAAACAATGGTAGCCTACTACCAACTACTCAAAACCAAAATAAACAGTATTCCAACCAATCACAATGATCTGCACAAACGTGACGTCACTTCTGAAGCGAAATCCCAAACAAACATACTTATGAATAATTATGTTATGTTTTAAAAAATAGTGTTCAAGCATCCAGAATTATAACCACGTTAATAACGTTTGTAAGAAACCAAACCGTTTGTAAATCCGTCAAGATTTCAGCGAGATAAGAGTATTAGCGTTTGTGCAGATCATTGTGATTGGTTGGAATACTGTTTATTTTGGTTTTGAGTGGTTGGTAGTACCATTTGTTTTTGTGTACGATCTCGGAGCATAGGCTGCCTACAGAGACGCGGTTTTTTGACGGCCTGCTTATGGGGCGGGCAGCTAGCGGATCGTGAGGAAAAATCAGATGAATGTGATCATTTATGTTTCCACCCAAAATCGCTGATACAACCTTTAATCATTACAATATATGACTGGCTCAGAAGAGGCATGTAAGGACGCATGATAAATGCATTACACAGAACATCGGCTATATTCGTGTTTCTCTACGGTCAGTTCAAGATGTTCAAAAGTAAGTCACGAACAGTGTAAAAATAGTCTGCATAAAAACTGTATGCTACAAACAAAGACATAGATCTCTCCCCAGAAAATGTAATTCGCAATGTTCATGTTCCCCTTAAGTTATTCGTACAATCAGAACTTTAAACGCTGTTTGTTCAGCCAGGCCGATAATCAAGAGATGCTGCCTGCAGGTGTACTTCATTCTACAACAGCACGGAGTTACATGCCTGTCAATGAAATGATTTAAAGCAGAAATTAAGTACGAGTATTACTCTGCATATGCCCCCGTCCGTCGGCCATGACACCTCCTGAGGGAAATGGAACACGGAGGGCACACAAAGTTCACATTGCTGCCACAAACACAAATTAACTGCAACGTGTGCGGGAATGTGCATTTTTCTCCTAAAAAAGTTTGAGAATATATGAGGATTTCAACACTGTAACACCGCTGAACTTACTGAAAGGCTCACTAGAATTGCAAGAATTGAGTACTTGTAGATGAGCCCTAAAGAAATTTTGAGTTTAGGTTAGCAATGGCTGAGAAAGTTGTATATTTTTTTACATAATTCTCATTACCAAGAAAGAAATGGGGATATTTTAAACTATTCACTTTCTTATTTCCTAAAAAACCAGGGAGAAAAAAAATGTATATATCCTGTCAGAGGTGAAATAAGAGTGATGTTATGTTCTCTCTACAATTTCTCTGTTTTTGTTACTTTGTGAGTTTGTACTTTTCTTATAACGGTATATAAATCATAAGACATTACATGACCATACAAGCTGACAAATAAAAAAATACTATAATAACATCATAGGCTATACTGTATATTATACATACACACACATACAGTATATACTGTATAGATTTGAATCATATTTGTTTATCATGCTCCCAGGTTAAGATTCATATGAAATCAACTTGTTTTAATCAGGTTGTTCATTCATGATTTTCATTATCCCAGTAGCTGTAAAAATAAGGTTATTTTAGGCATGAAAAAAGCGGCTTTCTTCAAATGAAGGCATGTTATTCGGGTCAGAAGTTGTTCGGGTGTTATCGTGTTGTGACCTGGAAAAGCAGACGCAGGGGACCCCGAGATGAAAGCATCACTATTGTTCTGTTGTGGGGGATTGAAAAAAAAATGAGGAACTGTGAAGAACATTGACATCATCACAAAAGTTCACCCTTTATTTCAGCTGGGGATGACGCCAGGGAGGAGGGCAGAGACCGATTCCACAACAGTGAACCCAATCTATTTACAGTATGTCTGTCCAAAAAAATAAATAAAATAAAAAGAATCAATGCGGATGACACACCGTGTTCAAGTGAGAGCTGTAGGATAGCGATGCCCGGCCAAGCTGAATCAACACGGACCCGTGGCCAAACGGCAAGCGTGCGTGACGAGCGCAAATGTTTAACCGCCAAGCCGCGACTGCTCACTGACCTGTGCCCGCTTCGAATTCCGCAGGCGCGCCCCCCCCCCCCTTTTGGGATTTATTGAAATGTGCGCCAACACAAACACTTAATTTATGCTCGATCGGGTCGTGACACCTTAGATTTTTACATGCAGAAGAGAGACTCTTGGTCTCTAAATGCAGTATCGATCAGTGAGGGCAGGACTGTAGCGTTGGCAGGCTACTTGCTATGTTTGTGCTCATAAACATTCTTGCTTCTGCCGGCTTAAGAAGCGCTGACATCACATTAAAGAATGCACAGATGCTTCCCCAGTGAAGTCTCACAGGCTCCTGTAACCTCTTTCACAGTATAGCGGCAACGGGCCTGCATTCAATTAACATTTATCCTCAACTTCAACTTGCAAGTAATCCCAACACGTTTTCTTCACAAACCTAAGTTTGGTGAGTTAGTTTTAGTTATTTGCCATACTCGCCAAACTGTGTTTGCGAAGAGAAAATAATTGCTGCTTTTAATTTTTTGCGCATTTTTAAACATCTACTCCAATTTTCGCCAATTTGGAGTCCCAGTTGCATTTATTTGTTACTGCTCATCACAACATTCTGTCAAATGTACAAATAGTATGCGTAGTTAAGCTGATTCTCATAGCCAGGTCGCAGAGAGATAGAGAGAGAGTGGGAGAGAGATAGAGAGAGAGAGAGAGAGAGAGAGAGAGAGATAGAGAGAGAGAGAGAGAGAGAGAGTCCAAACTCAGGCTGTGCCCGGAAATAGAGGCAACGTGTCAATTGAAGTAGAAATATTTTCTGGATCGATGCAGTGACAAGAGGCACAGTGGCCATTTTCCAATAATAACAGAAGCACGGAGTGGTGATTGAGCCTCCGGGTATCTTTTACAGCCATGGATCTGCCGGCCGTAAGTCAATTCCCCACTGTCCGGTAACTTCAGAACCTTGGGAGGAGCAGATGTGGAGATTTAGTTAACACACAAAACCGGGGGCCTGCATTCAGAGAGCTGCCCCTCCTACGCGACCAGTAAACAATTGAGGGAGAGGCAGAAAGGGGGGGTAGGGGCAGTGATCTGCAGCGGTCCCCTTTCCCTCTTAGCTCAGCACTCACGGCCACATCCATGGTACAAAAACTACCCCCAGAAAAGCGTAATAAACACTGGGGCTATTGTTTTTGCACACTCACCGCTAATAGACCGGGTAGAACAGAACTGTGTTTGTTCTGCCCTGTAACACTGAGCTGTGTGTCAGGTGTCTGCTCCACCCCACAACCAAGCAAAGAAGAGAAAGGGCCAAGTAGGTTTTGTGAGAAAATCTTTCTCAGATGAAAAAGTGACAAATACAAACTGGTAAAAGGAGCATTGGGGAGCGGTTCACCTTGGTTGTGTTTACTCGTACTCTTCTATGCCCCACCCCCCCCCCCCCACCCCACCCCACCCCACCCCACCCCAAACACCAGGTCTGACACCAAACACAACCAAGGTGAACCGCTCCCCAATGCTCCTTTTACCACAGTTTGTATTTGTCATCTTTTCATCTGAGAAAGATTTTCTCACAAAACCTACTTCGCCCTTTCTCTTCTTTGCTTTGTTGTGGGTGGAGCAGACACCTGACACACAGCTTAGTGTTACAGGGGAGAGGCTCAGTGTTACAGGGGAGAGGCTCAGTGTTACAGGGGAGAGGCAAGCCCGATGTCATTCAGAGTTTCTACCGAAAAACAATCTGAAGCACAACACTAAACTGCTAAGACGTAATTATTTTTGCGATGCCCACCATATATATATAATATAATATACCATATAGTATATTATATATTATGACATTATAGGCGGTATTGTTCCTACAGCTGTTGGACTGCGTGATGACACTGGACATCTCGGGATAGCGGGGGCGGATGGGGAGCTGTTATTGCTTTCGATGCTCAGTTTTTGATCATGACGTTTGGCTGTATTCCACTCGACTCATACCTTCACTTTAATTCACTTAAATTGAAGACCCTGGTGCTAAAAGTACTGAAGTCGCATTTTCAGACAATTCAAGTTGAGCAGAGAAACATGCTGTATTTGTTTAGCTAACCCTATAAATATTGTTAACAGAAAAGGTGCCTAAGCAATGCATAAAAACAGCAAAATGTTTAATGGCTGATTTTATGGATCAATGATATTTTTGGATTTGATTTTCTCAAAATAGACATTTTGCGACTTCAGTACTTTTAGGACCAGGGTCTTCAATTGCTTGATTAATTAAATGATTGTATTGAATGTCTTTATTTGATATGTTTGTTTGTGTGTTGTGGATCTGCCCCACTGTCTATGTCTTTTCGTTGTTACTGGTGGCTACAACTGAAGGAAAATAAAAGTTATCCTATTCTATTCTATTGCTACGTTATGTACTATTGCATTGTGGGATAATAGGTGGCACTGCCATCGCTCTGGATATGACATATGCTCATAAATGCGCGGCTGTTCAATATCTCAAAACCCAAAAAATACAGTGAGAAGCACTTCAAACAGCTCAAAATTCACCTTAGAAAATATAGCTCTCCTGTCGCGGTGGCCTGCTGCACGGCAGACAGCTATCAGCCGCAAGTGTGCAGTAATGACAATGCCATGGACTTATAACCCACTCCAAAAAAGATAAATAAATAAACTCAACAAAAACCACAAACGACTGCAAAAATGTTCCAAGAGTGGCCCTTATATAGACACATGCATTGATAAGGTTTGAGGGGAGACAGTCTTCAAAAGTCATGACATCTCCACACCCCAGGCATCCAGTGGCACAATCACAGTTCCGTTTCAAAGTGCCGAACATTAGTCACAGATGGACAGGTATTACCAATTCCACATTCCGTTTCTTCCTTTGGCCAAAAATGTTCCCAGCCTAAAACAAATAGCTTATTTTCACAGTCTGTCACTTGGAGTCTTCTGATACCACACACAGAATTATTCAGCGCTTTGAGGGCGGGGACGGGGGTGAGGGTTACGACACCCATGTCCTTTTCAACGCACAAGTAAACATTTTAATCATTATCGACGTCTGAGAGGACCATTGTGACTGCTCCACATGTCCCCATAGGGCATCTGTACGTTTTAATGCAGGCAGACAGATGTCAGTACAGCCATTTCACAGCAGAATGTTCAGTTAAAGTCTCCTCTGTGACACAGTATATTTGATCCCTCTTGGAGTCACATAAACTCTGTTAAAGTAACACTGAACATGCGTTTCCCGTGTTGGGGCAACACATTTCACCTCAACAACAACAAAAAAAGAAGCTAATAAAGAAATAATTTCAGTTATTTAACGATTAATTTCTCGTCGCCGGGCCCAATGCTTCAGCGTCCTACCCGCGCCATTTGTACAGGATCACTCTCCAAATCGCATGCAGTCAAGTGCCACTTCTTCTCACACAGAAATCCTCCAGCACTTTACAGGAGGGCTATACAACTGATGAAATATATTCTAAACATCCATACCTTTTTGAAGATATATAATGCTAAATATACTTCACAGAAATGTATTATTTTAAAAATGACTTGTATATTTGTCGATACATTGTAAAGTGTTGCAATATCTTTATAGCATTTTATTTTAATATATTTGCAACGTATCCCATTTCTGTATTGGCTTAGAAAAGCTATCAAACCAACTATCCATCGGCCAATGGGATTTCCAGCCACAGTTACCCCCTGGCATGATCAAGAGTCATTCTGAATCATAGACTTCCATTGTAACCGAAAGGTTGCAGGTTCGATTCCCAGGTAGGACACTGCCGTTGTACCCTTGAGCAAGGTACTTAACCTGAATCGCTTCAGTATATATCCAGCTGTATAAATGGATAATATGTAAAAAAAAGAAAAGAAATGTTGTGTAAGTCGCTCTGGATAAGAGCGTCTGCTAAATGCCTGTAATGTAATGTAATAAAAAATATATAGTGTATATCACTAGGGTATTGACTATTGTAATCAATCCTGGAGGTGCGAATGAAGCCTTTCTTTCTAAATAACAGGACCAAAAAGGTCACAATAACACGGAAAGTAGCTTTAATTGCAAAGTGACTTAAGGACGCTCCTGTCACTCTTCACAATGAAAGCGAGCCGGTAAAA
This sequence comes from Synaphobranchus kaupii, assembly GCA_029718625.1. NCBI lineage: Eukaryota > Metazoa > Chordata > Actinopteri > Anguilliformes > Synaphobranchidae > Synaphobranchus > Synaphobranchus kaupii. The sequence continues at coordinate 121,112,178 of CM056377.1, forward strand.
TGTGAGTTTACTTTAATATTAATTTGCTAGAGCACATTTTACTCGTGAAAGGTACATTCAGTATCTGTTGCACTGATAAAAGCTCTGTTACAGTCAAATAAAAACTGAACACTTCATATCTTATCATCAGCGAAGAAAATAATGAATGATGTTGGCTGGTATCACGAGTTGTTGTCTGGTATGATGAGTTAAATTAATAGAATTTAAAAAACAGAGCGCGCGCAAGATGCTCTAGAGGAGGACGTCTGCGAAACGCTGAAATGTAGTTAATTATCACCTTCGAGAAGGGAACCTGACCTCATCCGTACTGCGCGTAAAGCGCGACCCCCGCCGTCTATGACAAAGCCTCTGTCAACGGCCTCGAATGGACAAAATTAGCGCCGGAGAACGACGGAACGTGTCCCTCCTGCCATCCCGCGAGGGCGGCCCACGTGAAAGGAACCGACAGATCCTTACGAACATGACAAGGGAACAGCTAGCCTGTGTACATAAGCCAAAGTGACAGAACTGCTGCTTAGCCTTCTGGATTGACAGGGACGACATGCCTCGGGCAGCCACGAGCATAGCTAATACCGCTCACGCTCCGTACAGTCCAATACGCCACTCAAGCTTCACGCTGCTTTTCCAACAGAAAGAATTATCTTATATTTCCCTTCTTTCGATTGGTCGTTAAGTGAAATGTCCATGGGATGTGCCAAGGACATCCCTTTCTGCCACGCCACTCCCCTGAGCCGACCAGAGGAGGATGGGTTCCCCTCTTGAGTCTGGTTCCTCCCAGGGTTTCTTCCCATTTACACCAGGGAGTTTATCCTTGCCACTGTTGCTTTTGGCTTGCTCTTGTGGGGGTTTAGGCTGGGTGTTTAGCGTATTGTTACAACTGGTTGTGAAATGCACTATATAAATAAATATTGATTTGATTTGATTTGATTAACAATGCATGACCCCGAAAAGAATCCCACAATTCCATTTTCTGGCTGTATTTTAACGTGCAGTTTGAGTGTCATCTTTGACAGATCTTTCTTTGAGCAGATTCAGTGTGACTTATTACCTTAAAGCCATATTTAGATCCTTAAGCTGTATATGCATAATGTTTTTCCTGTGAAAGAAGACGTCATATTTAAATTAAACTACGCTGCTCTCACTTGAAAGCCAACATATGGTGTATAAGAAACGACTGCTATAAGCATCAGGGAAAGACTCAAAACCATGAAATTAAATACACAACCTTCGCCGTTTATCATTTCATAACAATCACAGAATCACATGTTTAAGATATAACAAAAAGGCACTTGTCCAACCTTTTTGTTTGACTAAAGCTTCTTCTTAATTTAGTAGTTTGGACATGTTGTACCACATATTTTTTTAAAGCTGGTTTCTAAATCATAATGAGGGCAGAATAACGGCCTAACAATGGAAACATGGTGCTATTGGCTCGGGACACTGATATCTCTTGGCAATAGCTATTACCTGCTGCATTGCAGAGGAGGAAGAGAATGCATTATTTGGCTCTAATTATGAGCCATAACATCTAGCACTGATGCCGTATGTCAGTGGTGCAGGCAGTGATGTCAAGCTGCAATGATCTCTCTCCATCCAACTACATTGGTTTGGTAGTTCCACAATATGTTTCCTGTGGCATTAGCATAATGCATCTCCTGAACTGACAAAGCGGACCAATTCCCTCAGATTAATGAGTTATCCACCACCAGCAGCCCCCCCCCCCCCCCCCCCCCCCCCCCCCACACACACACACACCCCACACCCACAAACACAGGATATAAATGCAGAACAGGGTATTTTCGGGGTTTGCTGAGAGACGGACAGCCTGTAAGTGATTTCCCTTTTTACGATGATGGTCTCATTCTGCTTTCATTACGTGGGACTGATGCTTTATCGCGGGGGCTGTCGGAGGGGAGAACAGCCGCACGTTTAGAGACCTTATCTGGGCTGTGGACGGCGCTCTGCCGTAATCAAAGGCTCCCGCGGCGGCGGCACGGGTGCAGAGAATGCGCCGGGGCGGGGCGGGGCAGAGCAGGGCAGAGCAGGTAGGGGCTTCGGGTGATGGAGGAATAGGGCACCGCCACCCCTCACTGTCACTCACTCACTACTGTGGGTTTCCTCCGGGCACTCCGGTTTCCTCCCACAGTCCAAAGACATGTAGCCCAGGGACTACCAGATTAGCCTCCCTGGCTACCTCTACAGAAATGTCATTAATGTCCATTGTCCCTGTCAAATAGACAAATAATAATGGTGGAATCTGTGTGGTATTTCAGCGGGAACGATCAACATTCCATCATAACAAGGACTTGCTTTAAGGAAGAGCTACCATCAATTATTCAGAGCCACAAGAAGTGTTTTAAACAGCTGTCAGCACTAACCTTAAAGTAAAAAAAAAAAAAAAAAAAGTATATTTCTGAAAAAAATATTTACCTACTGTAAAATGAGATAAATTCATATATTGGCCGTGGGATATAATTTATTCATATCCATCTAAACATTCATTCAAATTCTAAATACAAATTCTAACATAAACATCATTTACTGAGGCTTTCCGCCGAGTATATTACAAGGGATATGATTCTGTTTGGACTGAGATTATGCCTTATGGCATTCCAACAGTCTCTGAGGCCCGGCGGAGAAAGCCTCTATCGTACAGACGAGTTCAAAGCATACTAACAGAGCTCTGCGGCAGACACATAAAAAAAAGCTAATGATTTCAGCGCACAATAAATATTGTAAACACCAGCACAGCTTATTTATGTGACAATCAATCATTAATGTGTCGACCTTCCACTTTCAATTCTACTGTCAGCCTTATTTATGAATCTTATTATTCAAAATTCATTTATTTTTTAAATACCGATTGATTTCAGGCAGAATTGTTGATCTCTGTTGATTTCATGTTATAACTGTTGATCACTAATCTCAGACAGATTTCCCTAAACCTGTATGTTTCCCCAAATCCCGTTGTATGGAAGTGTTTTTCCGAATGACCAGCCGGGGGATTCTTCCTCAGAGCAATTCTCTGAAACCTCAGTCGTTCCGAGCTGAATATGAAATTGTGTTTTTATAGACAGCGCCAAGATTAAAACAGAACCAATGCATCAGTTTTCTCTCAGCATGAAATACCTTGCCCTCAGGGACACTGCTTTACAAAAAGAATTATTAACCATAATGGACTAATATTAGTACTTGTTACGTGAAAATACAATGATTATGTTAATCAGACAGAATATGACCCTGTAATACCTGGGCTATATCAGCTTTACTCAGGAACTGCAAACTTACAAAACCAAAATCATTTTCTTTTTGATAGATTTTGATTAAACTGCCAACAGCCTCTGAGATTAGAGATATGGAATTAATAAAGATGACCTTGCAGATATTATTCCTGTTGTTTATTTCCACACAAGACTCACACATCCTCCATTTCGTAATAGCGTTCCATATAATTTAGATTACGGCGCCGGCATTGTATCAAAGTTCAATACTCTATTACTTTTGTTTATGTGAAATGCCCTTTACTTGTATTAAGGTCGCTGGTTCTTGTTTTTCAAATGTACTCAAGCCAATAATGCAACAGCATGACTACTGTGAACTTGTGAACCTGGAGAGGGGTGAATATTCCTCTCTAACTAATCTGTTTCAGATGAAACCAGTGAAATGTCGCCTTTGACACTCCAAAAAAAATAAAATAAAAAAAAGCCGCAGCTAGGAGTGAAACTGTTTAAACCGAGCCATCTGAAATGGAAGCAGTGGACAGGGTTAAAGGCTCAACACCGTCGCCTGTCTCTGAGTATCACATGTTCTGTTGATTGGCTGTCTAAGGATGTTTCACGTTCAAATATTCATTGGGACAGAAGGTTGAAGAAGGGCTAAAAGAACTTGTCTCTATACAGAATAACTGCAGGTCAGAATCACATGTACATCCCTGCTGTTACACCCGACCAAGGTATTTAACCTCAAAATAGTTAACCTGAATTGGCTGATATGCACCTTTGCTAAGTACACTGCCTGGCCAAAAAAAAATCACCGTTGCACTCGTCACGCATAGTGCCCACTGTACAAGCCTCTGGAGGCAGTGTTATGATCTGGGGTTGCTTCAGTTGGTCAGGTCTAGGCTCAGCAACGTTATGCAGCAACAAAATTAAGTCAGCTGAGTACCTGAATGTACTGAATGACCAGGTTATCCCATCAGTGGGCATATTCCAGGATGACAATGCCAAGATTCATCGGGCTCAAATTGTGAAAGAGTGGTTCAGGGAGCATGAGGAATCATTTTCACACATGAATTGGCCACCAGAGTCCTGACCTTAACCTCATTGAAAGTCTTTGGTATGTGCTGGAGAAGACTTTACGGAGTGGTTTGACTCTACCGTCGTCAATACAAGATCTCGGCCAAAAATGAATGCAACTCTGGACGGAAATAAATGTTGTGACGTTGCATAAGGTTGTCGAAACAATGGCACGACGAATGCATGGCGTAATCAAAGCTAAAGGCGGTCCAACGAAATATTAGAGTGCAACTTTTTTTTTGGCCAGGCAGTGTATATAACCCAAATATGCAAGGCAAGGCAGAGAATATATTTATTATTATTAATATTTAACCTGTGCCATTATACACCTGCCATTATATACCAGCATTGAATGAGTATGAAGACATGTATATTTGACTTTCACCCACAAAAAAAAATCATAGCATCACCCACTTTTAACTCAAAAGTGAGGGTAAATCAATAAATAGCAAGTTAAATAAAAAGTTTACTAATGAGATTTCTCATGTTTTTACTGCAGCATAATATTGAACAATGCTTTTTCCAAATGCAAATTCCAAAAAGGACACACATGAATGTTTTTTAAAGTGGGATTTACAACTTGCAAACAGTAATAATATTTTGTATAGTTAGTATACATGCACATATTTATGACTGCTGATAAAAACATTGCTGTAAGTTATCCTCATTTGTGTTTAGAGTAACCCATAACTACATACTGTAACTACTATGCTATTTCATCACTATGCAGGCCTGGAATTTTGATTGGCTGAGTTTTTAATCTTCACCCTGGTGTATGATAACAAGGGTCACTATTATTTCTGAAGCACACAACCATCAAAGTTTTAAAATTGCATTACAACTGATATCCTCGTGGATTCCCATATAGGCACTGGATTCGCCCAATCACCTGACTAATCATACAATTAATGATTAATTGTAATCCTCAAAAAAGTCTAAGCGATCGCGTGAACCAGTATCCGCCTCGTACACTGCACACGGACGGATTCACCATAGAAACGGGTTTTTCAGCAGGGGGTCCCCTGGGCGTCCTTGGCCACATTTGATATGAAATGACTAGCCTATATATAGATTTGGAAAAAATATAAAAAAAATATGAAGACTTTTTAAAATATAACCCTTTTAAACTTGTGATGGGGGAGTCCCCTGGATGCATTTGAGCCTGGGTCTAGGGGGAAGGGATCCCGGGATCAGAAATGGTTGAACACCCCTGCCATAGATCAATGGTTACAAAATCAACTGCGAGCTTGTTGTGTCGGAGACCAGCAATAAGGAGAAAATCATCTACAGAGAGCTCTGAGTAGCGGACCCATGTTACTAACAATTTGACTGACGCATAGCCCCAAATTATGTGCATTTCTCAATAAGTATATAATCAAGGATAGGGCAATTCCCTCTGCAAACAGTTTAGGCAGAAGTATGTGTCAGGGGCTGCTGATGCACATCAATGGAACTTATCAAGTAAAATTGCTTGGGAAACAAAATGGTGACCCGATGATAAAATATAGCTTCTGGTGCCTTAATAGAATAGAACCTTGTAACTGTGAACTAAAAACACTAATAATGTGTGGGCCAAGTCAATTGATCCTGAGAAGACATCTGCCATTGTCCAGCATGTGAACGACAAAAACGACTGATTTCTGATTTTGATGTCAAGTTCAGTAATTAATTCTTTGCCACATTTTGATTGGGCCCATATTCCTGACAACAGCTACTTTTCTTCTGTTAATTACTGTGGCAAAGAAGGTGTCCGGTTTGTATTCTGAGCTTGTTAAAACGGGTACGTCACATGTAACTGAGAACCATATGTCTTTCTGTGATTTTTTTATATCACTTGTTTTTTTTTTTTTTTTTTTGCTCCTACCGAAGAACGAAAGGCTTTAAAAATGACTCACTAAATAATAAGGCAGTGAACGTCAAACAAAAATGTACAATGTGATATATTTGCAGTAGCAAAGGGGTACACGATTCTACACGGTATCTGACATTGTTTATCCTGTGGGAAATCTGCAGCACATTATTAAAATAGAACTTTAAAAAAAAAAGTTTTTTGTAAAGAACAAAATACTGTGAATGTTGACGCCACACCCAGGAGACAGACTATGAATGTGACTTACCGTCGTAGCGTTCCTCAATGATGGTTTGCATGAAAAAGAGAAGTCCGAGCACTCCAAACATCAGAATGAGGAGGAACATCAGCTTTGTGTCCATGATGCCGAGAGAAGGTCCAGTCCTTCACACCCAATCATGGCTCATATCCATAGAAGCTGGAATTCAACATGAGAGGAATACAGTTATTAAAATCATGCAACACGTCATTAATCTATCTAATTGTTTTTTTTTTTTAAAGGAGAGTGGGTAATCAGGGGGCAGCAGAGAGGCTTACAGATGTCAAGGTGTCACTGTACAGAGGGGGGTTATCAAACCCCTGGCTGCATAGGAGGTCACGCGTGTGGGTTGAGAATCAGTCAGCCATGCTATGTACCGCGCCACACAGTCTCCACAAACTTGTACAATTCTATTGATGAGTCCACTTTAGGTCAAGTGGCTGTGACAAGGTCATCACTCCCAGAATATTCATTTACAAACTACTCTCACAATCAGCCGTGTCAATCACCTGAGAGATAGATACGCTGATTAATTACAGCTGTGAAACAACAGGAAGTCAATTAACTGCATTCAATCCAGGTGAACAGAACAGACGTTGCCCCACTCTCAAATCGGATTTTTGCAATGCATATGTAAAAGTCAAGAAAATACCCTCCATATATGAATATCCATCTCCCCACTCCACCAAAGATATAGAGTTCTGTATGTATTTAATGAAGAAAGGGTCAATTAAAATACTGCCTGTTAAAGAAAGTAAATATGGTTCACTGATAGAGAAGCTAAATATTACAAAAAATAATGGAATAAAATGAAGGATAAAACAGCCTGGATCAACATTTATTATATTTTTCATGTCTTCTAAAAATGTTTTCTTAGATATGATTTATGGTTTAACAGGTGGATTCTTGCTTATAGTTAGTGTCTTTGTACAAATGTCTATTGACTGTTTATAATTTCTGAATCTACCTCACATTGAAGGGAAAGGTGTCACTGAAAACCAATGTGACTTGAAATAAATAAAGATTCAGCATTTTGTTGAAAAACACTCTTTGGTCAGTAGATTTTGATGATTAGGTCCCCCTTAAGTAAAGAAAGAACAAATAATTGAATAATTGAGTAATCATTTAGTTCATATCTCTGCACAGCAGAAATGCTGCTGTAAATCTAACACTGCTGGTGTACATTTAACACCCTAGTGTGCTTATATGAAACCACAGTGTCATATAAACACCCACGGGTGTTAAATGTATGCCAGGATTTTTGCTGTATAAGAGTACAACATATCCCATGCTTATAGAACTTGGCTCATGCAACAAGAAAATATGACTTTGTACTGCATCAATGATAATTCAGTATTTGCTTGCATTTCAGCAAATGATACCCTGTCATCAAACAATGGGTCAATACTCTAAAATGACACAAAGTCAGCATTGTCTATAAAGAAAGTACATATTTATGAAAATAATTAAAAAACAAAATCCCACTGCTATAATTACGCACACAAACACACACATTTATCAAATTTCAATGGGACATCAAGAAGAATAAGAAGGGACAATACATCTATTCAATTCCTAGATTAAACACAAGGGAATTAAAATTGTTTTGGGAAAATACTGAGTGAGGCTATATGCCCTCTACAATGAATACAGGAACTGACTCAATTACTGACTCCTATAAAAGAATCAGAAAGAACTGACAAATACAAGACACTATTTTTTTTTAAACCAGTCAGAGTCATTAAGTAAATGATTGCTCTGCCTAGTCTGCATTAAGCCTCGCCCTCCCATCAATAGGTAATATCAAAGGCAAGAGAGTCTATTTTTACATGGACCCTGTTAGCTCATCTAGTGACATATTCCAGGATAGCCTTTCCGCAGTGCTTCGCTGATTCGGTTTGTTTTTCATCTAACTGCGCCTGAGAGAAAACATCTTCCCGGGGTGTCAGCCGTGCAAGGTGTAAGCACTGATGTTAGATTATAACCTTCAAAGAGACATTAATTAATTACAACTATTAAATTTGATGACCCAAGGTTGCCTATTTGTCCCTAAGCACATTAGAATGAACATAAAACTTAGTTATAGACTGAAATAAAAACGGAATCTTTTGGACTTTTCATGAAAATCATTTTTTTCCCTATAATAGCTTATTTGCTTAGCTTCAAAACGATAACTTCCCCAAAAATCTGATAATATACAGGGCATCAGTACACAACGGACGGAAATGTAATGGCTGCTGCGTTTTAGGTCCCTCAGGAGAGTATACCACAAAAATCAAATAAATACCATATTGTCAATAAATATAAATACCCTGCAAATACGGTGTAAATACCATGTCATTAAGAACATTTGAAGGAAAATATTTCTGTATTCAGTCAGGCTGAAAACTTTACAACACGTAACAAACTGTGCTGTCTCCCTCCCTCTGTACTCCAGGATAAATATAGTGCTACTGTTCACCTTTTGTAAAACTGTCTTGAAAAATTGAAGGGAAAAAACCTTCAAACATTTGAAGTCTTCAACCAACACAGAAAAAGAATAAGGTATTTAAATGTAATGTACCTTTTAGCCGGCAGATAAAATGTGTAAACCTACTTCTGTTGACTAGATGGAGTCCTTTGATTCCAACGGCATGAAAGTAATTCACTTTACATAAATTCTGAAGAAAAAAAAAAAACACTCTTGGAAAAATGGATGATAAAATAAAAGCCTTTGAGTTTCTAAGAGACTGGACGAGTTAGAAAGTATTAAAGAAGAAAGTGTTACGATCCTGATACGGGACGAACCCAAGTGCAACGACCAGGAGACAGATTACAGAAAGTGGAACTTTATTAAGCGTTGGGGTGGTCCCAAAGCTGTACACGGGAGCAAAACAGGTTAGTTAGTTAACACAGGATAGCGTCCAACTGAGGACTGCTCCAAGCCGGAGCTGGACTTGAAGAAACACGGAACTGTTCCAAGCCGGAACTGGACTTGAACGGAGGTGTCTAACACACCGGAACCGGACTGGAACTGGACTGGAACTGGACTGGAAACTGGATCGGAACTGGACTGGAAACTGGACCGGAAGGTCCACTCAGGAAACGGGAACGGCACGGAACTTGTTCCAAGCCGGAACTGGACTTGAACGGAGGTGTATAAAACACCGGAACTGGACTGGAACTGGACTGGGAACTGGACTGGAAACTGGACCGAGAGGTCCACTCAGGAAACGGGAACGGCACGGAACTTGTTCCAAGCCGGAACTGGACTTGAACGGAGGTGTATGAAACACCGGACCTGGACTGGAACTGGACTGGAAACTGGACCGGAAGGTCCACTCAGGAACACAGGGGACGGCACGGAACTTGTTCCAAGCCGGAACTGGACTTGAACGGAGGTGTCTAAAACACCGGAACTGGACTGGAACTGGACTGGAAACTGGACTGGAGCTGGACTGGAAACTGGATCGGAACTGGGCTGGAACAGGACTGGAAACTGGATCGGAACTGGGCTGGAACAGGACTGGAAACTGGACCGGGTAGCTTGAGTAACCGGGCAGAAAGCAGAGGTTAAAGGCAGGGTGTTGTGACAGGACTGTAGCTGGTGAATGCACCGCCGAGTTGGAAGGTGCGGCGTAGCTCGGGCAATACTGGCGTAAGCCGGCTGGCATGCAGAGGTCCTGGTACCGCAACACGAGTACGGGAGGTACGTAACACGGGGAGGACAAACACAGCTGCGGGAAGACTGGAACTGCGGCGTCTGGAGGTTTTGAAGGGAAACAGGTAAATGCATGCAGCAGCGAAAGTTTAGCAGAGATAGCTACCAGTCAGGAAACCAGGCGAACAGGTATGAACCAGCAGGCTCACAAACACTGGACCAGAAACGGGATACGAAACAAACACGGTAGGTTAGTCAACGAACTGGCGCTGAATAGCAGCCAGCCAGGGGTTTAAATGGTGCAGGAAGTGAAGGAGAAAACGAGAAACAGGTGTGATGTTAAATCAGGAGTGATTGCCGAAGCACAGCAGTGAGGAATGTGAGTAACGAGAGGGGCGAGTGATAGGCGGAAGCTAAAGTGGAAAATGAAACCAAAAGTACCCGAGGGAGACGCCCAGTCCACAGCCAGGAGGGAAACACGGACAAGGGATCCAACATGACACGGAAGGAAACAAGGAAAACATGGAAAACGGACAGGACGGGAACGGAACGTTACAGTACCCCCCCCCTCAATGTACGCCACCTGGCGTACCCGGAGGCCTGGTCTTGTCAGGGAACTGTTCGTGGAAGTCTTGGATTACTGAATGGTCCAAGATCAGGCTCTTGTGGAGCCACGACCTCTCCTCAGGACCGTACCCCTCCCAGTCGACGAGGTATTGGAAACCCCGGCCCCTGCGGCGGATATCAATAACACGGTTCACCGTGTAGGCCGGGGCGTTGTCAACAACTCGGACGGGAGGAGGCGGGATGGTAGGGGTACTGAGGGGGCTGGAGGAGACAGGCTTAACCTGGGACACATGAAACACAGGGTAAACTTTGAGGGAGGCGGGGAGGGAAAGTTTAACAGACACCGGGTTAACTAGACAAATGATGGGGAAGGGACCAATAAAACGGGGCTGAAGCTTTCTGGATGAAGAGGGAAGGGAGATGTTTGCAGTGGAGAGCCAGACCTGCTGACCGGCCCTATACTGTGGGGCTGCGGTCCTGTGAAGGTCCGCCAGACGTTGGGAGCGGGAATTGGCGTGAAGGAGTGCGGTGCGTGTGAGTCTCCAAATGTTTTTACAACGAAGGACATGGGCCCTAACAGAGGGGACAGCTATCTCGGCCTCCTGGGTCGACAGAAGAGGGGGTTGATAGCCTAAAGCACACTCAAACGGGGATAGGCCAGTAGAGGCACTTTTAAGGGAGTTATGTGCGTACTCGACCCAGGGGAGAAACCGGCTCCAAGAGGCAGGATTGCGCACTGTAACGCACCGCAGGGCGGCCCCCAGGTCCTGGTTCGCCCTCTCTGCCTGACCATTAGACTGGGGATGGAAACCCGAGGAAAGACTAGGAGAGGCACCCAGGGCTGCACAGAACGCCCTCCAAACTCGGGAGGAGAACTGGGGCCCACGGTCTGACACGATGTCAGAGGGGATCCCGTGCAGCCTGACCACGTGTAGCACCAAGAGCTCAGCGGTTTCAAGGGCGGACGGGAGCTTGGGGAGGGGAACAAAGTGAACCGCCTTGGAGAACCGGTCCACTATTGTCAGAATGACGGTGTTACCTTCTGACAACGGCAGACCGGTTACGAAGTCCACACCAATGTGACTCCAAGGACGGCCAGGGACGGGGAGGGAAAGGAGAGGACCGGAGGGAGGCTGGTGGGAAGCCTTGCTCCTGGCGCACACCGAGCAGGCCAGGACGAAGGCACGGGTATCCCCTTTAAGGGTAGGCCACCAGAAACTCCTCCTGACGAGGGCGATAGTTCTGGCGACACCTGGGTGACATGCCAGGCACGAGGCGTGAACCCATTCGAGGACCTGGGAGCGGACGGAATCGGGGACAAAAAGACAGGAGTTAGGGTTATTGCGGGGGTCCGGTTGGGAAGTCTGGGCGGCCTTCACAATGCCCTCAATCTCCCAGGAGACCGCAGCCACCACACAGGAGGCCGGCAAAATGGGCTCCGGATCAGCAGGACTGGAGGGAGGGGAAAAAATGCGGGACAGGGCATCTGCTTTAATATTACGGGAACCAGGGCGGAAAGAAACAGAGAAATTAAAGCGTGCAAAAAATAACGACCATCTAGCCTGACGAGAATTGAGCCTCTTGGCAGATCTTAAATAAATGAGGTTTTGATGGTCGGTAAAAACAAGAAAAGGGGTACCTGCCCCCTCCAGCCAGTGGCGCCACTCCTCAAGAGCCAGTTTTATCGCCAGCAGTTCCCGATCCCCGACATCGTAGTTCCTCTCGGCGGAGGACAGCCTCCGGGAGAAGAATGCGCAGGGATGGAGCTTGCTATCAGAGGCGGACCGTTGAGACAGAATGGCCCCCACGCCGGTGTCGGAGGCATCCACCTCAACGACAAACTGCCGAGAAGTGTCAGGGTGAAGGAGGATAGGTGCTGAGGAAAACCGAGCCTTGAGTAGCTCGAAAGCTCGCTGGGCATCGGAATTCCAACAGTAAGGCAGGGCAACGGAAGTGAGTTTAGTCAGGGGAGCAGCAATGGAACTGTAATTGCGAATAAAGCGGCGGTAGAAATTTGCAAACCCCAGGAACTGTTGAAGGTGCTTGCGGGAGGTGGGTTGGGGCCATTCTGTCACCGCCTTGATTTTCACAGGGTCCGCCCGGATACTGCCCTCCTCGATAATGAAGCCGAGGAACGGGACCGTGGAAGCGTGGAAGGAACATTTCTCAGCCTTAACAAACAGCTGATTCTCCAACAGCCGCTGGAGAACCTCTCGAACGTGACGGACATGCTCCTGCGGGGATTGAGAAAAAATTAAAATATCATCGATATAAACAAAAACGCTCCTCCCTAGGAGGTCCCGCAGGACGTCGTTCACCATGCTCTGGAAGACTGCTGGGGCGTTAGTAAGGCCGAAAGGGACCACCAGGTATTCGTAGTGGCCCAACGGGGTATTAAAAGCAGTCTTCCACTCGTCCCCCTCACGGATACGCACCAGGTGATACGCATTCCGGAGGTCGAGCTTGGTGAACGTCACAGCTGGAGAGAGGGCTTCAAAGGCGGTGTTAATGAGGGGAAGAGGGTATTTGTTACGGATGGTGACCTGGTTGAGGCCCCGGTAGTCGATGCAGGGTCGCAGGGAGCCATCCTTCTTCCCAACGAAGAAGAACCCTGCACCGACTGGGGATGAAGAGGGACGGATAATACCCGAAGCGAGGGAGTCGTGGATGTATTCCTCCATGGCTAGTTTCTCCGGTCCAGACAGACTGTAGAGGCGTCCCGATGGCAGTTTAGCTCCAGCCAGTAGGTCAATGGCGCAGTCATACGGCCTGTGAGGAGGTAAGGACAGAGCACGTGATTTAGAAAATACTTGCGCGAGGTCGTGATACTCGCTGGGAACATTCGTTAAATCCGGTATAGGTTGCATGGAACAGGGTTTACTGGGCCCCGGAGGGGGTAGTGCAGAACGGAGACAGCTGGCTAGACAGTGGGCACTCCACGCCAGGATGCGACCGGCTTTCCAGTCAATATGGGGATTGTGGAGGCGAAGCCAGGTCTGACCTAAAACCAGAGCAGATTGTTGGGAGTTAATCAGTAATAGCTGAATGGACTCCCGATGATTGCCAGATAGAATTAATTGGATAGGAACGGTGGAGTGGGTAACTAACCCCAAACTCCTACCGTCCAGAGCTAGAGCTGAAATGGGTGAAGTGAGACGTTCCGTGGGAATGCCGGCCCTCCTGGCGAAGGTGATATCCATGAAGCTGGCGTCAGCTCCGGAGTCAATTAGGGCCGAAGAAGATAGGGTCTTGTCCCTCCAAAGGAGAGTAGCCTTGAACATGAGGCGGTCCTGGGCAGCATGGTTGGGGACGATGGGGCTCGTCAGTACGCCCAGTCTTACTGGCGAGCCCCTTCTTTTGGGCGAATGGGACAGGAGGCGATCTGATGGCCAGGCTTGCCGCAATAGAAACAGGATCTGGTGCGCTGACGGCGCTGACGCTCCTCGGGATTGACCGCAACTCTGCCCAGTTGCATGGGCTCTTCCTCGGACCCCGCCCGTAGGCGCCCGAGATCCAGTGATGGAGTGTGAATGAACATTAGAGACGACGGAGGGCGAATGACGCCCGGAACTTCCTCCCCGCTCCCGGGCCCGGATGCGGAGACGATTATCGATGGCTATAGCGAGGCTGATGAGGCTATTAAGGGAGTTGGATTCCTCCCGAGTGGCAAGCTGGTCCTTGAGTTCCTCGCTGAGAGCTTGGCGGAAAGCCCCCTGGAGGGAGGCGTCATTCCATCCTGACTCCGCGGCGAGGGTACGAAACTGAATGGCCATTTCTGCGACACTGCGGTTGCCTTGGCGAACTTGAAGCAGACGCTGGGTAGCGTCACGTCCACAGGTCGGGTGTTCAAACACACGTCGCATCTCTGCCGCAAAGGCTGCGAAGTTGCTGCATAACGGAGCCTGGCTGTCCCAGATGGATGTAGCCCACTCCAGGGCGCTCCCTCCCAGGCTGCTCATAATGAACGCGATCTTGCTGGAGTCAGAGGCGAAGGAGGAGGGGCTGCATCCGAAACACTATGTCACATTTAAGTAGAAAATTCACGACATCTCCCCAACCCCCCGCGATATAACTCGGGGTGTTGTACACGGGGCTCACGGCTGGAAGTGGGAGCCGGTGCCTCCGGATGGGGTTCGGGAGAGGAAGGAGTAGGGTTGGCTGGAATCCGTAGTAGCAGTTGGTGGAGCGAAAGTTGGGATACTTGCTCCGTGATGCCCCTAACTACTTCCAGCACATCATCCAAAACGGCGACCCTGTTGGTCGCTGATCGCAGTTTGGCAGGAGAAGGCGTGGCGAATCTGTTCCAGATCGGCTGGGTCCATATTGTTGGCCAGTTCGTTCTGTTACGATCCTGATACGGGACGAACCCAAGTGCAACGACCAGGAGACAGATTACAGAAAGTGGAACTTTATTAAGCGTTGGGGTGGTCCCAAAGCTGTACACGGGAGCAAAACAGGTTAGTTAGTTAACACAGGATAGCGTCCAACTGAGGACTGCTCCAAGCCGGAGCTGGACTTGAAGAAACACGGAACTGTTCCAAGCCGGAACTGGACTTGAACGGAGGTGTCTAACACACCGGAACCGGACTGGAACTGGACTGGAACTGGACTGGAAACTGGATCGGAACTGGACTGGAAACTGGACCGGAAGGTCCACTCAGGAAACGGGAACGGCACGGAACTTGTTCCAAGCCGGAACTGGACTTGAACGGAGGTGTATAAAACACCGGAACTGGACTGGAACTGGACTGGGAACTGGACTGGAAACTGGACCGAGAGGTCCACTCAGGAAACGGGAACGGCACGGAACTTGTTCCAAGCCGGAACTGGACTTGAACGGAGGTGTATGAAACACCGGACCTGGACTGGAACTGGACTGGAAACTGGACCGGAAGGTCCACTCAGGAACACAGGGGACGGCACGGAACTTGTTCCAAGCCGGAACTGGACTTGAACGGAGGTGTCTAAAACACCGGAACTGGACTGGAACTGGACTGGAAACTGGACTGGAGCTGGACTGGAAACTGGATCGGAACTGGGCTGGAACAGGACTGGAAACTGGATCGGAACTGGGCTGGAACAGGACTGGAAACTGGACCGGGTAGCTTGAGTAACCGGGCAGAAAGCAGAGGTTAAAGGCAGGGTGTTGTGACAGGACTGTAGCTGGTGAATGCACCCGCCGAGTTGGAAGGTGCGGCGTAGCTCGGGGCAATACTGGCGTAAGCCGGCTGGCATGCAGAGGGTCCTGGTACCCGCAACACGAGTACGGGAGGTACGTAACACGGGGAGGACAAACACAGCTGCGGGAAGACTGGAACTGCGGCGTCTGGAGGTTTTGAAGGGAAACAGGTAAATGCATGCAGCAGCGAAAGTTTAGCAGGGATAGCTACCAGTCAGGAAACCAGGCGAACAGGTATGAACCAGCAGGCTCACAAACACTGGACCAGAAACGGGATACGAAACAAACACGGTAGGTTAGTCAACGAACTGGCGCTGAATAGCAGCCAGCCAGGGGTTTAAATGGTGCAGGAAGTGAAGGAGAAAACGAGAAACAGGTGTGATGTTAAATCAGGAGTGATTGCCGAAGCACAGCAGTGAGGAATGTGAGTAACGAGAGGGGCGAGTGATAGGCGGAAGCTAAAGTGGAAAATGAAACCAAAAGTACCCGAGGGAGACGCCCAGTCCACAGCCAGGAGGGAAACACGGACAAGGGATCCAACATGACACGGAAGGAAACAAGGAAAACATGGAAAACGGACAGGACGGGAACGGAACGTTACAGAAAGTCTGACAAAAAAAGATACAATCTAGGCTAAGCTGCTCAGAGTGGCCTTTGAAACTGTTGCCGTGGAGAGTGGAGTTAGAAGTGTGTGTGTGGGGGGTGGGGGGGGGGGGTGTGTGTGTGGGGGGGGGGGGGGGGGGGGGGGGGGGGGATTAGCGATCAATAACAGGAAATGTAATCAGTTGCTTTTGGCCACTGACATTTAGGTAAGGCATCTTTAGTGCCACATTGGTTTTAAATTCCATCAAGCAACATTGTTCTGAAACTCGCATCAAGGGCAATAACCTTGATGAACAAAAGCAGAATATGCTAAGAAAATAACATATTCTAAAGCTGTGTTACAATATGTAGTGTGCCGTGACAACAGAAAACAACCAGAAGCTATTGCAATTGTTCAGAAACTGAATGCATATGGCCTACATGTCTGTTTTTTTTAGATTCTTTTTCTGTTGCACGAAATATTGAAATTATAAACAAATTATTAAACTAATATGGTACGTTGTTTCAAATTGAAGTGTTAACTCCAAATTGACTCAATTTATCTTTTACTGGCCAATGTACACAGACTTGCAATTACAGCCAATCAAGTAGGTGCGTGCATCCCTGCCTTCTGATACTTAATATAACTCAATAAAAGCAGCATAATGGCTGACCTCATGTGGGCAGTGTATTTCAGTCACCATTTTGCACAGCTGCGCTTATAGTGAACTACCCCATGAGCAACAGCCAGAGTACGAAGGTTACTGTGTCAAAAATAGACCTAGTAATCAATGTTTTATGAGCTCTGGCTAAATGGGTGTCATGCCAGTGGAGAGAAGTAGAATGGACATTCA
>CM056377.1:121129902-121173188 GCA_029718625.1 Synaphobranchus kaupii
GTAGAATGGACATTCAGTTTTTTTAGGTGCTGACTAGTGAAAGCAACAGAATAAGACACCTGTGCTTTCTTCCCATCAATTTAATTTTGACTTGTGTTTCAGCATCAAACTTGTCTTTGTTGCCATGAAAGGAGAAATTGAAAAAAAAGAAGGAAAAACAACAGCAACACACTACCTGTTTTCTTGCATACTTATTAGGGTGGATGCTTCAGCAACACACTACCTGTTCTCTTGCATACTTATTAGGGTGGATGCTTCGGCAACACACTACCTGTTCTCTTGCATACTTATTAGGGTGGATGCTTCAGCAACACACTACCTGTTCTCTTGCATACTTATTAGGGTGGATGCTTCAGCAACACACTACCTGTTCTCTTGCATACTTATTAGGGTGGATGCTTCAGCAACACAATACCTGTTCTCTTGCATACTTATTAGGGTGGATGCTTCAGCAACACACTACCTGTTCTCTTGCATACTTATTAGGGTGGATGCTTCAACAACACACTACCTGTTCTCTTGCATACTTATTAGGGTGGATGCTTCAGCAACACACTACCTGTTCTCTTGCATACTTATTAGGGTGGATGCTTCGGCAACACACTACCTGTTCTCTTGCATACTTATTAGGGTGGATGATTCAGCAACACACTACCTGTTCTCTTGCAAACTTATTAGGGTGGATGCTTCAGCAACACACTACCTGTTCTCTTGCATACTTATTAGGGTGGATGCTTCAGCAACACACTACCTGTTCTCTTGCATACTTATTAGGGTGGATGCTTCAGCAACACACTACCTGTTCTCTTGCATACTTATTAGGGTGGATGCTTCAGCAACACAGTACCTGTTCTCTTGCATACTTATTAGGGTAGATGCTTCAGCAACACACTACCTGTTCTCTTGCATACTTATTAGGGTGGATGCTTCAACAACACACTACCTGTTCTCTTGCATACTTATTAGGGTGGATGCTTCAGCAACACACTACCTGTTCTCTTGCATACTTATTATGGTGGATGCTTCAACAACACACTACCTGTTCTCTTGCATACTTATTAGGGTGGATGCTTCAGCAACACCCTACCTGTTCTCTTGCATACTTATTAGGGTGGATGCTTCAGCAACACACTACCTGTTCTCTTGCATACTTATTAGGGTGGATGCTTCAGCAACACACTACCCGTTCTCTTGCATACTTATTAGGGTGGATGCTTCAGCAACACACTACCTGTTCTCTTGCATACTTATTAGGGTGGATGCTTCAGCAACACACTACCTGTTCTCTTGCATACTTATTAGGGTGGATGCTTCAGCAACACACTACCTGTTCTCTTGCATACTTATTAGGGTGGATGCTTCAGCAACACACTACCCGTTCTCTTGCATACTTATTAGGGTGGATGCTTCAGCAACACACTACCTGTTCTCTTGCATACTTATTAGGGTGGATGCTTCAGCAACACAGTACCTGTTCTCTTGCATACTTATTAGGGTGGATGCTTCGGCAACACACTACCTGTTCTCTTGCATACTTATTAGGGTGGATGCTTCAGCAACACACTACCTGTTCTCTTGCATACTTATTAGGGTGGATGCTTCAGCAACACACTACCTGTTCTCTTGCATACTTATTAGGGTGGATGCTTCAGCAACACACTACCTGTTCTCTTGCATACTTATTAGGGTGGATGCTTCAGCAACACACTACCTGTTATCTTGCATACTTATTAGGGTGGATGCTTCAGCAACACAGTACCTGTTCTCTTGCATACGTATTAGGGTGGATGCTTCGGCAACACACTACCTGTTCTCTTGCATACTTATTAGGGTGGATGCTTCAGCAACACACTACCTGTTCTCTTGCATACTTATTAGGGTGGATGCTTCAGCATGCTCAGACAATCTGGCCACTAGGTGACACTGGCAAAGTTTTGAGCTCTCAAACTGTTTGATCTGGTAACAGCCAAACAACTGCTGAAGCAACCACACCAAACTTTATTTATAAACTTTACATAAACTTCTTCTTTCTTTCTGCCTTAATTTCTGCATGCTACGCCTCCTGCAGCTTTTAAGCGAGACATGCCATTCCAACTTTACAATATTCACCTTGGCTCAGAGTAGCGTGCTTGTATAAATCTTTCAATCTGTCCACATGCTGGCACTATAAAAGTTGATTTAAGGTGAAAACTTTAAAAGCTCATGCCCATCACCCCATTTGACCTATAGAGTCATGAAATTGACATAATTCTGAGAATTATATCAATTAGCCAAAATGAGTCATAAATAATTCTGTAGATTTATTGCTATTCATATCAAATCATACCTACAATTTAGGTATCATAAAGTACCGTTGCATCCACGGTACAAGCTAACTGGGGTACTATGCATTATCTGCAACTTTATGACAAAACTTGTAAATTATATAGTATATATGATCACACACAAAAGGCTTTGTGGCCTGTCTTGTACTTCATCTTTGTTGCTTATACCTGCAAATGTCTCTCTCTCTCTCTCTCTCTCTCTCTCTCTCTCTCTCTCTCTCTCTCTCTCTCTGTATGTGTGTGTGTTCTCACTCAGCGCTCTCCAACAGTCCATCTCTATCCAACTAATTAATTAAAATGTCTTTTCCAGTTCTTTTCAGTTTCCCCAAGTTCTGTCCCTCAGGAAATATTGAGTGTGAGGGCCTATTAAATCCACAAACGTGCATAAAGTGCAACAAACTAATAAGACCAAAACTTTGGGAGGACAATCAAAGAATAACTTAATTCCAGCCTTTGTAGTTTTCACTATCTCTTAAACAGTAGTGGATTAAAATTTCAAAAGATACCAAGTTCACTTCGTCGTTTGGAAGGGAAAACAATACAATAAAAACAAAAAAAGAAAATGCAGTAAGGAAATATTGCCTTGTAACTCTTGTATAGCTCAAGACAGAAATTACATTTCCCAAATAAACTGGGGTGTTCTGTTGCTCAAGTGTATATCTCATTATCCTGCTTGAATACTGTTCCTTGGCCAATTATTCTGCAAGCCTTGAAGGAATTAATAATAAAAAATGCAGCCGGAAAGAACGGTATCATTTCTAAAGAACTAAACAAGTTTAAATGATCCTTTGCCAAGGAGCCCCGACCTGCTCCCATTGATAGCTGCAGGCAGTTGGGGGTGACTTTCCCAACAAATGCACAACGGTCCCCCAAACACTTTCAGATAGCCCCAATAATGTTCCCTTTCAACGGTCGGTAGGCTATACACGGCTCATAATCATCTATACAACCTACGGTAAGTTAGATAATAAATAGTTTTGTCTGATGCTGCCCATGAATAATGTCCATGGGTGCCACGGGAAGTACTTTTTCAGTACATAATACTATTTAGAACTGAGCCGATTGGAGTGCGAGCGTAACTATATAGCTACCGCAGTAGCCTACATAGACTGCAGTAGCTACTGGTGGTCGGTGTCATGATGAACAGTAGCACAGTAGCCTAGTAGCTGTCATCAAAAGAGACGCGACAAAACGCAATTATAACACATTATAATTTTGAAAACTTACTTTCCACTTTATTATAGCCTATGAACAGGCAGGGGAGATATGAACGGTTGCCCATTGAATGTAACAGACAGATCGGTGACAGTCATACGGGAGAAGAATCAGTGAGCTAAACCGTGATACATTTTTTTAACAGCTGATGGGAAGAGTGGAGAAACACGGGGACGCCCTAAAGACCGTGGTCACCAAACGTGCACGCAAAGGAAGAAAGTACATTTGTAGAAAGACAAGTTCTCTATATATTTCTGAACTACACACGTTACTGTTCCGAGAGTTTCATTTCGCTTACGAAAGTTCCGAGTTGCACATGTAGCCGAATGTCATATCCAAGCGGAAAAAAACAAGTGAAGTGAAAACAAGTGAATATTAAAATGGCTAATATGTTAAATGCATACAATAAGTATAGGCCAATACGTTACCGCTTAGTTAATGAAAATCCAGTGTAGTTTCCTGTGTCAATGCCTTCTTTTCAGGGCAAAACTACATGGCCGTGTTCCGACACTCCCACCTAACCAAATGGCAATGGAAAGTCGTCATGGAATCACCCCTCCCGTGCGTAACTGCCCAGTTATTGCTGTACGGGAGCAGGAGCACTGCAACAGCTGTTGGCAAACAACCAATAACTTAAATACTGTGAGCGTTTTTGTTAAATTTAGTTCTTATAGGAGGACATTCCACCAAATATTAGGGTACCCAGATCTGGGTGCAATGTTCGCATTCATGCAAATAAACGCCTTAACAATAAAAAATCGCTCAAAAATAATATGATAGTAACGCCAATAAAAATGTAGTGTTGTTTAAATTATCAAATTAAAGTGCAATTATATACATCGGAATTTTTGTTCAATTACAATGTTTCAATAGTTCCGCCGTGTTTCGTATTGACCCATCAAGTAAAAGGAGTATATGGTATAAAGTCTGAAATATGTGTACGGAAACTGCTACAACAGTGCAATGAAGACAGCCAGAAGTCTTGAAGTGGTGAATTGACACACTGAAGGTTATTTATATGACTCCAGTGGGTAGGTAACCTAAGGAGCCAGTGCTACTGCTTTGCGGACTGGAGAAATGTATTCTGACCTGACTGTGAACTCGAATGCCTTGCTAGCGGAGAGATGACACTAAACAGCAGCACACTTTTCTTTCTTTCTATAGGCTACTAGAAACGATCTATTCACTTATTAAATGGATTCTACCTCCCTACGTACTGTACTGGCACGTCAATGTGTTATAATAGTCATGCGGCTTATTTAGTTCTCTTAATAATATGTGCGAAGCAGAAACTTGTTCAGAGCAGCTGACCCGTACGTGAGTCCAAAGAGATGCAGCTGTTCGTTGGCATGATGCACGTTCATACGCATGCGCGAGGCAGGCTTCACCAATGTGGACGTCTTTCCCCATAAACAACTGTGCAACCCCATTACAGACAGTAGAGTAGCCTAACACAACTGACCAAAAGTGTCAATGCCAATGTGGGTTAAGGTGTAAAAATCTCATACCGTGGTCTGCAATCCAATCCATTGTGGTGTGGGCCTGCTATCCCTAAATTGAAACTGTTTCCAGTTGCAATAATTGTCTTAACATTGAACGGTAACCTTTTTCACGGAACCGTAGCGTGAAAGTGTGGCAAACTGCGACATGTAAAACATAATATTCACCTTAAAAAATACATAACCAAGCAGACAGACACACGCACGCACACACACTTTTCATCATGAATCGTTTCATAACTGAAGTTTTTATCCATTTAATCTGTGTTTCTTTAACGATTTCTTCAGTGGGTGTTATTGGCAGCAGTTATTGTACAAGTGAGAATCAGAAGTGCCCGTATATCTGATTACAGTGTGGGTAAATCAAAGGACTGCACAGCATGCTACCTTTAGTCACAGCCTCTGTTTTTTTATAATGCTCTGTTACCTTTGCTGTTGGTTTTATTGAACACCAACGATGCCATGCCGAACCCTTAGCTGGTAATTGTCCCTCTCCCCTGTTCCCGTGGAGGCATGTGTCACGCAGTCCTAGCGATCGTATTCATCTCAAACCCGACCCACCACTTCTCCCTAATTGCTGTTCTCGACGCCACCATTACGGCTAAAAAATGTGTGGGGGGGCTGCCAAACACAGGTTTATGTACTGTACTTTCATCTGGGGCTTTTCACTTCCCAGTTCTGGTGTTAATTGATGCTTTAGTTCAGCCGGCGATGATTTGTCAGAGGGTTTACTGCATGAAGTGTCTGTATGTGCATGTCATGCATACTAACAAGCACGCGTGGGTCACTCGTGTGTGTGTGTGCGTGCGCTGTGCACCAAAGGAGACAGACTGCTATTTCACACTGTACATCCAAGTGCAAAGACTTATTTATAGCACAATTAGCATTGTGTTCCTGATCAGACTTGGGCCTGGATTCAATCATTTGTACTTGATTTTGACTTTTTTTCCCGCAGGAACACAGTTTCATGGGTAGTTCATCAACAGCCAAAATTAATTTGCCAAATTTGTTTATGTAAAAGAAAAAAAAAACCCCAAGAAACAAAAACAAGGAGAGCTGTATACTGAATCCAGATGTTTGGGTCAAGTATAAGGATTAGGGTGAGCATCTTTTGACAAAAAAAAAAACGATAGCCTTCAGATTTTGCAATACTTTAATTAGTGGTGGTCTGCACTGGTGTAGCAAGTCAGTGGATTGTAACTCCACAGTATTACTTTGTGAGTAGTTTTCTTAAGGAATCTATTCAGACATTTTAGACATGTATTCCAGATGCCCGTGGAACTGCAGTGTTTCATATTTACTGCTTGGTGGATTGAGGTTGAGGTTGAACCAGTGGATGTGGAGTTTTGCAAAACAAACAAATTTACATCAATAATTCACTTTGTTCACTCACTTCACTGCAGAGGTCTGACAGTACCAGACACTACAGTGCATATCTGTGTGTGTGTGTGTGTGTGTGTGTGTGTGTGTGTGAGAGAGAGAGAGAGAAGGGGAGAGTGCAAAGTAGAATAAAGAGAAGGGCAGAGAGAGAGAGCGAGAGCGAGAATGAGAAATGTTTCTTTAAAAACACATGCAGTATAAGTCCAGTCATACTGATGAAGAAAGCATGTTAGAATAATTTAATCCTTGATAATGATAGACAGAAAAACCTAGGGCATTAAAACTAATAAAGATATTTCACGGGACATAATGATTTTGAAATGCTTCCCTTATCATTAAAATGCTATGCACTGTGCGGACAATGTATGAGAAACCTTCCTGATGAAGAGAAACAACTGCTTCAGGAAAGAAACTATGTGACCCTGGCAGCACAATATATTTCTGCCTGCCATGGACTGTGAGACAGTGCGGCACCAAAGACAGTGACGAACGATCTTACCTATTTATTTGAAAATTTAAAGTATCGTTTAAAAAACGATCATCATTATCACTAATTTATTTCATTATTAATAATTGCGGTCCTTGTGGAGGTAATTAATTTTGTCCCATTTGGGTGCCCATAAACTCATATCCTGTCATAGATTAATTATCGCCGAACGGCTGTGAACACACCAGAGGGACTCTAGGGGTTGGTGTGTCCCCCCCGTAAAGTGACACGACCTCCACCAGTGAACCACTGAAAATCGCAAAACGTGTTCGAGAGTCACCCCAGTGGGGGCATGAAAACACAGGAAGCAGGAGAACGGGACACCGTTCACCTCACGAGTTCAACGACAAACGAAAAAGCAGCCGTTATTTTCTCAGTCCTCGGCTCGTAACGTTCGTTTCCAGCCCGGGACCATTTTACCTGAAATCCCACTGATGGACATGTTAGATTGCAGCTCGGCTAATCCATGACTGCCGTTTGTCAGGATTCAATATGCCAGCAGGTATTAACACGGCTTCATTGTAGTGAAACCAAAGAAATGGTATTTACATATCAATGGCTTAAAACTAGTTTGTAGTTGTGAGACCATCATCTTCGCAGCTGCCAACGCCGGATCGGTGCTGGATGTAATCTGCATGGTACCATATTTTCATTTAAAATCTGAGCTACTGGTCTGTAGTCTCTTCATTATACTGTGTGCTTTGTAGTGTAGCTCTGTTACGAAATTACATGATATACTGTAATTGTGCCTTTAAATATAAATCCACACAATGGTGCTGGAGGAGAAAAAAAAAGAAAAAACTGAATTGAAATTGACTCGTTGCAACTTGTTAAAATGCAGCTGATCTCTTGTACAGTTGTCAATGACAACCTTATTTATGACAATTCTTTATTTTGTCAATGCATTCTAAACAGCAATGTGTTGTTGGTGATATCTGCCTGTCCTTTACTGGAGTAAACTCAGGGGAACCTGGGAAGAAAAGCAAGAGATTATTTGAAGCAGATTCAGCAGATATGCACTGTGCCAGCCGCTGGTATTTTCTATGTTGTTATGGGGCCACGGCACAAGTAGCAGTGACCAGGTAAAACTTCACCCAGTAGAGAAACCATTTTGTCATTCTATACAGGGCAACTGTCAAAATATAAACTCCACGGTGACACAACATTTGTCAGTGTTTTTTTTATTTCAATCCCCACAACAGCAGTCAAACAATAGGGTATGAGTAGCCTTTTGTGAACTCAATAACAACAAGAGAAGCCTTTCTCCTTCCAGTGGGAATTAAAAATGTTTTTTTTTATTTATTGAATTTTCTTTATATCCCCTGTTCATATTTTTTCCACCTAATTTGAAATGCCCAACAGCGTACTCCTGTCCCAATGCTGAAACATGATCCATCAGTCCCGTAGAGCTCAGACTAGCGCATGTCTCTTCCAAGTCACATGTAGGCCTGTCAGCTCATGCCCTCCTGCTGTATCCAGTCTACCAGGTGAGCTGCACCATCGCGTTGGAAGACTGCATTTCATTTGCAACTGGTATAGGCACACTACAGGTTCCCTGAATGACCATATACTATACCAACAATTACCCTTCCTCGCTGAGAGACACTACTGACAGATATTTGTCACTGTAGAAGTAAGTAGTTTTTAGGCTCAAAAACCACATATGCAAAAGCTAAATAAAATATGGAATATGAGGGGAAGAGCATTGAAAGTGGGTAGGAGGTCAAGGGGGGCAGGAGTTTTATAGTCTTAAGTCTTACAGTCTTAAGTTTTATAGTCTTACAGTCTCCCAGGCTGTTTGATAACAGAAGATAGGGCAGATCATGTGTATGCTGAGCAACGGGATGTACCAATAAAAAGATAGGATAGATCATGGGGACCCAGATAAAATTGGGAAATATGAATAACAAGACATGGTCCGATCCGAGTTTAGCAGAGGCATGCAAAATTAACTTTATTTAGTGGACCATGCGTGCCCCCAAGCGCATAGGGTGGGAACTGATTATCTAACAAGCTTAATTTTGCCTTTTCATGTATTGGCTAAAATAAATAATGATGGAAGAGTGTCACCTTAACTCATTGGTTTATTAGCTAGGAAGGGTTATGAAAGTACAGCATATAAGCAATTGTTTGCTTTTGTTTGGAGAGCTCCTGAACCCTCTGCATAGGAGAAAGGACCTCCCACTGGCATGTGATCCATAAACTGAATTTAAGACTCTGCAAGACTATTTCCTTTATTTTCATCCAACCAAGGGCAAGACTTCTTCAGCTTAAAACCCACCTCAAATTGAGCCTGATGAGGAGAAAGTAAAGACTTACCTCCGCATCGCGTAGTTCGACTCTTGGCCACGGTCGAATCTGGTGCAGTCAGGATTAAACTCTGGAACCCTGAGCGATTCGCCGCACTGTGACTCACTCAGACTCACTCAGACTCACTGTGACTCACTGCATTGAGCGCACAACCCAGAAAGCCTTCAGTGGGACTATATAAAACATAAGCAAGACTAAAAATGGTGTCAACCATGTGGATAACTTTAAATCATGTTTTGTCTCAGTTTTGTTTCCCTTTCTTTCTCCCCACAGTTGCCTCTTGGCTCTGCCTCAGTAGTAATATGCCTCTAGCCATTAGTGGGTTTAAAAGGGGTTGACGGGTGTTGGATTACTGTATCTCAGCCAGAGGCCCAGATAGTGATGTCGACTGTTTTTGGATGTGTTCATGAATATTTTACTATTCACAGTAATGTTTTTTTAGTTTTTTTTTACCAACAACAACAACAATTCCCAAGACAAAATGGTGCTTTTATTATTTTGATTAAAGTTCTTAAAATGTAATCTTAAAAGGCTTCAGGGAGCAAACTGCATTTTCCATTTTGAAGAAGTTTTACAGTATGATGGACTGTTCAGTCCTGTGACTGAAATATAATACTATAATAATACATATGAAGTATCTACGTATATACTACTCAAAAAAGAAGAAAGTTTTTTTATACCCATGTATACTATATTTCTTTGGTGAAGAGTATACAGTATATATATATATATATATATATAGAGAGAGAGAGAGTATATAAGTATCCAATTATTTTATGCTCAAAACCAGCTACATACAGTGCCTTGCGAAAGTATTCACCCCCTTGGCGTTTTTCCTATTTTGTTGCATTACAACCTGTAATTGAAATGGATATTTATTTGGATTTTATGTAATGGACCTACACAAAATAGTCCAAATTGGTGAAGTGAAATAAAAAAAAAACTTGTTTTAAAAAATTCTAAAAAAAAAAACAAAAACGGAAAAGTGGTGCGTGCATATGTATTCACCCCCTTTGCTTTAATGTATTTTTAAAGTATCATATTTAATATTTGGTGGCATATCCTTTGCATGCTGCTACTTCCTGAAGTCTGTGACCCATCAATATCAAAAGACTCTTGATATATTATTTTCTGGTACTCTTACAAGTGATACTATAACATCTTTGCATTTGAATGGATCTCTATGGGAATTAGGGGGTGGGACTAGATTTAGCTGTAAATAACACTTGAACTGTATAGAATACATGGTTGGTAAAATGGCTGTAAGTCATCAAGGGTCTGAGGTATCAAACGGGCCTCAAACCATCACACTGCTGCCAGATATGCAGTAGATATGGATGGATCACTTTAAGGGTTGTTTCTCCTGACAAATTTTCCCATTGAACTCTATGGAAAAATAAGTCAGGAGAAGAAACCCTTTATCCATCCATATCTACTGTATTTCTGGCAGCAGAGTGATGGTTTAAGGCTTGTTTGATAGGATAGACCCTTGATGACTTAGAGCCATTTAGCCAACCATGTGTTCTATACAGTTCAAGTGTTATTTACAGCTAAATCTAGTCCCACCCCCTAATTCCCATAGAGATCCATTCAAATGCAAAGACGTTATAGTATCACTTGTAAGAGTACCAGAAAATAATATATCAAGAGTCTTTTGATATTGATGGGTCACAGACTTCAGGAAGTAGCAGCATGCAAAGGATATGCCACCAAATATTAAATATGATACTTTAAAAATACATTAAAGCAAAGGGGGTGAATACATATGCACGCACCACTTTTCCGTTTTTTTTTATTTTTTAGAATTTTTTAAAACAAGTTTTTTTTAAATTTCACTTCACCAATTTGGACTATTTTGTGTAGGTCCATTACATAAAATCCAAATCAATATCCATTTCAATTACAGGTTGTAATGCAACAAAATAGGAAAAACGCCAAGGGGGTGAATACTTTCGCAAGGCACTGTACAACCCTAATCTCTCCATGGTCAATTCAGCTTTATTTCTGGTAGTGTGTAAATTGTACATCATTGTGTAGATTGTGTATAATTTTAACTGAACATTATAAAGATATTTTTTCTGAAAGTATTTACATCAGTATTATATGAACAGTTGGAAATGACCTTCATCCATAAAGGAGATCAATGTTCGTCTTCCTCACGTGTCTTATGCTTTGGTGTCAGAAGGGAAGTGATTCTGTTCAGTTTTGGTTTTCTATCTGCACTCTAATGAAATCACACTTTGTGCTCAAGATAAATCTGAACATCAAATATTGATTCTTCAAAGCTGAATATGAATAATGGCTGTCAAGGACACACGCCCACACATACACGTACTGTGTGTGTGTGTGTGTGTGTGTGTGTGTGTGTGTGTGTGAGAGTGTGGTCTAATCCTGACCACACATATATAGTAAAGAATAGGCAATGTTAATGACATAGTAGCTAATATACGTATGAATATTATAATAATATAAATTTTTAGGATTGTATAACAATGTTCTGTCAATTCAGCTGATGTATAAAACATGACTTCCATTTAATGAGGTTAGTAAATCTTTGAAGGTTTACATATTTACCTCCAGCAGTCTACTCTTATATAATGTGAGCTTTGAGTATTGTGATTTTTTAAGTTTTCCACTGAAATAAAAGCAGACAACAAGAGGAAAGTGACGTCCTGTAGGAAACCAAAAATATGCAAAAATATGTAAATTTGCGCCCATACTTCAGGAAAACAGTCACTGTTGCTAAGACTCTGTAACATACCACTGAGAAACAGGAGCCACTTTGGGAACGTATTTCCATCAAACTTGCCAGGAACAAACTATATTTTTTTGCATCTGCAGAGACGCTCAGCTGCTACCGCGACCAATCAACTGGTCACCTGGGAGCTGCAAGTTTATTACAGCCTCATTACCAAAGAGTTTTAAGTATTAATTGATTGCGGAAGGGAAAGAGGATTGGGTTGCTCTGGCGGCTCTTCCCACACTAAATTAGAGCAGCGATGACACATCAAAGACAGGGGTTAGCATTGTGACCGCTAGCGAGGTCCTGCGCTCCACCCAGGCACCCAGGGGAGGGCTAATAAAGCGGATTCCATGCATTCAGAACCGCGAACCCCCCTGAAGGCGGACGAACGGGAGCACACAGAGGGGCGTGGCGCTCGTAAAGCACCGACGCGTAACTCACTGTTGTTTTGTCGTAGAAACGAGAGCATGTTTTGTGATTTGTCAACTGATGTAAATGCCACAGATTTATTGGTGAGCTCTGTATAAGCATTGCAGCAATGCAAAATAAGGATTTCTAAATCATTTATGCTGTACCTGCTTGTTTTTAAGAATGTCATCTATGCAGAAATAGTCTGCGAACTGATTGTGACACTGCAGGTTGCTAAGTTCCCTATTTTGGCTATGTCGGTAGGAATACATCACTATTGCAAATCTGGGAGCTAAGCACTCACATGATTTAGCAAACAAAACAAGTAAGATTTTTTTTTCGACCTCTGGACGGAAAGTCACATCCATAAACATATCATATTGGGAATGATAAAATGTACAAATCTATAACAACAACAACAATTATAATAATATTTTAGTAGTAGTAAGATTAATATATAAAACATCTTCACTCAACAATAACACATTTTAAACATAATATTGTTGGCTTATTTATTTAGAATTACCTTAATTAAATTGAATTTAAGATGACCTGAAGCTGATACAATGTTGTATTTGAAGCTAGTTTAAATATGTAATATGTCTATATTATTTATGACTGATTAAATGTGACTTATCTAAATTTTTCCAAAGTGTGATTAGTCACTCATAAAGCTAATTAGATATACAGAGCGAAGATAGGTGATGTAACAAATAATTCAAGTTACTGATACAATCTAAAAACTAAATGCTCATTGTTTACACTGACAGTGTCAGCAGGTACTACTGATTTCTTTAGTTCATAGTTTCTGCAGCTCCTTTAAAACTTGGGATGGAAACAAAAATACAGTAAGTGAATGTAAGGTAAAGAAACACTGCTGCTAGCAGATATGAATCAGAGACCTGGCCTTGCTTTTCACTTATAAATCATATATTTATTCCCCACTATAGCCAGGGCCGAGGGTTCAAATCCTGAGCACTGTGCTGACAACACTGTTCATTGATTAATTGATGAAATCCAAAAAAACACATTTTCCCCCACTCTTTCATGGACCCTGCCATTAGCTGCCTATGGTGGTGCTGGGGTAGCACCTTGGGATAGATAACATGTGGCTGATGTCACCAGCCATTCAATAATGAACGAATAAACGGATCCAGAGTGGTCTGGCACAGCTCAATTCGCTTTCGTGATTATATAATGATTGTTCCGAAACATCTCTCTTCCCATGAAATAAAGTTTTTGAAGTTTTCATGAAACCTTTTAAAAAAAAAATTAAATAAAATCTTCTCCCATCCCTCCAGATTAGATAGAAGCTCAGAATTCCCAAGGGTCTCCTTTGGGTTCCCTAACGGTACAAACGGATCTTCGATTTGAACATTCTGTACAAACAGCTTTTTCCAGAATTATTATGGGTGCGGTGGAAGTAAAATCACAGAGAGAGACTGAAGTACATGTGTGCTGAACCTGAGAGCGTTGACGGTTTCTTTGTTTCACCGGGGTGTGTTGTGAAAGACCAATTTAAATGTCTCCGGGCTCACGTACAGTGCTGGTCTACTGAGGAAATAACAAGTTTCCCTGCAAAATAAAAATGGATAATATGCTCTCCCAGGCACATCTATTAATTTTTTGGCCTCAGAAAGTGTGTGTGTGTTGAGTGTTTGTGTATGTGTGCATGTGTGTGTAAGCATACAGTATGTGCATGTCTGATGGGGTGTGTTTTTCCCTGTGTGTGCGTGTGTGTGCGTGTTTGAGAGAGAGAGAGAGAGACTTTCGGGTGCCACTTTTTAAATATGTGATCATTTTA
The DNA here is from genome assembly GCA_029718625.1 of Synaphobranchus kaupii. NCBI lineage: Eukaryota > Metazoa > Chordata > Actinopteri > Anguilliformes > Synaphobranchidae > Synaphobranchus > Synaphobranchus kaupii. Next base: position 121,144,073 of record CM056377.1, read on the forward strand.
CATTGTTGCTACAATGACAGAACTAAGCCATGTAGCGTGGACACTGTTTTCTGGGACTCATGCAAATGGCCTGCTTTTAAAGCTTTATAGATGAGGCAGATTAATTTACCAAAAACAAGGTGTTATCAATTATATATGTTACAGGGATAAAGAACAGCAGTACCCACATGCAAGTATATTTACACATGGCTTTAACTATCATTATTTTGTGACAAACTCAGCATCTGAAAGGTTTTGTTTATAGAATCAATTGAATGTTTTTTCCATTACATTACATTTTTGCAATTAAAATGGTGGACACATTTCAGTAGGCAGATCTCCCAGGAACAGGGCTGCCACCCAGAGATGGTGTCGAATGCAGAGGCCTCTTGGCTGCCGTCATTTATCATTTATCAGAATTCATGGGACACCTCCTTCTCCACACACCCCCTAATTATCACAGTGTGCTGGTGTGAAAGAGGAGCAAAAAAAAAAACTCAGGCCACGGTGCGATCCTGCCGCGGTTGAGCTCGCGCGCTCGCAGGTGAGATCCAAAGCGCAGAGCGGGCTATTAGAGGAGACAGGTGAGTCGGGGAGACAGATGGCGCTCCGGCAACCCCGACGGCAGATGCCGCGTTCCGCGCCCTCGCTCACGTGCGCCTCCTTTTTGCATGTGCGTGAACTCCGTGCTCTGAAATAATTTTTTTAACCACCAGCCAGAAAAAAACGGAACAAAATAAGCGAAGGGGTACGACGCCTTTCAGAAGACTTTTTAATGAAGTCTGCGTGTTCCTTTACAACAGGGTTTTAAAAGCTTGGAGAGGATCACAACGTGACCCGAACATAACTCTTCAGGTGTTTACTCACAGAAGTAAGTGCCCACTATGAATACCACGGTAACTGTACCCTGCAATCCCTGCACTTTTTGGGGCAGGAGGATCATTGCTGGAAAGCTCATGCAGCATGCAATGCCCCACAGATTCTTTTTTGGTTGCACTCAGACAGGCTTTGTGTGAAAATGGATAGAAAAACGGCTGACATTTCTGTTCAGGGAGCCATAGAGATTCCTCTGGCTCACATTTTACTGTGTGTGTACAACCTCTAATTAAGAGGTACTTTTAAAAAGTGACAACGGCAAGAGTTATAATTTTTATTAATGTGCTTAACTGTAGTTTGATAATCACCGATCAGCATATACCAGCATATAGAGTATATGTATGAAGATGATATGATATATATAACTTGTTTGCTCAAATAATGTCACCGCACATGTATTTTTGAAATTAATTGGCCTCCTTTGCCTTCACTGATGTCAGAAATGAATCCCATTTTAATTAAAATAAAATCTGAGGGAGCAGAGCAGACCTTCAAGTGAAGAGATGGGAGGTACATTTCATATCTCTTTCCAGTATGGGACTCTTTGATTCCAGTAAGTGGCAGTCGGCAATTAAACAATGAAGGGATAAAACTATGGGGTCCATCCAGGCTACTGATCATTATTACCTTGTATAAAAATGACTTTGTGACAAGAATAATCTACAGTGTTCACATTTTCATAAGGCACCAGCCAACATCCTAATGACTTCCAGTGGCATTTTTATTATTTACCCTCCTACGCTCTGTCAGATAATCAGCGAAGAATAGCCCGCTCTGGTACTGTCAGTTTCAAATGTGCCCTTTTCATCGTTGAATATAAAAGTGTGTGTGTGCATGCGCGTGCGCATGTGCGAACGGTCATACTTCTTGTTTTTGTTTTTATGTGTATGTCTTTGTGTATGTTGCTGGATGTTTAACACAAAAAGCCGTCACGGTTGATCACAGCACCGAAGGGAGAAAGGCACAGGAACATTTTGGAAAGATTATTTAAAAAGACGCAGTGCGTTGTTAGGCAGAATACATATCCATCGTCGATAGTCTTTCTTTTTTTTCAACTTGACTTGTAACTGACTCTATATACACTGCCCGGTCAAAAAAAAAAGTCGCACACTGTAATATTTTGTTGGACCGCCTTTAGCTTTGATTATGGTGCGCATTCGTCGTGGCATTGTTTCGACAACCTTATGCAACGTGACAACATTTATTTCCATCCAGACTTGCATTAATTTTTGGCCGAGATCTTGTATTGACGACGGGAGAGTCGAACCACTCCGTAAAGTCTTCTCCAGCACATCCCAAAGACTTTCAATGGGGTTAAGGTCAGGACTCTGGTGGCCAATTCATGTGTGAAAATGATTCCTCATGCTCCCTGAACCACTCTTTCACAATTTGAGCCCGATGAATCTTGGCATTGTCATCCTGGAATATGCCCATTGATGGGATAACCTGGTCATTCAGTACATTCAGGTACTCAACTGACTTCATTTTATTGCATAATGTTGCTGAGCCTAGACCTGACCAATTGAAGCAACCCCAGATCATAACACTGCCTCGAGAGGCTTGTACAGTGGGCACTATGCATGATTGGTGCAACTGCGACTTTTCTTTTGGCCAGGCATATACGTACATGCACAATATATACATTTTCTCTGGCGCAGCCTAATGTCATTTTATGACATAATATTCCAAACCAGCTGATAGTAGTGTTTTTCTCAAAAGGTTACAAAACAATTCTGCTTATACAGTAGGTATGTATGTGGTGCAGTGCTATTTTTGCAGTTATCATCCCATTGCCACAGTGTCCTCTGTGAGTTCAGGACAATGCAAATGTGTGACCTCTGACCTCTTTTCACTCTGTAATCACTAGAGAATAACCTGTTAATCAATCAATCTACTGTTATAGCACCAAAAGTTGTATAGTACGCCCTCTAGTGTGGGATTGGGTAATTAGCAAAGGGAGCTGTCAGCAGCCCAATTTATATAAATTTGAGGTAATAGCAGAAGTAGAAGAAAAAGAAGAAGAAGAAGAAGACAATCGAGTGCTATCGGTCACAGTAACAATAATAACATACCTGAATATCATAGAGGTTTGGGAGCTTGAATTACAGTATATGCATAATGGTATTTTATATGACTACATTATATGGATGTGTCAATCAAACCAGTGTAAATAACATAAAGGTCAGAGACTCTGAAGTTACCTGTCCTGGGTATATTCCTGCCTCTTGCCCAATGCATGCTGGGATAGGCTCCAGCCCTTTTCCAGGTGATCATATTCATGTGATTACCATCTTCATTTTTTGCAAAGAAATGCGAAAGGTGGAGAGACCAGACTGCCTTATGCCGACCCCAGGAAAATACATTTTACTTATTTATTTTGCAGAAAAATAGGATATACTAGGGTTACCAAAGATCTCAATACTTTTTTTACTACAGCAAAATCACTCCCTCCATGACTATAATGTTTTAATGAGACTGGTCAGTTAAACAAACCCATTAAAGTCATACTTATGGTAGATAATACTTTAGAGAATATAATTGGAAGAGTGGAAGAGTTAATTTACAAATGAGATATTTTATAGCAGTCTCCAAATCCAGTCTTAATTAACATTCTTTTGAAACATAAGAAATACCATGGACATGAGTCACTGGCTTATTTTTAAAATATAATGTAAAAAAAAAAAACTCATTATCTCTCCAAATTTTAATCAAGTGCATAGACCCCTTCCAAATGGCTGCAGACAGTAATGAAACCCCTGGTTTGAGCACACTCTTGCTGCAGAACCAAAACAATTCTATCAAAGATGTAGGCTATGTACTGTACATTAAAACTCATGCTAGTCTGCATTACGGAATACCTGAAGGGGCAGGAATGACCAAGCCAGTGCAAACTGTGGCCATAGCATTTAGCCAACCTGATCTCATGTGAATTCGGCAATATGTCCCGATTGTTAGTGTCTCAAAAAACGGTACCTGTTTCCGAATTTTGCACAAGCGCCCCCTGAGCCTGTACTGGGAACTACTGACTAATGCTCAGTTGTAGACTGTAAGGAGATTTCGTGAAAGATACATAATGCGAGAGAAGCTTGTGATAGAAAAATATAGTTGTGCAAATATAGATTCTTTAAATCTTAACAGTTCGGCCATGAGCCCGAGTTACGTGAACTCCTATGAGGTTATGTTTAGGGGTTGGGCGGGACCCTGGGACATTTTTTTACTTTTATTTTATTTTTTTAATAATTTTTTTATTTTTTATAATTTATTTTATTTCAAAATTGTTGGTAACAATATGGTAGCAAAAAGGGACACTATCTTAACAGTTCGGGCATGAGCCCGAGTTACGTGAACTCCTGTGAGGTTATGTTTAGGGGTTGTGGGTGGGGTACGGGAATCACGGAAAAAAAGAAAAACAATTTTTGCCAAGAAAATTTTTTTGACAAAAAAGTCTTGCCAAGAAAAGCAGTGGGACGCGTGACGTCATATACTACTACCCTCACACGTGATGTTTTCGGCCTATCACAGCCTTTAGTCAGTAGTTCCCAGTACAGGCTCAGGGGGCGCTTGTGCAAAATTCGGAAACAGGTACCGTTTTTTGAGACACTAACAATCGGTACATATTGCCGAATTTCATGAGATCAGGCTCCATTTAGCATTTACCAAGCAGGGAAGCTTTCCCTTGCCTCACCATGCAGAGAGCCGCCCCACTGGCTAATTAATAAGGTGCCTGCAGTCTCCATGCACCAGCTTTGTTATTTTCTTGCTATCGTAGTCAGCAGGTGAATTTCTACACGGACGGCTCATGTCGCGTGTGCTTTAAAATGCATGCCGCTGCCTTGTAAGTTCAGTCAACAGCTGCTGAACGGTTCAAAGGGAAATGCCACCACACGTCTTGCTTTTTTTTGTTGGGGGGGGGGGGGGGGGGGGGCATTGCTGTAAAAGAGCACGTGTGCGCAGTCAACCTACCCCCATATAAATAAAGGTTAGTAAAATAAATAAATGCATAAATACATTTTGGGAACAAAGCGTAGCGTGAAGCAGATGCAGAGAAAGCTGAAGGAGTTAACAGTGAATGCATCAGCCAATCGTCTCCTGGGAGAGGAGAGTACCTGAGCAACACACCTTGAAGATATTACTGTAACGTTTTAAGATGGCAAGATAATGAGGCTTCAGGAATATTGTTTTCATACTGTGCACAAGAAGCTTGGATAAACGAACCTCTGTCCTTAATTGAAGCTTGGGTGTAGCGGTCTGCGAGCAAGAGTGCTGCAACTGCAGTCATTTCAGAAATGGGGGTGTAAAACCTGTTTGGGGGGGGGGTGGGGTGGGGGGTAGGATTTATTCAGAAGTATTACATGCAAATATATTTTATTTATAACACCGAACTGTCAGCGCTAAAATTAAAAGTCTTGCGCATGGGGTGGGGTGGCTGTCAGGTGACATAATTCATTGAATTATCAGCTTGAAACTGAGAGAGACTAGCTAGCACTGAAAAAACACAAGTCAAACGTTGGGGGGTAAGAAGTGGACTGTTTGCTACCCAAAAGAGGGTGAAGGGGAACCCGAAGGGAAATGAACACACAACAAAGTGTCATATTCAGTGTCATGATTGCAGTTACATAACTGTGCAGCAGCATAAATTAATTTACATTCCGCCCAATGAACGCTGTTTAAGCCGATGATCTGAACTTTTGTTTATGGCACTGCAGAGAATGTCATCTTTATGTGTGCGCACAACCTATGATTAAATAACCTCCGAACCAAAATCATTTCTACATGAATTAACTATTGCATTTGCATATTATATCATGCGTTGTGATTTTATCGGCCTAATTTCCAATTTAGTTGTAAATGTTGGCACGGTGCTGCATATCTGCCTTAAGCAACGCAAGTTCCGCGTTGTTTTATTTAGCCGTTTTTCTTTGATAACGCGTTTAACTTGCTGTGCCGACACTGATAAGACCTGAAGTTTTTTATAGTTTCTTATTTCCTCTCTGTCAACGGTGAGTGAAAGAAGCAAATAATTGAAACAGTCACTGCTTATTATGCTTGGCCACAGTCTTTTCCATACCTGGCCTTCTTTTCCATACCTGGCCTGTTTCACGGATGGGGTGTTACGTATCTGTTACGGGACGAACCCAAGTGCAACGACCAGGAGACAGATTTCACAAAGGGGTGTTTTTAATAAATTAAGTGTTGGGGTAGTCCCAACACTGTACAGGAAAGGCAAACACAGAATGTACAGAGGTCTTGCGCCTGGAAGCCCGGGGCGGGCTGCTCCAAGCCGGAGCTGGACTGGAGGATCTGGAACGGACTGTTCCAAACCGGAACTGGACTGGACTGGAACTGGACCGGGTGGTCCACACGGGAATCTGGCTCAGGAACGGAATGTTCCGAACCGGAACTGGACTGGACTGGAACTGGACCGGGAGGTCCACACGGGAATCGGGTACTGGAACGGAATGCTCCAAACCGGAACTGGACTGGACTGGAACTGGACCGGGAGGTCCACACGGGAATCGGGTTCTGGAACGGAATGTTCCAAACCGGAACTGGACTGGACTGGAACGGGAGGTCCACACAGGAATCCGTGTATGAAACGGAATGTTCCAAACCGGAACTGGACCTTGAGCGAGTAGTTTGTACAACTCACGCCTGGACTGGACTGGAACTGGCAGGGGAGCGACTCACTACGGCAGGGCAGGAACTGGACCGGACTGACTGCACCGGTACAGAGAAACAAAACAACAGAGGGGGGTTAGTGCAAGGGAAGGCACGGGAAAGACCGGGAGGTTCTCACGGAGGTGCCGGGTTTGGAAGTCAGGTGGTTTGATGTAGCACGGCAGGACAGAGTGATGTGGCGCAGCTGCGGTAGGTCCGTAAGTAGCTGACTGTCTCCAGAGCTCCAGGAGCCGGCGCCGAAGAACTGGGTGGTTTCTTCGGTCGGACAGGAACAACTGGAGGGTAGCCAGGTAACGAATCACCCCGGAGCCTACACGCGCTGGAGGTGGAGGTACCGCAACACACACAACGAACACGGGGAAAACGAACACTGCCACGGGAGAATGGGTGCAGGGTTAGATGGAGGAGAAGGGAAACAGGTTAGCTACACCAAATGACAGGAAATTGTGCGGGAGGTAAACTACCAATCCGTAGTTTTGCGAAGAACTTAAGCTGCACGGGAAACACATTCCACAACTAAGCGAATAGTTCACGCAGGGAGACCAGATAACGAGTCGAGCACTAACACCAAGTGACGATAGTTAACGAACTGGCGCCGACTGGCAGCCAGCCGAAAGACTATATAGTGAGCTAACTGACAGGACTAAATCCGGTACAGGTGTGAACATAAACCGGGAGTGATTGCAAGACACCAGGTGAGGCAATGCATGCAACGAGGGGGAGGGAGTGAAAGGCGGAAGTAAGACAAAACAACCAGACGAACAAGACAGGGAAGGACACGCCTAGTCCGCAGCAGCGGGGAAAACACGGACAAAGGGATCCAACATGACACGGAGGGAAAACAGGAAAACACGGAAAACGGACAGGAAGGGAGCGGAACATTACATGGGGAGCATTTCCTGTGATAATGTATTAAGACAAGAAGGCGAATATTTCTATTTACACTTGACCCTTAAAAAGGAATACATCGTGTATTTTTTTCATGGCATGTTTCTGGATAAATATAACGATGCATCATGGGAAAGGTGAAAGGTGAGAACAAGCAAATGGATGAGTCTGGTTCAGGGTCAGGCACTCCGGTGCATGAGATGCTTCTGGTCTTTGTTACATCACAGCATTCCTGTACAGAGGGGTGTGAGCCATAGAAAATGTGAAGTGTAAGTCTATTTACAGTTACGTTCTGACATTTTTCCACGTTGCATTGAGGCATTGCATTTAGTGTGATACGTTTAATAAAATACCAAAAATTGACGCAGCTGGTTAGGTTGGTTCCTGCTTGCCTTCACCAGGTTTGATCGATGACATCTATGTTCTTGTCTAATCACGCAGGGGCTTGTGCGCAGTGGAATGGTGAAATACAATTCACTCTCAATGCTATCGTGTCAAGCTAAAGAAAACACTTAAGAGTATTTTTAAGCCACTCAAGGAGCATCGCGGTAAAAGATAATCAAACAGTTACTTTGGTTGCACGCTTTGGCTGTTGCACTTTCACCTTTCTCAACAAAAAAAAAAAAAAAGAAAGCAAAAGAGTCAGGAAAACATCACAAAAACAGTAGAAAAAGTGGTTCTTTCTGTTATTAACAGCTCCTGAAGATGCCTGTGTTAAAGTAAATTGAATTTTGTGGGGGGAATCCTTCCAGCCAATCGAGTGAAAAGCTCTGAATTAAGCCCTTGGTAGGCAGGTCAGAAGCGTGGGCTGCTGAGGAATCCAAAAGGCTTTCAGACAGACTGAAAGATTATCCGAGCAGGCTGTCAGTCTTTTGTTACAGTATTGCACTGCACTATGTACAGGCCGTGAACACCATCACATATCTTAACAAAAATGTAAAATGAGATTTTAAGGGGAAGGCAATATTACTTTATGTTTATATTTTTTAAAGTGCAGTGTTTTTTTTTGAGGATGTATTAATTTATGAATTTGGACTTTTTTTTTGTTGTTGCCCTTTTCACTTTATTTCAGTCTAGACTGTCACTTGTAAAAACATTAGTTGTGCATTGGTTGTGCATTGGTTGTGCATTAGTTGTGCATTGGTTGTGCTGACTTTATATTCTACAGGTAGTATAAAAGAACAGTTTGAAGATACGTTGTGCCAGCGCAGTGTTTGATGAAATGCCGCAGGTCGGACTTCAAATATTGAAGTGCATAATGTTCTGTAAATAATATTTCAGTTAGACAAGAATAGGCTTGATTACATAATTGGCTTGAAATTGACTTTTTTTTTTTTTTGAGAGGTAGAAATTCACGCTTTTCTGGTCCAACGTGATATTTTAATTTTCTTTCCCGTGGGATATTTTGTCAGGTTTTATCCATTTACCCTTAATTCTCCAACTGCATAATTCTGTACCATTTTATCATATTTACATTACATTAAAACTTCAGAGATTAAAGCCTCAGAACAAAGGATAGACCACAATTATGGCTTATCAAGCTTGATATTAGAAAATTAGATTGGAGAACCAAAAAATAAAATAAATCACATTGTTCCATATCTATACATTTTACGGAGATGTCAATTACTGGCTGCTTTGATTATTGGTCATGAACTTATCCCAAGGATTATAGCAACACATTGAGAGTAGCATGTTTTAAAATAAAGCTATCATAATGTAAAAATATGATTCCAATCAATAAAGGATTCAGTCCTTTAAATTGGTTTATATTAATTTAACTTTTAAAGTTCCAAGCATTACAGAGTTCCAAATGACCGCCATTCTCAATGTGTTTATATCTGGAGGTTCTGCTATGCAAACTCAGAAGAATTAATTACACAATTAATTTGGCGGCAATTTCCCAGAAGAATACATTCACAAAGAAAAGTAATTTAATTATCCTTGTTTCCCAACGATTCCTTGCTCAGACTTGAAAAACAACTCATCTAAAGTCAAATGCATATATAAGTGAGATTAACTTTTCAATTTATTTTTACCATTTTGCAAATATATAATATATAAGATAATTGAGAGCCAAATTAACTAGCACCTATTGCCTCAAGGTATATGACAGATATTATATATTTTCCCTCATTATTTTGTTTAATTATGAATGCAATAAATATTATGACCTTATTTACTCTGGAATCCATGTTAATATTCCTGTTCATGCTCAAATGGGTGCTACAATAATATTGGAGTTACAGTTATGTCTTTAAGAGTGTTTATGAAACCTTTATCAGAAATTAAGTGATTGCTCATTGGCAAATGTGACTTGGTGAAACATGGATGGATCCAGCTGGAAATTCAATTTAATTTCACATTTTCAAGTGTAGACCTGTGACCATGTATAATTAATACAGAGGCAACTGCAATATCTGAACCTCAAACAGAAGACTAAACAGTGAACTTTTAAAATTTATCCAGCCTGTTTGAGTCACAGACTGTGGAGAACTCATATCCGTCAAATTTGCAATTGGAAATCATCTCCAATAAGAATGCGCTGTCTAGCTTTGCTGTGATTGAATAAATCCAGAGTGTTACAAATGTCCCTGTTCCCCTCTAAATAGGAAGTTATTGACCGCAATGGGAGTTGTGCTGGTGAGGCCCTTCAGATTAAATTCAATTTTATATGTACAGTGCTTTTTACAGAGACACAAAAACGCTTCAAAGGAAAACAGGAAAACTGTGAAAGACCGGAGCTGAAAGGCACACACACACACACACACACACACACACACACACACACACACACACACACACACACACACACACACACACACACACACACACACACACACACACACACACACACACACACACACACACACACACACACACACACACACACACACACACACACACGCCTGTGATCTCCCTGGTAGAAAGAAATCTTGGAAGGATCCTGGCTTTAGACAGCCTAAACAGTAAAATGTCCAGTGTTCATTCACCTCAACTGTAAGAGTTGATTTAACACTGAATTTTACTCTGTATCCTCCATTGGCTGAACCGGTGTCAGTGGTTAAAAAGTTATGGTAAAGTTTAATAGGGAGGTGACAGGGAATCTACCAGGCAAATAATCTGGGCAAGTGGCTGTGCAAATCATAGCCAGGATATTAGATTAGCTGATAAATAAGAAAACAAAGGAGTGTATGTTGATAGGTCAGTCAGAAGAGCAGTACCATGCATCTCGGCCTGCAGGTTGTGTTGTGGGCGTGGGCAGGGGCCAGGCGAGGGTCAGGCTGGGGTGTTCTGAGGCACCCCTGGAGCTCTTCCCCTCTCTACCTTCTCCTTCTCCCGTTCTCGGTACAGCGGTGGAACTGCTTTATTGATCTCTGCCTCTTAGAAATTTTCTATCTACTATTTCTCTCTCGTCTCTCCATTTCTTCCTTTGAATATTGTGCCATAACTATCACTTTGTCAACTGTCACCTGGGGCCTTTGGCGCCTGTTTCCTTGACACCCTGCCCATCTCACTCCCTGTAGCTGGCACCCGCCCGATCCTGCTGGGAGATTTCTACGCCCCATCTGGAAACCTCCCATGTCTGGCTGCCTTCCTTCCCCGGCTCCACGCAGTCGACCTGCCCGTGCTGCACTCACCACCTACACACAAGGCCCGCGTTGACCTTCTGGACCCGGTCTCTACGAGGAACTGCTCTTCCGACGATCTCGCGGTGACCCCTCTCCGTCGGTCTGACCACCACTTCAGCACTTTGTGTGTTTCTGCCCACCTCTCTCCTCCAAAGCACTACCACCCCCCCTCCCACCCCGCCCACTCTACTGCCTCTGTTTGCCATAACCTCCAAGGCCTCTAACCCTTCACCCTCTGCTTAAAGGTTACTGCTTCCCTCCCACCTCTTGACTCGTTCTTTCATCTCTTTACTGACACGGCACCACTCTGTGGTTTTTTTCTCTCTCTCATCAGCCATTGACTTTCTCTGCCCTCTTGTCTCCAGACCTTCCTGACCATCTTCTCCCAGTCCTTTGTAGTCCGACACCCTCCAGGGCCAACAGGACCAAACTACGGACAGCAGAGAGGAAATGGCACAAATCCAGGGCCCTTGCTGACCTCTCCACCTACCGGTCCCTGCTCCCTGCCTTTTCAACAGCCAGTCCCTGCTAAAGTTAACATTTATCGAACCGAACAAAACTTGTATTCTGACGCTCACAAACTATGCTCCTCCTTATGTTACTTCCTCAACGTATCCCCTTCCCCATCTCGATCTACGCCTCTCTGCAGATTTATTTCGAGGAGAATGCTGCCGACATCCGTAAGTCCCTCCTGCCCAGGCTTGGGGTGGATAGAAGATCACCACCTGAAGCTAAACCTGGCAAAGGCTAAGATGCTCTATATCCCTGCCATGTCTGGCCATGCAACCCCATTCTCTCAGATTATTCTAGCACCAAGAACTTTAGAGTGGTGCTAGATGTCAAAAGTAGAAATACAGCAAAAATCATGAGGGCGACCTGGGCTTACAAATTGTAGTGGCTTACACTTATAGGGGCTTACACTGTAGGGACTTACAATTCACCCTGCCACCTGTTCTTATAGTAGGCTAATTCTAGCATACAGTCAATCTTTGCCTGTAAACTGGCACAGTGTGTGTGTGGGTGATTCTGCTATGACCGCTTTGACCTATATATCTGTTAGCCCCATTTATTATAACACTACTTGTTATACTCGTGAGTGCCTGCTTGTAAAATGTTGACCACAAAATGATGTCATTGCTGTGGCAGGTTGCTGGTGCTGTTTTTAGTGAAGATGTAGCTGAAAGGATTTAAAATAAACATAATTTGTTTCATGCAGCTCAAGGACTCAAGAACTACTGTCACTTGAACAATCAAACGTGAAGTTGACATATATATGAGTGCCTTAATGGTTCTATTTTTAAACGTGATATTTCTTTAACGATGGCTGACCTTTGGCAATGGTCAGACAGGTGCTAGAAAGACAGGGCCTGTGAACAGATTCCACACATGTTTGTTATTTTTTTGAGTTTCAGCGGGTTACAGCCATAAGCCAAACTACATTTCTGTTCGAGTTTGTTTCAAAAACGTCCGTCTTAACAAGTGTTTTAGCCTTGTAATGAGACCATAGGCGGAAATCCTGGGGGGGATGGGAAAAATATGATTTGAACCCTAGTAGCCTAATATCTCAAAGACTAGTTGATAAGATGTTCATAAGAAAGAAATTAGGAAATGCTAATGGCAATGTTTCATAATGATGTCATTAGGCAGAGCAGGCAACAGATGGAACACAGACAGCAGAGCTGGGGACAGATAGGCAGGGACAGACTGGCAGAGACAGGGAGTCTCAGGTAAGTGAGTTTTTGTTTGGCAACATTATGAAAGGTTCTCTCTTTTTAGACTTGTAAAATAGGGACATAATTGGACAATTCCATGGATACCCCCACTCTCAACTTAAACGTGACTGAACCAAGATTTGTTTAAGGCAATGGTATTGCTCTTGTGATTGTGTAGTTTTGGGTACTGGTAGTTAGGGGTATGGCAAACACCTTATTTCTTTTCTAGGAGACAGACTGTGAGCCAGTGAGGGTGGTGAAAAGGAAAGAGCCAGGGATAGAGACTTTAGATGACAGTGTCACAGTTCCTCAATATACATTTAACATATTACAACGTAGGCTATGTGTTACAGCACTACTTTTGGTGTCCCCCTCAGGAATTGCTCTTGAGAAAATTTAATGTAATTGTCCCCTCCAAAGTTGATATCAGATTTTCGCCCCTGAATGAGACTTAAAATATAGTTTTTTCTCTAAAATAGAAAATACTAGCTTGTTTTTAAGTTACTTTTTGCTTGACAAGTGAAATTATCTTACCCCATTGGCAAATCTTGAAATGAAAGCAAAAAAGTAATAGAAATAAGATTTTAAGTCTCATTAAGATTGCTCGCTAAGATTGACTTATTTTTTAGTTTTTGCAGTGCAGGGTGTTGGCCTAGCGAAGGAAGATGAGGCTCTTGAACGAGACTGTGCAGGGGATGAAGGCGTCAGTCACTTCTGCCCATATGATTACAGGATGTTATGGCTCGTCCAATTACGGGCTTTCCATCAAGTGGACAGCTGCTGCTCATTCTCATTAAACACTTAATTGTTAAATAATTGCATTATTTAAAAGCAGTCTACGGGGTCAGGGGATTTGTCCACATGGGTGTCATGACGATGACCTCTGCGTGTCATGCCGCACTCTTAAATGGATACTGGCCTGTGAGGCAGTGGCGCAGCTGGAAAATCTGGGGCCTTCTCGAAGTTTGAGTCGCTCTTCTGCCACCATAGTCTCTTACAGTGGGCCATTTGAATGCATAAATGGCACACAGTCCACAATTATTGTTGTTCTTCTCTTCAGAATCACAAGTCGGCAAGTTCATTTTCCATTTGAACGATTTGCATGTCAAAGCTATCTGTAAATTAAATCAAGCGTTAAATACACCGATTTTACTAAAAATGTCACTCTCAATTATGACATGCCATAACATGACAATATACAGTATATTATACGTGCTTAATAAGGGTGTATCGATATGCACATTTTGTGATTCAATATGAATTTCAATTTAAGGATAACGATTCGATTCAATTTCTGATTATGAGTTAAAACTCTATTTCGCTCTCTTCTACTACTGCCGTCCTGTTTATTCAACTTTTTCCTGCAGTTACACAGTGCGCCGTTCTCTGTGTCCATCTCTCTTTCTCCGTCATTGTGTGCTTATGTGTCTATCATCGAATGTTAAATGTTTCGATTTTCAATTTTGTATCGAAATTGTTACACCCTTAATGCCTAATGAAGACTTCGTGAATACGGCCCAGTTTGACCTACGACCCTAACGGGTAAGAGCAATTCTTTTTCATCAACGTGATTAAAGCACAAGACTTACCTCTTATCTACATTTTTTTAGAAAGTTGGTCAAGTAAAGAAACACGGACATTAAGCAGAAGTGGGACGTCAAAAGGCCAGCAGCAATGGCGAGCTAAAGGTACTCAGAATAAACAGTGAAACTGATATTTTGTCCTTGTTCAACCCAAAATGGAGGGAAATCGAGAGGTGTTTGCTTACTCCCCCAGTGCTATGATGAAAGCCTTTCATTCAAGGGGCATTGAACATAATTACTCCCAGTGCCAGTACAATATTTATGCTTACTTTTAATTTTACACTTGAACTCGTTGCCCATGAACAAAGAAATGGCCATAATTGAAGCAGGATCACTATAGGTATTGGGCTCCATCCAATCACACAGCTTTAGTCACCTTCAGTATCATGTAGGCCACTGGAATGAGAACGTATCGTACACATCACAGTTAAATGAGAGCACCATAGAAATATAGAATTTTTGCTGACAATCAAACATATTTATTGTGGTTTTTCACAAAGACATACGTACAAGAGAACGGGAATGCAGCCTCATTAATAGAAATTTGGAACGCCATAGTGTTCGGAAAATGACAATTCCTGCCCTCTGTATGACAGATCATTATTTAAGCATGCCTACACACACACACACACACACACACACACGCACAGTATGTGTAAGTGTGGGCGTGTGTCCTTGACAGCCATTATTCATATTCAGCTTTGAAGAATCAATATTTGATGTTCAGATTTATCTTGAGCACAAAGTGTGATTTCATTAGAGTGCAGATAGAAAACCAAAACTGAACAGAATCACTTCCCTTCTTGACACCAAAGCATAAGACACGTGAGGAAGACTAACATTGATCTCCTTTATGGATGAAGGTCATTTCCAACTGTTCATATAATACTGAAGTAAATTTCAGAAAAGACACCTTTATATTGTTAATTTAAACATTTTAGACAACCTACACAATAACATTCAGTTTATACCATACCAGAAAAAAACTATTGACTATTGACTATTAAGAGATTAGTGATGGGGTGGTATGTCGTTGGATTGATGAATAAAATACTTGGGTACATATACATTTTTCTTTATTTCAGAAGAAAGAGCAGGCCTACAATACAAAACAGACAGATTGAAAGAGTGGAGAGCAATAACCGGATGTTTAGTGGTCTTGGACACACAGCCTATTGCCCACTCCTGTACACAAGCCAGGAGCCGTTCTGCCCACGTCGGCTGCCCTTTCATGCGGCCGATCCTGACTCAAAGCCCTCCAATTCTTCCAAATGGGCTGCGTCTGGCACCCTTCACAGCCTCCTCCATCTAGGCCAAAAGATTGCCCGCTTCTGAAAACTCACAAAAAGGTAGTTTTCATTTCAACTGTGGAAGAAGAAAGGCTTTCTTTGTGCACTGTCTCGGAACAAATGGACCTGATTGTGGTGCCAGTAATGGCAGCGTTGGGAATCTCGCACGGCCTTGTGGGGGAAGCTGGGCTGCTCGCGGGCATTTTTCTGAGGGCACGCAACACAGTGGAGAGATTCAGTAAAAAAAGAAAGAAAAAAGAGACAGACTCCTTTCTGCCTACTCCCCAGCTGGCTCCGACTCAAAAGCTGCGTTTGCATGCACTCCAGGATAGCGGGTCCCATTTGTGGTCCCAGTTGCCCATTGCAGGTTGCATCCGCAAGGGAACCAATGGTGGAGGGGGCGTGGAGAAAAGGAAAGAGAGGGGGTATGTTGTCTCTAAGGGGTATGTTGAATTCGTAAACCAGGAATCTTTGCATAATAGAAATGCAGGATTGCTGTGCAGAGCCTAACGGTTTCTGTTTAATGTGATGCGGGCTCTGCCTGTGGTGACATTCCTAGGCGTGTGCAGGACGGCATTCACTGTAAAAAAAATTTAGTTCTTCCAATTAAAAATTCATAAGTAACTCTAGAGTACAATAGCACTTTTGAGTTTGCTCAACTTTCCAGGTTCCAGGTTCTGTGGATTACAAAATCTAAGCTCCATGACTGTTATGTTGGCACAGCAACAATAAAAAGTATTGTATTAACTTAGACTGTGCTGTTCAGCTAACAAGAGTAATAAAAGGATAGTTTTAGCAATAAAAAGTAAAATATTTGTAGTTTTGTGAGCTACTCCGTTCAAATACAAAACCAAAACTACCAAGTTCATGTAACTAAGAATTTTACACTGGGCCAACATAAAAAATGAAAGGTGTTAATGGGGTAAAAAATAAACAAGGCATGGCTAAAATTCATCCATCCACTCACTCAAACATCCTTTTATAACACTTACTGCTGATTGGGGTTGTGGGGTTGTGGGTGTGTGGGGGGGCTGGAGCCTATCCCCTATCACAGTGGGGCCAGCCGGGATTCGAACACATTACCTTCATGTTGTGAGGCGGCAGCGCTACTCATGGCACCACTGTGCTGCCCCATTACCCAAATAAAATCTGTGTTATTAAAAAAAGATTTTGTATAAAAAAAATAAAAGCAATGACTGTTGACTCACCCCTAAGTCAGTACAAGAATACAGGGGTGGACAAAATACAGGGAAAATCAGTTTTCCATGAAGCATGTATATGAAAATTTTAATATCTTCCACTGCTTGGCTCAGAATCACAATTTTAATCCTTTGCTCTTAAACTCCACTGAGACCAGACGAGCATTTGACCATGAATTGCATTCTTAATTAAACCTATTAGAAACTGCAATCAGAATGCAGGCTTTGAAAACAATTAAAGTTCACAGGCTGTTCTCGCTCTGCTGTTTTAGCCATAATTTATAACACCCCCATTCAACCCTCTCAGCTTGTCATGTTTAATCAGCAATAAGAGTTGTAAGGAGATACGCCCTCCTTCTCACCAAGGGCAAACTATTCTCTCTCTTTCTTTCTCTCTCTCTCTTTCTCTGTTCAAATGTTGCTAGCGAATCTGCTGTCTTTCTTCATACATCACAAAAGAAAATTAAATCTCTATTGGAAATATCTATTGGAATTGTTTTCGTGCCTTTGTTTTCGAGTGATGGCTAAGCGACAATCTGTCCCGTGTCATGTTCCGCGGAGTGAGAGAGAGATCGTCTGACAGCATTCACCGTGACAATGCAAGAGCCAGCTTTCATCACTATCAAGTTGCCCTATCAAGGGGCTGGCTCAGCTCCTGGGTAGTGAATGCTAATCGGTCAACATTACTGACTCGCAGAGAAAATCAAGCCGTTGCGGGAGAAAATCAAGCCGTTGCTTGTGTTCTTGCCGACTTCACCATGTTGAACAAATGCTTTGTTATGCGATTAGAAAAAATATTGTTTTTCATATACCACTACTACATATATGCTACTATTTAATGATATTAGTATTTATAAAGTATGAATACATTATTTATAATAATGTGTAGTATTTACTACTGTTACTGTGCTACTACTAATACTACTATTTGGTGCTTACTGCACCTGTTGCTATTGCTGCTTCTGCTACTACTAATAATAATTAAAATTATAATTATTATCATCATCATCATATTCACCTCTGTCATTTTCATCATAAAAATCACAATAGTAGACAAAAAATAATAGTATATAAATAATAAATGTCACGACATGAGATTTGTAATGTGTAATTCTACTTGTTGAACTACTTTCAATGGATGACAAATATTTCTGTTGGCTAATATTATTAATCATGATCAAATAGCAAGCACAATGAGAATTAAAAAAAAAAACTTTTCATCAAGTTTCCTACTAATGCTACATTCACGCATCAACGCTTGAAGCGTTCCAACACAATCACATAGTATTTATAATAATTTACGAATGCCTATGAATAAGATATATTCGTACCACAGCTGGGCTACTCTTTGAGGGAAAGGCTCATTATGGCGTCGTTTAAACTTTCAGTTAGAAGACAGAACGAGAAGCACTTCTTTCATAATGGCGGCATTTCTATGACTCCTTGTTCCTCTGAGATGAAAACACGCATGTGATGGAGGGGAGGGTAGAAAAAGCAACAGTGTTTTACGGGCAGCCCTTGGACAGCAGTCCACAAGGGTATTAGTATCACACAATTTGGACCAATCAAAATGCGCCTCACTCTGGTCTAAGAGAAAAAGGTGCATCACATAGAGACTGGTGACCTTCTACAGTCCCGAGAGATTAATCTACAGTTTGTTTTATCTCATACTATACTGTACCACGAGATGAATAGCTTTCTCTTATTTGTCCCCCCATCATCAAATAACACAAGCCCTTGTGGCATTTTGACTTTCAGCAACTCAGAATTAGCTATGGGAGTCCTTTGGTCTTGGAAAGAACCTTGAGTTGTCAATATAAGGCACCTGAAGCCTGCAGTAAGTGCTTCGCACATGCCCATTTGAGAGAACAAAACTCCTGAAAGCGCTCAGAAGTCTTTTTCATGCACCGCTAGTTAGCAACTGACATTTTGTGTTGAAGTGGCAATTCCGAAGAATTGATTTGAGAGAGGGGTGTGTGAAAAGGAAAATCAATATACCATATACCAGCTTGCATTCCTTTGAAAAATGAAGGCTCAGGTATATTCCTACGCCTTTTTTTCTTATTTTCTCTGAAAGGGAGAGAGCTGAGGGAAAATGTATGAGGCCATGAATCAGTTAAAACATGTGGCCGGATGTTGAAAGAAAAACCCTAAAAAACTATGTGCACCAAACAACAAATGCATGTGAAAGCTATTCCCTCTGGCTGTTAATTTATTTACTTAACCACAGTACTTTTGACATCAAACAGGGTCTGGACCTGAGAAGCAATCTACAGATGAAATAATTAATTAGCAGTGTCCTTCCACCAAACAGAGTATCCAGATATAACACAGATTTCCGCTACATTAGCACGTGAGCTGAATAAGCCTTGTACTTGGGTGTTGTGCAGGTAACCGAGGCGCTGTAGTCCTTTAACGTTACAGTTAGAAAATTCAAAGCCAAATTCAAAGAGATCAAGCGACACTGAGGACTCATAAATTCACCTGAGGGTTTACCTGCAGCAGATAAGTAGACTACTTGTTGGAAAGGAGATGAGAGGTTAGAGCATTTCAGAGAGGTTCTGTTGTCACCACTCTGGTGTATTTAGCTACACCCGAAACCATGGAAACAGTAGAAGTCAAGCAGTTTTTTCTTTCTATTCTTGAAGCGGTGCATAAATAATTCTCCTAGCTGTGCCGATAATAAAATCAATAAAAGTGCCCTCTTTTCAGCCGAAAGATTGTTCCTTGATTGCTATTTTATATTTAAAAAAATCTTTTCTCCTCATTATGCGTTTGAAAATATACTGGCCGGGATTCAATCAACATTAGTCCTTATCTTTGACTTCCAAGTAACTGCAAATGTAAGTGCAAGACCAAAATGTGTTAGCGAAGAAGAAAATCAAAGACTTGAATTTAATTGTGAGCCACGGTTCAAGACAAATTTTAACTGAATCCAGGCCTTGGTATTCACCCCATCTTTTATGTGGATATTTCTAAATTAATTCTTTTTCACATCAGATATCTTTATTTAAGCTGCACTGAATGTTCAAAACATCTATGATAAAATGTGCCTCAAATTTCAGATTTCAGATTCACAGTGTAATACAGCCTTGGGTTTTAAAACTTGACTTAAAAAAAGCATATATTGTTCTATTATGCAACCCTTTTCCATTCATTTTGGCTCATGCGCTACTATGACGCAAGTAATAGCCATTTGCATTACATTACATTTAGGCATTTAGCAGATACTCTCCAGAGTGCAGGCAAAAAGGCTTAGGTAACTAAGAGCTAATGGCAATTCAACAGGGTCACAACTGAGAGTAGCCACTAATACATAACTTAATAAATACATAATCATATATACAGTTCCTACAGCATATAAATATGTGGAATTGAGCACAACCTGGGAGTGAACTGTCCTATTGATTAAACCAAACCTCTTACCTGGGGGCTATTTCAAGCGGAATTAAATTGCTTTTTCGAATATTCTAGTAAGTTATAGTTACCAGTGGTGTATTGGTGCCTGGAGAAGTGGGTATACTCTAATTTAACAAATCTATGAGTACTAATTGATATGTGCACCAGTGTGGATTAAGAAGTGAGTATACTGGTTAAGGAAGTGTAGTATAATGGTTAAGGAACTGGCCTTGTAACCGAAAGGTTGCAGGTTCGATTTCCAGGTAGGACACTGCCGTTGTACCCTTGAGCAAGGTACTTAACCTGAATTGCTTCAGTATATATCCAGCTGTTTAAATGGATAATATGTAAAAAAATGCTATAAAGTTGTGTATGTCGCTCTGGATAAGAGCGTCTGCTAAATGCCTGTAATGTAAATGTAATGTATACTCTATGCCCACTAAGAAGAAAGTGGGTATACTCCATATACCTGCGTATACCCTCCACTACACTACTGATAGTAACCTTTTTTTGGTATATTTTTTTGATAGTCCCTTGTTTTTTGATCATTCGTTTGGAGTCTTGCTTATGGTTTATTTAAAAAAATACATAGATATATACTTTATTAAAAATAAATATAAATAGCATAGTTGAGCCAGGAGTTGTATTATAGGCTATGCATGCTACATGTTTACCTTTCCAACGTCCCTACAACAGAAATTCTCTCTTGGAGAGAGTTCAGTGCAGTGACCACATGTGCACTCATTGAAATTGAAACCAATATTGTTGATATCTTGCAGGTAACATTCTTGTGATTGCCTACAGCCTGTGTAAAATAAGTAGCCTACATGGCATGGGCAACTATTTGTACAGTGTGTGATTTGTTGTTTGCTGGCCGCATCATTATAAGCCCAAACATTACATTACATTACATTATAGGCATTTAGCAGACGCTCTTATCCAGAGCGACTTACACAACTTCTTATTACATTTATCCATTCATACAGCTGGATATATACTGAAGCAATTCAGGTTAAGTACCTTGCCCAAGGGTACAATGGCAGTGTCCGGCTGGGAATCAAACCTGCAACCTTTCGGTTACAAGTCCTGTTCCTTAACCATTATACTACACTGCCGCCCACTGCCGCCCAAACGAGGCTATGCGTGCCGCTGCCTAGAGAGAGAGGTAGCGAGAGAGAGAGAGAGGAACAAAGCAGCCACTGTGAGTGCTGTCCAGAGTAGAAATTAGCTTTTGGCTACTAGTGAAAAAAATTGCTGGGGTGTGGTTTGATACCTGGAGCTCAGCCCCTATATTATTACCATAGCATGCCCAGAATTTAAAAAGGGGGCGGGGTCTAGCTAAACCAGCGTGCTTTGTTACCCTTTAAGGAGTTGGCCATTTTACTTTTGTAAATATTTTGAAGTAACCCAGGCTCTCATCCAATCGGATATCATCAGTATTTACAAAAGTTATCCGGCTAACTCCTTAATCCCTCTTTGTGAAATACCCCCCAGAAAAGGTTCCACTATTTACTGTTCACTCAACCTTAGCGTAGCTGGGGCGAGGTGTTGAGCTGGTAAAGAACCAAAAAGAATATTTCTTGAACTTTTAATGCTAGATTACTGCTGCATTTCAGGCTATTAAAAATGAAAAAGAAAAGAAAAGTAATGAAAAAGAAAGAAATATAGTGGAGTAAAGAAAGCAAGAAAAGAAAGAAAGAGAATGAGAGAAAGAAAAAGAAAGAAAGAAATGCTACATGGATATTTAAAATAAGAATTAAGTATCTGAATTAGGAAGGTTTACCACTAGCCTGGATAGCTTTCCTATCTGACTTTATAAGTTGGTGGTGAGGGAGCAGAGATGTGTTGATGTGAGATAGAGCCTGAAATGTTTTGATATGGGGGTATTATCATTTCATAAATAAATAGTATGAACCGTTCACAAATAAGATTAAATTCACAAATATTTTTTGTAACTTACAAACAAAATAATTGGTTTGCAAATATAAATAATTGGTTCACAAATACGTTTTTGCAATCACAAATAAATCTCACCTCAACTAATGACTCTATGTGCATTTACACATGATGTAAGTTACAGATTTTCTGTTAGCTCGTCTTGAATACTAATGGGATAGTAGAAATAGCAGATGATGTGGTTTGAAGGTTTGAAGGCTTCATTCGTTGATCAGACAGCCATTAGAGCCATCTTCCCGACAGAGCGGTTGTCTTGTCCCACAGTAAATTCACAGCAAAGTGTCCAGTGTTGATTCAACTCTAGCAGTGTACATATGAGCCTACTCTGGCCAGATCAGGCTCATATGTACACTGTTAGAGTTTAATTAACACTGGACATTTTACTGTGCACTGCAGAACACAACTCTGACCCTTGAAGTGAGCACATACATGCTGTGGATTGGTCACAGTAATTGGGGATTTTAGCTTAAGGATGTCTTAAAATCTGATTGGCTGGAGTAGACTCAATAAAAAAAAAAGACTATTTGTGGATTTATCCGTACATCTTGCTGTGAGGATTGTCCCAAAAATCTGCAAGTGATTCCACATGCATCAGGCAGTGTGTAGATACAGATACAATCATTAGCTCAAGAGAGATTTGTATTTGTGAACCAGTTACATTTATTTGTGAACCAATTTGTCTGTTCGAGAGAGATTTGTTTGTGAGGGCTAAAACATATTTGTGAACCAATTATCTTTACTTGTGAACCAATCATTTTGTTTGGAAGTTACAAAAAAAATTATTTTATTTGTTGAAGGCTCATACTTATTTATTTATTTATTTCTGAAACAATAATAACCCCGTATTTTCACACCACACAGTGGAATACGAAGAGTGACAGCTTCCTGGTACTGTCAGCACTACTGTTGCACTCCAAAAGCACAGTCGCTCAAACAAGGGAAGGGTGAAAAGTTCAGTCCCCATCAGGTGCTCAGATTAAGCTTAGCACAACACAGATGGCATCGACAATCAGGCCAAAGATGCAATATGCAGTTACTTAGTAGTGCAATGGAAAATGCGTACATGCATACAAGTGCGCATGCATACAAGTGCACACAAGCGCATATATAGACACTCAGCACATACAGACACACACACATACACACAATACCCAGTCCTCATCCCCCCAAAAAATTGCAAGTCTTTGAATTCACCCTCCCATGATTGTCCATCATTTCAAAGCAGTCATCTTCAAGGCCAACAGTAGGCCCGGCGCTAGGCCGCTGCCACTCTCATTTAAAGCTGCTATGCTTTGTGTGACTAATAAGGCAAAAGAAATATGTTGTGCCTCCAAGACAGACTTTACACCCAGCGAACCACTGGAGCTCCGCTGGGTCCGGGTCTGTCCACTTTTCCCACTCTTCCTCATGATGGACTCTGCCTCTGGCTTTGGGGTAAAGGGGAACCCTTAAAGTCTTTAAAGCATTAAAGTCTTGCGGGAACGGCGCAAGCCAATAGGGCGATTTTGGCGCAGCCAATGAGACGGCAATGATTCTGTCACTATCTAACACCGTTGTTATTTGACGTTAAGAAATGTGGTGAGGAGATAAAATTAAATGCCGTCTGGAGATCTGAAATACTGGTGGAGTACAAAGTTGAGCGACGGGTGGAATCTGGATCAATGGCATCCAAAGGGCTCGCACTGGCATATTAGGGACAGTTAATCCAAGCAATAATTGGGTTATTAATCATTCATAATCTATTTATGATTTATCATGTCACTTATCTATGCGTGTTTATTGTTTGGTCTCTGCAGATGAAGTGGCAGCATTTTTTAATTATTGCCCTCTTTTATTCTGTAATTATTCTAAAATGTATTCTTAATGATGTATAACCAATGGGGGAATCTGTGCCTGCTAAGAAATTTCAATTTCAGAGGATTTGTGACCTGAACCAAAAAAAAAAAAAAAAAATCATTGAGCTCAATAATAATGCTGCATACGATTATGGATTTTTAAAGTTTTTGTGGAGGTCATGTTATTTATTTATGTTTTAGTGAATATATCCTTGAACTCTTTGAATTTGTTCTGACTGTAGTGGTGTGCTTGTAAATCACTTGGGAAGTTAAAAAAAAAAGAAAAAAAGTTTAATCAATATAATCCTGGTCCTTGAACATGTGGGTGGGTTTAATATATATCACTGGCATTGTATCAGCTCTGCTCTGCCACCTCATTGCATTACCAAGATCTTCAGAAGACCAAAAAGAATACATCCATACAGCGATTATATTTCAACGTGACCTCCAACTCTCGACCTGCATTAAACATAAATAATACTTATTATAAAACAAATGACTTACAGATAATTAAATAAATCATTCTGTGGACAGATTAAGCTCTGCAGTGGGCCCGTACCCTGTAAATGGCATGTTCAAGTGCACTGACCACTTCGCGTCTGCTTTCATATAAGTATCTTTTCATTGATTTATAATCCTACAGTCCTCACGGAGCAGCAGAAAAGGCATGTTGCCGTTTCCAACGGTCCTTTGTGTTTGACGTAGAGTTTATTGCCCGTATTGCACATAGCTTGCATATTCATATCCACTCCTGAGAAACATCCAAGGCAGACTTCATTTGCAAGGCATTTAAATGGCTCTTTTTATGGAGCAGATTGTGTGCTCCTCTTGATTCCAGAAAAAAAATCACGACTGAAAAGGTTCTGATTATGTTGATTGTTTGAGGAGTGCATGATTAGCGTTCTAATTCATTTCCCAGCATTCTCGCGCCGTGCCGATCGGCTCGGCGCCACGCGCTCCGCGGACGGGAAATGCAATGCATATGATTGCTCTGAAGCGAATAATCAATGATGATTTATGACAATAATATTGTCCCAAATTCTGAGGTGGCGAAGACCT
This sequence comes from Synaphobranchus kaupii, assembly GCA_029718625.1. NCBI lineage: Eukaryota > Metazoa > Chordata > Actinopteri > Anguilliformes > Synaphobranchidae > Synaphobranchus > Synaphobranchus kaupii. The sequence continues at coordinate 121,169,159 of CM056377.1, forward strand.
TGGAGTGCGTGATAACGGCTGTTTGCGACACAAAGCGCGCAGATTGGTTGATTGACTTTATTGGTTCAATTACAAAACATTCGCTCAATTGCCCCATTTGTGATGTAACGTTAAAGCGAGGCTGTTAGCCCTGGATTTGAATACCGAATCATATATCACACAGGGTCTCGGACATTTCCCACTGCTCATTTTCATTCACCTGGACATCAAACAAATCCCTCACAGGTGATTACGAGTCCCTCGCTGCCTGTTGTACTTGTCTCACCGCCGTAAATTCTAAATTACATTACATTACATTACATTTATTTAGCAGACGCTTTTATCCAAAGCGACAAATTGGCCCTGGGGTGGGGTGGGGTGGGGAAGGGGGTGATTTTTTTGTGTTGCACGTCTGTTAGTCACGACACCCAAACTTATAGCCTACTCCCAGAATTGACTCACGCGTGAGTTGACATAAGAGGCCCAATGAACATTATTTAACAAATAGCATTTGAGCTCATTAACATACAGTCAACAAACAAGTCAGTGTGTCTCAGCATGGATTCAGTGCACTAAAGAAAAACACAAACACCCCAGCTCTAACTATGAGCTCCAATTCTCTGTAGCTGTTTGATTCAGGCCAGATGTGTCTGAAACCAGCATAATTGGCTGAAATATGAAGCAATTAAATCCATCCATTCTAAGCTTTCCATTTCCAAAACATATTGCACAGAAAGCAGTGAAACATTTTCTATTTTGCAGCTAAAAACCTGAGCAACTACAGTACATCAACACTGCTTTCCTGAGCTATGAACTACCTTTGAAGAATGTTCTTTTTCTAAGACACATACAATTATGTGAGATATTTCTGACCACAATTTTTATTCACTTTTTTTTTTCATTAGTGCCATTTTTCATTTGAGTACCACAAATATAATTATAATTTTGACAGCGCTAAAAGTGATGGAAAAAGAAAGAAAAAATCAAGATTATCAACCGTAAAACAAACAAAGGAAATCTACAAGAGCTGGGATTGAATTTTAAATTCAGACTCAAGATGAACATGTTTCCAAGTTTCTCTAACAGTTCTCCTGTAAAAAGAGATGCCAACTTACTCACGCATAGCCTACAAAACACTGTCTGTAAGTACTTAATTACAACTTGCAAAAACTAGGCCTGCCGTTAATATCAAAAGATATTTCGATATCAAAATGAGGCCAAGTTACAACCAACAATATTACCTATCGTAGCTCCACCAATTAAACTATTAGCTCTATTCCACAGCCATGCTACCCAAAATTTCTTATTTAATGTAACTTGGTCCTGTGTTTTTTCATCTCACCATCTCTGTGGATGTGTGATGTTGAATTCTGAATTCTGTGTGGTTACATGAGGTCAGAACATATAGAAGTTAACTGCTGATAGTCTGTGGCCATTGTGGTTATTCCCAGGGCCGACTCTAGGCATTTAGGTGCCCTAGGCGAGAAGCCCCCAAAAAGCAGTTTATATGAAACAGGAAACCTAAGCCTGATCGCTAAATCTCCTAAAAGCAAGCAGGTGGTGTAGCCTGCAGAGTAGACCGTTGATCGACCACCATGTAGCTGAAGTTAGCTAGCTAGCAGTTATCAAGTGGGCTAAAACTATCAAAATTAATATCATACAGTAGTAACTAGCAAATGATTTGTTTATGTTGCGAGCAGGGACAAGCTAATATAAAATAAACATAATTATCAGATGTCAACAGAGCTAGCTAGCTATGTCAGGTTTCGGTGGGCAATGGCATGATGCTAGCTAGCTAGTGAATGTTTGCTTAGCTTGATATTAATCAAAATAAGAAACGAAAATGTTAATACATGGACATGACATAGCCTACCTCTGTTTTGTGCACGCTTCTCCTCCTCCTCCTTTCTTCTTTTCCTCCCCTGCGCGCCCGAGGGCTTAGTCCTCTTCATATTTTTATAACGTTAGCTAGATTGTGTAATTGAAACGACTCAAGGAGTGTTCGCCTGGTTCAAAATCAGAGAGAGGGTGCATTACGGGGTTGGGGGCATCACGCTAGAGGCGGAAAGTATGGAAAAGAGTATGGGAAAATTAAAAAACAACAATTGCATGATGGGGGGGGGGGGGGCTGCATGCAATAGAAACAGTAGGGAATTAAATTAATTTAATAAATAATAAAAAAATTGCGCGTGCCACTGCGCCCCACGGCAATTTGTCGCCCTAGGCGACCGCCTATCTCGCCTATGCCTAGAACCGGCCCTGGTTATTCCTGTAGGAAACCCTGAAAAGTGCCAAACTCTTGGTGCTGTATAGGTATGGGGCATTCCCCGCCAAGCCGTAACTTGGCGGACGGCATACCAGCCATCCCAATATAGTGTATAATATACATAATATACTACTTATACATTTCAGCAAAAGTATGGTATAATCTGATTAGTACCAGAATAAATTAAACAGACATATTGGACATTATCATGTGATTAGCAAAGGAAGAAAGAAAATAAAATCAAAGAAGCACATGACAACAACATCAAATTCTAAACACTACCCAAACCTTTCTGTCTTGGAAAAATGCCTGCTTCAAAAGAAGTATTAGATGACATCCTATGAATTTTATCTGTGTATTAAACGGAGAAAGACAAACAAATTTCAACAGCAGAGCTTTTGCCAAGAAGATTGTTTTTTGTCATCCACTTGTATTAATAGTAATACACCCACTGTAGCTAATTAGTGGCTATTTATACTTCACACATTATGGAAACCCAAAATGATTGTCTGTTTAACAATCCTCCTATAGATGGGAATCTTCTACAGACTCTGTGTGGCAATAAAGTGTACAACTGATTAATTATAATGCTTTTCCTCTGGAGAGAAAAAAAATAAAAAAATGAATGAGCATTCTATGACTCAAAAGATAAGAATGCAAATGCCTGCATCTCACTAAAGGCCTCTAGCTCTGTTTGAGTCTAGGCCTGGCTTTGTCACCTAGCGTCACAAGCAAACCTGAGCAGAGTTAGGAGAACTGAATGCTACTTGGATGTTCCCATTTTAAAAAAAGGCTTTCACCATTCAACGCCTACGGTTCATCCTGAAGACGAGAAGCTGGGAGATAGCGTGCAAGTGAGCGAGAACCGCTTTAAAGGTTTATAAACGGTATTTTCAAGCATAAATGTGTGATGTTGAAGCATAATACTTCACACAAACAAAAAGGACAACGGTGAATATCATGCTGCATGGACACAGAAACTTCTGTAAATACCAAAAATATCCTGCAGCACACACAAAAAACTGCCCGAGGCAATCAAAAATAGACTCAAAAATCCCCGGAAAGTGAATGAAAGTGAGAAAGTGAAAGTGAATTATTTCCCTCTCCTTCATTTATTTGACCTGCAACACATTTTACACAGTAAAATCCCGGGTGTTAATCAAACTCTAACAGAATTTAAATATGTCAATGAAGGATGAAATGCACTCTGCAATCAGTAGGCAGGGCAACCGAATATTTTACGTCCAGCATGTACCAATCAACATAAATATTGTGATTAAAACATCTGTTTAACCATAATTAAGTGTATTGTGGGTAATAATTTCCCTCATGTGGAATTTGAATGTGGTATAGTGACTTTTCTGGTGAGTCATCCACCTGAATGTGTTGATGTGGAAGAACTGAAGAGTGCCCTGATCCAGAGGCTGGAGGTCCTTGGCCCCATAGCTGCACCTGCAGGAAACAAAGAGAGGACAGATATCAACACCAGGAGCTCAGTCCTCTCCTTCCAGCAAAACAAAAAAGCCAGCTGCCCCCCTCAGAACTAGAGGCCTACCTGGCAGGTGGTGAAATGGGCCTCACTGATGATCCAGGTGAATACTGGTCAGGGAAGCATCACTAGTGGCCAGGTCTTGCAGGCTTTGTCTTGAAGCACCTCAGCTGTACACCAGCTAGTGTCCGCTCGCTCACACGCACGCACGCACGCACGCACGCACGCACGCACGCACGCACGCACGCACACACGCACACACACACACACACACACACACACAACACAAAACCAAA